>CM035099.1:47170053-47624654 GCA_020205505.1 Panax japonicus
AGCTATATCTGAGCTAACAAGTGTTTAAAATGAGAAAGCACTCAATATGGGGTGTGTACAGAGCAAATTAGACAGGGCTTCCTCGCCTTTTCCTTTTTTATTATGGCCACCCCAAGCTCTATATTTATAGAGTTGGTGGCCGTAGGTGTACCTGCGGTAGCCGTTAATGCACCTGCAGCTGCCCGGGGTGCCCCGGGCTCTGCTGGTCCTGTCGTCTCGAAGTATGTGCATTATAATGTCCACTTAAACTTGCAGAACTTCAATCCGAGCATCCAATTGAGGTGTATAAGACCTTTTTCAGACCGCCGTTGTCGAGAGTTACGCCATGACATTAGATTAAAGGTTATACGAAGTCAGGAAGAGGGGACTATGCCCATGGTCTTCAAGCTTTAAATTATATCCGGTGTGCTGCCATGCGTAATAGTCACCCGGGATTGGAACTCCTTGGCTCTTGTGGAATATTATTATGTAGAAATGTATGTATGAGATGTTGAGACGGCACGATGTGTGGTTGAGGTGGCAAGATGAGGATTTTTCCCCTCACCAGGGTTATCTCCGGTTTGGACTGATAGTAGATGTTGCTCTGGGTTATCTCTGAGATTGGACTGCTGCAAGTGTTTAAATTATTTAGGGTCATCTTTAATTATGCATGTCTTCCCGGTGTTATCTCCGGGTCTTTGAATGAGTGCCTCGGCGGGAGTTCGAGGTTGAAGCTGATTAAATGCATTTGAAACAAACATTTCTGGGGTTATCACCGGAACTGCAATGATATTCCTTGGGATTATCTCCAAGGATGAAACTCGGGGTTATCTCCAAGGTTGGAACTGATACTCTCGGTGTGTGTTCCAGGGTTGAGACTGAACTTCCAATAGTATATGGAATGGATATGAGCTATCTTCCAGGGTTATCTCTAAGAGAAGAATCTGCCCTCCTGCAATGTTAGGAACAGGTGTGCAGAAAATTTTGAGTATCTACAGATACCCCTTTTTATCATATTCATGCAATGCAATGCATGGATAGGATAAAGAATCCTAGACACTTGAAATGCAATAAGATAAACATGATGCCATGTGTAGCAACATGGTGTAAATGCATGATGTAAATGTTTTGTTGGATTGTTTTCCAACATGATGGGATGATTGTCGGTTCCCTGTTAATCTTGCCAGTGATGTATTGGACGTGTAATCCAAGTCTTTCGGGATGTTGACGTTGGGGTTATCACCACAGTCCTTAATCCTTGATACAGACTTTACCTTAAAGATGTGCCTCTCGTGTGCAAGAGATCTGTGGGGATGGTCTTTTCTGGTTAGTGTCACAAGCATATACCAGAGTCCTGTTAGAGTTACTGCCAACAGTATGTATTGTCAGGGCTGCTTGACCTTCGCTGATGTCTGTATCACCGGATAGATACTTGCTGGGAAAACTATCAAGGCTACTTGACCTTCATTGATGTGTGTATCAATGGATAGATCCATGTTATGTGAACTGTCAAGGCTGCTTGACCTTCATTGATGTGTGTATCAATGGATAGATACGCGTTGTAACCCCCACCAGGGAACATGTCAAGGTTGTTTGACCTTCATTGACGCGTATATCAATGGTTGAATTGTGTTGTAACCCCCGTCGGGGATTCGTTCATGGACGAAGAATGCGTTGTAACCCCCACCGGGGAAACTTTATCAATGAATTAAATCTACATTTTGACACCCGCCGGGGAAGGTTTTAGGGTTACGACCCTGTATTTGGTGGCATCGGACCCGTGTGAGGCATTGCCGAGTATGATTTGAAAAAGCTAAGATCATCGATATAGTGTACCTTGTATTTAGCCGAATACCAATGAGTGAAATATAAAGCAATAATTTAACTTGTGACAACCAGGATTCCAAGTTATTTTGCTCAGTCGCGTAGCATTTTTATTACTGATTTGGCCTTTTCAGCTTGTGAGACCTCCTTTGTAACTCGAACTGAACTGAGTCGAAGGAGTAGGACCCATGTAGAGGTGCTACAGGTACACTTACGATAGCCGCAAGAGGACCTGCGGCCAACCATGGGTATGTAAAGCCTGCAGGTTGCTTTCATAAGTTATTTTCAAGTTGCGCCACGAAGGAAATTCAAGAGCTCTTCTTCAGATCTGCTGAGTTCGGGCAACTTTCTATAAATTCTGCTACCGTACAAGTGTTCTACATTGTCCTGGTAACGTATGCATGAATTCTTTTACAATTTTTATCCGTTGGAAATTTAATTATCACATGAAATGCATCTAAACACATAGTAGTGAATATTCATGCTGATGTGACTTGATAAAAAATATTCAACATAGTAAATGTTAGTATTAAACCATGATGAACATAATGATGTAAAAAAATTTTACTTTTGAAGCAGTCAAATTGGCACCTTTTACTGTCTTTTCTTATCCTATTTGAGGACAAATGAGTAAAGGTAGAAAATCAAAATAATCCTGGTAATAAGACTACACTTACGAATGTATTAATGCATGTAGGATATGTATGACTATAGGTAGGTGTGCTACTGAATGGGCACCTAGTCATTCCTATGTGCATGTGGATAGTCCTATTTACAAAGGGGACTATGTAAAAAAAAAAAATTCTAAAATGTATGCATTGGGTAGTCATGCATTTTTAACTCTACTGTAGACGTATTCTAAAATAATGCATGCATGTAGTCATAAAATGCATTTTGAAAAGCTCTAGGTTAGACATTACCACACCCTTTCTAAGGTGATTTGGAGACTTAATGTCCAGATATTATAGATCCAGATCAGCCGAGTAGTTCCCGCAGGACCACTTCTGGTGTAAGGAGAAGGGCTTCTGAAGTGCCTCGACCCCGTTCTGTTAGACAGCCTCGTCGTTTGGTGGAGGCGGTGATACGTCCAATCCAGGTTGATGTGCCAAACGTCGAGGACGAGGAAGAGGATATTTCGATTGCGAACCCCACTCTTACTGCACATGTTCCCCGTAGGGATTTGCCAGGTATTCAGGTGGCGAACCCAGAGCTTCTGGGTGATTTGAGTCAACATCCTTCAGTTTACCTGCACGTAAACGAGGTATAAAGTTAGATCTTAATCTTCCTTCTATTCTATTGATGAGGGGTAAAGTATTATGATGTTGATCTATATTTGATTTAGGTTCCGGGCTTTACACAGCCTCGAGGGAACTAGTTCAGCATCCACTCTATGAATTAGGCTCTGCATGATAACTATAGAGCGATTATACATGGTTGGGAATTTAGGATGTTCTTTTCAATTCTTCCCTGCCGTTTTCCCTGGGGATACCTCAGGGCATTGTCTAAACACTGGTTTTACCAAACTCAGTCACTCCATTTGCTGGACTGTGAGGTGATGATGACACCGATGGATTGGTACTTTATCACAGGTATGGAGTTTGGAGGGGTACCAGTGCCTTGTATGACTGATATTACCCCTATTGCCTTCAGATTCTTGCTAGGAGTTTCGGTGGAGGGGCTCAAGGGTAGGACTGTTCGTACAGGTCCTTTGAGCATTAATGCTATGAGCGGGCTGTTGAGTGAGCCCATACCCGATGATGTAAGAGTTAGGGATCGCATTCTTCGGCGATTGTTCCTGATGATCATTATGGGCTGCTTCATAGCAGATAACTCTTCTACGGTGTCTTTCGCTTTGATCAGCGCCACTTGACAGGTGGATCGTATTGGAGAGTATGATTGGGGTTCCTATACCTTTGCCTATTTCCTCAAGGGAATGCGCATGCGCTTGTAGGGCTTGACCGAGGCTTGGTTAGGATTCTACCCATTTCTGCTGGTTAGTATTTTTCTTATCCTCTCCCATGTACAAGTTAAGAGTGTTAACTAACTGCAGATGTTTGTCTTTACATTGACAATTATAGGCCTATGAAAATCTCTCATGTTTGCATCCTGTGAGTGTGTTAGGCTTAAATACCTATCCACGAGGACGGAGATGGCATCATTCCATACTGGCAGAGGTCCTTGTTGCGGAGGGTTTCACTCATTATCGCCTATAGCTGGAGTTGTTGACAGCGGATGTCATCACGTGGGTTCCCTATTCAAGTGAGCATTTGAGCATTGGATTTGAGGATGAGTACTGTAATAACCCAAAAACTTGGCTTTCAAACACCGCTGATTCGGTATACTATTTATGTAACTATTACGAAAGATATAAACATAAATTGTTTATACATTAAACATTACACACTATTCTCCAAGGTTGAGTAATTAACCTTAAGTTATACACAATTCATTATCATATCTAACATACAAAGATATTATCATACATTACTGTTACAATTCTAATTGCACATATAATCCCAAGCTGAACTTGTCTTGATCTTTCCTTGTATCCAACAAAATTCGTCTTAATCTGCAATGTTTATCATGATATAGCAAAGATGGACATAAGGTTGCCCAACAAGTATAAGTTTAATTAAGGATATATCATAATTGAAAGAATTGAATAATAAATTGGCTATAGTTCAACAATAATACATTGTGAACTTGCATAGACAAACTTTCATAGCTGACTGAACATTGAACATGAACATAGTAATTATATATGGACCGAATGGTAATGAAGGTGATCAACCTTTCATACCTGATGAATACTTGCAATATGCACAGAGTGCGAATAAATAATTCATACACATGGCAATCGATAATGATTAACCACAAGTATATTTGAATGAAACAACTCGAGGTTGAGTTAAGAAAAACTTGCTTGTTCGGTCGATTATTGTTACGCAATTTATTAAGCTTTGTCTAAAAACTTAATATATAAATAATATCGATACACAAATTAGAATAATATCATCACAGTATAATACTATTATATATATATATATATATATTCATAGAATAACCTAAACACATAACACATAACCCTATAAGTCCACAAACTACTAAGACTCAGTATCAAGTCAAACTATTTAAGTCTGAGTTGAATCCGACAAAATTCTAACATCCCGACGGTCTAGTCGGACAATTCACGAGCCTAATATTACTAAGACTTGGTCTAAACTGGTTCACAGATATTTCAGATAATTTATTATCAGTCAAAATATTTTTCATAAGCTCGTAATAATTTTCAGATAATTATTACCATTTATCATAATTTTTCAATCATTAATATCGTATTTATATAATTTAAATACCATATAATTTTTTTATCATTAATATTTATTTAATATTAAATATTAATGAAAATTATAGCATAATATTATAATATATTTATAATATCACAAAATATTTTTAATACTTTAAAATCATATTTATATGATTTTTAAACAGTTTAATCCATTATCCGATAATTACTATTAATATTAAAATATTAATATTTTCCTGGAAAACTATCAAAAGTTATATTTTATAACTTAAAATATTTTTATAACACTTAAATAATTTTTATATGATTTTTAAATTATTAATTCTATTTTTCCATAATTTATTTAATATATTTATTAATTAAATTAATTACCATTATTAATAATTAATTAGTGAAATTCTTCACATAATATTAAAAGTCATTAAAAATAACTTAAAATATTTTATTATACCCTAATATAATTTTTCATGATTTTTCAAGTATTAAAATCATTTTAAAATAATTTATTTAATATTATAATTAAATAAATTAAATACCATTTATATTCCAAGATTATTAAATATTTATGAAATATACTCAAACAAGTTAAAAACAAATTTTTGGACTTTAAAATAATTTTTAGTAATTTATTATGTATTTTTAATAATTAAAAACTATTTTTTTATTTATTTAATAAAATAATTCATTTTCTGAAATTAAATGTCACTAAAGGGCCCTATAGCGACAGAACCGTCGCTATAGGTGTTCTTGACAAACTCAGAACATGCAATGTCAGACACCAAGGGGCTATGTTTGACCAGTGGTAGATCTTTGATCAAAAGGTTTCTAGGCTCGTAATTTGGTTAGAATTGTAGTACTAATGTAATATTACAATCACCAACTTGTTTCGTGGCCATACAACAACATACCAGCAAGATCAAGACTCCCAAAATTCTTGTCAGAGCTGTTCTTCATTTTTGGGTTTTCCAAAAATGAAGAACAGTTGTAGGGTACCTACTTTGGTGCTCTATAACTTTGATTCTAAGCATTATTTATGTGATCTAAAAGTTCAAACATGTAGTATACATGTCAGGGTACAATATTATAACACTAGATCCATCAAACAACATCACATGAACAAAATCTGGCATGGTCAAACCATATCAGAAAACTTATTCTTAACTTTTCTGGGTTTTTCAGAAATTGAACAAAACAGGTGGTCAGCCTTACTTTGAACTTGCATAACTTTGATTCTATGTAAGATCTAAGTGATCTAATGGTTTGGATGTTTAGTTCTCATGTCAGACTACAAGTCCATTACACAAACATGGCCAAATCACTTGTCAGTAGCAAGATCAGAGGCCTTGAAAAGCTTGTCAAACCTAAACTGGGTCTCTGGGTTTTCTAGAAACAGTCTCCCATAGTCGGTCAACCATGGTTGGCCACTTATATCTTGCAATCTAGACATGATTTAACCCTTTTTCCAGTTTCAGATCATAGTCCATATGACAAAGAACAAGTCTATAACTTAAAACTATCATAACACTTAACAAAGACAGATCTAAAGGCCCTGACATATGGCTGTCAGGCCTTAAAATTAGGGTTCTAAGTCAGTTTTAAAAACTTAGTGTCTGGCTTCTAGATGTTATAGATCTATGATATAACATCATAGATCACTCAATAACATCCCTTAACACAAATTTAACCAACTAACAAAAACATCTAACATCAAATATATAGATTTACAAATTTAAGGTTTTTATACCTTTTATGCTTTGATCTTGATTTCTGATCTTTGAATCATGTTCTTGGCTTGCTATGAACTGATCATGGCTCAACTTTTCACTCTCTCTCACTCTAGATTTTAGATTTTGTAGAGAGAGAAAGGGTTGGATAGAATGAGAAGTAAAGTAAGTTTTTTTTAAGTTAATCTTTTATATTTTTGAATCTATGGCCACAAATGTTGCTTAGTGTCCAAGATATCTGATTTGGTAGGATTTTTACACGCATGGGATAAACTTGAGTGATGACTCACAAGATTTCACAAATCTTTTACTTACAGTTTAAGAAAAAGGGTATTTCGGTCATTTTATATTCACTAAGGGTATTTTGGTCTTTTCCCTATAACTTGAAGGGAATTTTGGACATTTCCCATTTATCCCATAACATTTAACACTTAGCCATTTATACTTAGCTTTTGAATTCCCAAATTAGGGTTTTGAATATTCGAATTAGGGTTTAGAATTCCCAAAACTAAAAATAGGGTTTTTGAGCGCATCATTAGGGTTTCTAACAGTTCGTTAGAGTTTTCTAACTTAATCATGATGTTTTTAACCCAACTTTAGGGTTTACTAAAGTTATAACTTATCCAATAAAATTCCTTGATCTTAAATCACAACTGTACACATAAAATCTCTAAGTGGGGTTTAATAACTTAACGTTGATGTTCTTAAGATAAACTTAGGGTTTGACACTGATATAATTTATCTGGTCAACCCTTGACCCTTAACCACATTCTGAACACATAAATAACCATACACACAGAACATATACACTTATATACTTAATCCTGAATAATTCACCACAATAATTTTTAAATCCATAAAATTTCTTTCCAGAAAAGTCAAAACCATTTAGTTATGTTCTAATATTGAACCTTAAATCAATCAATTTTGATTTTAAAATTTTTCTGAATTCTCAGGTTGTCACATTCACCCCTTCTTCTAAGAATTTTGTCCCCGAAATTCACCTTACACCTTACACCATACTGCTTAAACCATTCATACACATCATCACATGCTACCAAATACACCACTCACAAGAGTAAAATTTTCAATTTGTGATGAGGAGTCATATCGACTATGATCTTTCACTTTTGCAAAGGTTTTATGGAAATTCATCCGCAAACCGTCTTACCCTGAAGACATAGAGGGTGATTAGCCCGGTATGCCCAGTACTAGCCTAGTAATACTGGTTTTATCTGTTTCTCGTCACTGCCATAGGCACAAAAATCTTTCCTCAGTCTTATTGGATTCCGCAGAAAACAATTTGGTTTGGGATTTTTTTTTCAATGAACACTTAGAATTTTCATAAACATTAGTCTATCTGAATCGAATAGCGTAGACTCATATCAATAATAAATTTTAATCGATATACGAATGTGTATAGCCAAATTAAATTTTTGAAAATCTTTTTGAGAATGACGTTATGGTGTTGTACTGTATTAACAGTCTATTTGAGGATGTCGTCATTGTATGACTTTGTCATAACACATCATACAATAGTGGAACAATGATTTTTAGATCGAATTCACACTAAGTATTCATGTATTTATAACTCTATCAACTTTTTATCATCTCTGCACCAGGTTACATGGTACATAAGTGATAAATAAAAAAATATATTTTGATATTTCAAATCATTATCGGCTAGCCGAAACAAGTAGCATAGACTATACTTTAAACTGTTCAAAAATAATTACAAATATATATATATATATATATATATATATATTATTTTTTCAAAAGCACAGAATGCGTATTTAGCTTGATGTCAAAATTTTGAAGTCTAGCATAGCTAGGAGTTTTGGAAAACCTATGTCTCCACTAATAATCATTTGCTTAAACAGTCTATCTATTCCTATTATCCTCAATTCTTCATTCACACATGACAATTCCCAGTTCGTCAAACCATACTCATGAGTTCAAGAACTTTCCATAATTGTATGAGCTTAATAACTTGTCCTAGTCAGACCTTTGGCGTCCATTCACTGAGGGGTTCATAAACATTTCACATAACCATGAGTCACGAACGTAACATAAGTATAAGTTTTAATAACTCGTAGTTAACCTTATATTCTCTAACTATAACCTATCTATCTGTTATACACATGAGAAAAGAATCACCTTCTCAACGGGTATATAGCAAATAGAGCGACACAAACATTTTATAATCCCCACTTAATCCTAATTCCCTTCTCAATATGAATTTCATTCAACTCGTATTCTTAATCCTTTCCTGAATCTGTACCAATTCATAGTACAACTGTCACACAACAATCTTTGTTGTAAACTTTTCAATCATTAGATTGATTCTTTTCCCTACTATCACCTTATAAGATCATGGGGTGATCTCATCGTATATATTACGATTCATTTCTATGCTATGATCGTTTTGTTTTACGATCTCCTATCACTGTACTTTTAGTCTTTTAGACTGGATCTACTCATCACTATTGTTCACCTTTATTATTAGAGTTAGTGAACTCTGTATCTTTACAACTCGCCAAGATTCGTCTTTGAATCTTACCGACCAATTAACTCTATGTGAGTTAGATCTTATCCTAATCACTGCGGTTATTGGTCTCAGGTATTCATACCTAAGGTTCATAACCAACAGCTTTGATACCAACTGTAATAGCCCCAAATTTTGGTCCCAAATCATCAGGGATCTGGTATACTATTTTTATAACTATTGCGGAAGATATAAACATAAATTATTTATACATTAAACATTACACACTATTCTCCAAGGTCGAGTAACCTTAACTTATACACAATTCATTATCCTATCTGACATACAAAGATATTATCATACATTACTGTTACAATTCTAATTGCATATATAATCCCAAGCTGAACTTGTCTTGATCTTTCTTTGTATCTTACAAAATTCGTCTTAATCTGCAATGTTTATCATGATATATAGCAAGGGTGAGCATAAGGTTGCCCAGCAAGTATAAGTTTAATTGAGGATATATCATGATTGAAAGAATTGAATAATAAGCTGGCTAACATTCAACAATAATACATTGTGAACTTGCATGAACAAACTTTCGTAGCTGAACGAACATTGAACATGAACATAGCAATTATATCTGGACCGAATGGTAATGAGGGTGATCAGCCATTCATACCTGATGAATACTTGCAATATGCACAGAATGCGAATAAATAATTCATAGATATGGCAATCAGTAATGATTAACCACAAGTATATTTGAATGAAACAACTCGAGGTCGAGTTAAGAAAAACTTGCATGTTCGGTCGATTACTGTTACGCAATTTATTAAGCTTTGTCTGAAGACCTAATATATAAATAATATCGATATACAAATTAGAATAATATCATCACAGTATAATACTATTATATATATATATATATATATATATATATATATATTCATAGAATAACCTAAACACATAACACATAACCCTATCAGTTCACATACTACAAAGACTCGGTATCAAGTCAAACTATTAAAGTCTGAGTTGAATTCGAATAAATTCTAACATCCCAACGGTCTAGTCGAACAATTCACGAGCCTAATATTACTACGACTCAGTCTAAACTGGTTCATAGATATTTCAAATAATTTATTATCAGTCAAAATATTTTTCAAAAGTTTGTAATAATTTTCAGATAATTATTACCATTTATCATGATTTTTCAATCATTAATATCTTATTTATATAATTTAAATACCATATAATTCCTTTATCATTAAAATTTATTTAATATTAAATATTAATGAAAATCATAATATAATATTATAATATATTTATAATATCACAAAGTATTTTTAATACTTTAAAATAATATTTATATGATTTTTAAACAGTTAAATCCATTATCCGATAATTGCTATTAATATTAAAATATTAATATTTTCATAGCAAAATATCAAAAGTTATATTTTATAACTTAAAATATTTTTATAACACTTAAATCATTTTTATATGATTTTTAAATCATTAATTCTATTTTTCTATAATTTATTTAATATATTTATTAAATAAATTACTTACTATTATTATTAATTAATTAGTGAAATTCATTACACAATATAATCATTAATTCTATTTTTCTATAATTTATTTAATATATTTATTAAATAAATTGCATACCATTATTATTAATTAATTAGTGAAATTCATTACATAATATTAAAATTCAATAAAAATAACTTAAAATATTTTCTTATATCCTAATATAATTTTTCATGATTTTCAAGTATTAAAATCATTTTTAAATAATTTATTTAATATTATAATTAAATAAATTAAATACTATTTATATTCCAAAAATATTAAATATTTATGAAATATACTCAAAATAATGAAAAACTAATTTTTGGACTTTAAAATAATTTTTAGTAATTTATTATTTATTTTTAATAATTAAAAACTATTTTTTTCTATTTGTTTAATAAAATAATTCATTTTCTGAAATTAAATGTCACTACAGGGTCCTATGGTGACAGAACCGTCGCTATAGGTATTCTTGACAAACCTTGAACATGCAATGTCAGACACTAAGGGGCTATGTTTGACCAGTGATAGATCTTTGATCAAAAGGTTTCTAAACTCGTAATTTGGTTAGAATTGTAGTACTAATATAATACTATAATGACCAACTTGTTTCATGGCCATACTACAACATACCAACAAGATCTAGACTCCCAAAATTCTTGTCAGAGCTGTTCTTCATTTCTGGGTTTTCCAAAAATGAAGAACAGTTGCAGGGTACCTACTTTGGTGCTCCTCTGTAACTTTGATTCTAAGCATTATATATGTGATCTAAAAGTTCAAACATGTAGTATACAAGTTAGGGTACAATATCATAACACTAGATCTATCAAACAACATCACATGAACAAAATTTGGCATGGTTAAACCTTGTCAGAAATTTTGTTCTTAACTTTTCTGGGTTTTTCAGAAATTGAACAAAACGGGTGGTCAACCCTACTTTGACCTTGCATAACTTTGATTCTACGTAAGATCTAAGTGATCCAATGGTTTGGATGTTTAGTTCTCATGTCAGACTACAAGTCCATTATACAAACATGGCCAAATCACTTGTCAGTAGCAAGATAAGAGGCCTTGAAAAGCATGTCAAACCTAAACTGGGTTTCTGGGTTTTCCAGAAACAGTCTCCCATGGTCGGTCAACCATATTTAACAACTTATATCTTGCAATCTATACATGATCTGACCCTATTTCTAGTTTCATATCATAGTTCACATGACAAAGAACAAGTCTATAACTTAAAACTAAAATAACACTTAACATAGACAGATCTAGAGGCCCTGACATATGGATGTCAGGCTGTAAAATTAGGGTTCTAAGTCTATTTGAAAAACTTAGTTTCTGGCTTCTAGATGTTATGGATCTATGATATAACAACATAGATCACTCAATCACATCCCTTAACACAACTTTAACCAACTAACAACAACATCTAACATCAAATACATAGATTTATAAATTTAGGGTTTTTATACCTTTTATGCTTTGATCTTGATTTCAGATTTGAATCCTGTTCTGGCTTGCTATGAACTGATCATGGCTCAACTTTTCACTCTCTCTCACTCTATATTTTGGATTTTGTAGAGAGATAAAGGGTTCGATAGAATGAGAAGTAAAGTAAGTTTTTTTCTAAGTTAATCTTTTATATTTTTGAATCCATGGCCACAAATGTGTTGGGTAAAATCTATATACGCACAACTCGCAAGTATACGTGGTCAACAAGTAATAAAGTGATATGTAGAGTATCGTTCCCACAGAGACTAACTAGCAATAATCCTAACTTACAATTACCAACTTTATATTAATCCTAATTTTATTAAACAAATCAACTTAATGATTAAAATTAAAAACACTAAATTAAAGAATAATTAAACTATCACAAAATAATCACAAGTATCAAAATCTAGAATTTCAAAAAATTAACTGAGAATTAGACTTATGATTTCACCCTAAGCTCCTCTCTGATTTTAACACCTTTATTCCAATTCAATGTACTATCTCAGTTTATTAATCAAGAACACGAACGTAGTATTAACCACCTCTCGATGCACTAATACCCTATTAACATCAATCCACAATTAAGATAGAAATCCGTTAAACACCTTAATCAACTAACCCACTATATCTCTATGTGAATTACAATTGAAGAAGGCTGAAGAATAAGTTTTCTATCCGATTACATGCGGTGTCAAGCATATCTCTACCTTAACACTCATCAAGTTTAAGCTATTAACAAAATCCTGAACACATGCTATATCAACTAGGTCTAGATCTGAATATCCTCTCTCGATTCCATCCAACTTCACAAAGAATTGTTGATCAGGAAAGTCTTAGATTCAAGCTCAAATCAATATAGATAAACTGGAAATAGCTTATTAAATTGAAAATCAAAGTTTACAAAATCATAGATTCACTCAAAGATCCATCATAAGCCTAAAAAGTGAATTAGTTCATGATAAACGAAATAAACACTGAATAAGTCATGGAAATCATTCTTTCAATTACAAATAATAGACTAAGACAAAGAATATTGAAAAACACCCTTCACGTAACCTAAACTCGCAATCGTCTCGAAAATCTCCTTGAATTACTCCTCCAACGCTTGCTTAGAAAAACTGAGATTAATCTTTGTAATTTGCCTTATATATATTTAATCTCATTGTTTGTTGTTAATTATATACTTCAACATGTATTCTGATCACAATTCCAAGCCAATACCAATCCCAAACCATCACCATCACTAAAACTCCACGTTTGAAGCCTTAGAAATCAATTAAGAGACTTCAAATTTGATTACCCAAGCTCCAACTTGCTATTTCCCTTTATAAAAGTAAGCCCTGGCTTGCCTCCTTGCTGCTAATCCACCCAGGACCCAAGCCCCGGCCTGCTATCAAGGCATAAAAGGGCAAGCCCCAACTTGCCTACCTTCTGCAAATCTGTTGTACTGTCCTCTAATAAAACTGTCATAACTTTTAAACCGAGAAGAGTTACAAGACCCACCACCTATCAAATTAAAGATATCGACGAGCTCTACAACTTTCATTCTTTGACTTTCTAGAAATAATGAACGGATAATGGTCAAAATTGGACTGGAAGTATCTTTTTTGTAAATGACAAACATAACAACTCTTAACTTTGATAATTATGCAATAATCTCACATCCGAACTTCTGATTGGAATGATACAAGACGTTCTGCGAAGCCAAGAATGAGTTCTACAACATAGTCCAAATTCCACGCCACGAACATGAAATACACATAAAATGAACGTGACGGCCCAAATGATATCCAGAATTTTTTTTCTTTGCATTTTTCATACCAATAGTTGCTCACTCAGCTTGCAAACATATAATCTACAAAATGAAAACAAAATGCATGAAAAGTAACTAAAAACACGAGATTAAGCAAATAATTCAAGTAATAGAGCCGAATAAGTAGTTATAAATATTGCTTATCAAATACCCCCAAACTTAAACCTTTGCTTGTCCTCAATCAAAAATAAAACAAAAATTCAATGCAATGCAACTAATCTATATGACTACGAATCCTGCAATAATGAGAAAAACAAGTCTTTTTGCCCAACCTCAGAGAAATCAAGTAAACATGATAATACATCATATCAAAACTCATCAGTAATTTCCTGATCAATCATCATTTCTTAGACTATTATTACTGATATAGTGCGTGTGTGCTCAACAACAATACTAACTGATATAATGCTAAATACAACACATAATAGATCTCTTTAAAGGCATCATACAGTGCAAACTCACAAAATTCATTAACAAGCTAGATCTAACTAAAGTCAAACATGCACCAAGTTCAAGAGTCCAATCCGGGATACTTATGCTCTACTTTGCATTACGGGGGCTTTTTGCTCTTTTCCCATTTTAGTGTTTTTTTTTCTTTTAACCATGGTTGTGCAATGTCTCATTCAATTAGGCTAACAATGCTACCCCTTAGAAAGATTTAGACCAACGACTCTCACACTATATAAGACCTTAGGGCGCTAGGTGTAAAGACAATCCCCTCGGGCGTACTTGCTCAAGTAACAAAGGCCCTGAAACTAGACTAGCCACGATATTTTTTTCCCTTTTAATTATTTTTTTTCTATTTCTTTTTTTAAGCTTATATATCTCAAATTTTACACCAAACTTAAGTTTTTGTCTAAATTTAGCCATCTTCGCCTGTTCATGTCTTTCATTTATTCAAACTAATATTATCCTTAAGAAGTCAATTATGTATCAATTTAAACTTAATCAGTCAACAAAGTTGTCTCTAACGTGCTAACCTGATTATACCAGTTTCAAACAGGAAAAGATTCAATTCATAACAAGAAATCATATTAAAGTTCTAATAATCAGTACTATACTTGTCTACTCAATCCAATTCTCATCATTGGCCAAAATACACTGTAACTATCAAACAGCTGGACTCATGCAAGATGAACATGGTAACTAAGTATTATTTTTTTATTTTTTTTACTGGAAATATGTGGTAAACATAACATGATTGCACATATAAATAAAAACTATTTACATTCCTAAGATACTATGCAACTATATGATTACCTGAATGTAACATTTAATAATCCTAAACATAAACAATTAAATAACATATACAAACCTAACTAATGAAATTAAATATGCAACATGCAACTAAATCCCCCAAACTTGAAAATTACAATGTCCTCATTGTATAGATAAAGCAACAAATACGAGAGGACTTCCCTGTAATCGCCTAAGCCTGGGTTGGGGGTGGCTGTTGTTCTTCATCGAAATCGCTGGGTGGGAACCTTGGCATTGTGGCTGGTTGCTGGTATGCGAATTGGGCAGTAGGATTGAAGCTCTGGAGCGTAGTGTTCAATGAGGTGAAAGATACATTCATGGCCTCAAACATGTGGTCCTGCCTCACTACGAGTCTCCGCATTTCTCTTCGTGCCTCCTTGTTGTGCTCATCCACCTGTCGTTGAAGGTTTAGGAACTGAGGGCAACATATGATTATGGGCTGTGGTAACGTCTCTGTATCTTTGTCCCCCATTGTCGCAGTCCCCTGAAACTCATCGTCATCTGAGGTGTCCTTAGAGTCAGCCTCATCCTCTGAGGCTGAGGGAAATACAAATCCTACTAATCTTGGGTGCGACTCGCCTCCGGGCCTCACAGCATATCTTGCAATCATTCTCGAGTCGAGCGTCTCCAACGACATCTGGGTTATCTCATCATCTGAGCATCGAACTCCTGCCTATATACACAACCCACAAATGAGTGATGGGTGTCGCAATCCACCAGAGTATGGTCCTCGAAGGCATCTTCGGATTGAAAAGTTAATTATAGCCCCTATGTCGATGATGAAATCTTGTACCATAGCATACAAGAGTACTGCCTTATCCTTAGGCACATCTGACGTGTGTGTAGATGGAAGTAACTTAGCGCACAGAAAGGCGTACCATATCTTCCCATACCGACTAAGATCCTTACTGTGAAAGACAGTGCCTCAATGATTTGATTTTGTCTATGAGGTACCCGGCTTTGTCATCTCCTTCATAATAGCCTCATAATCTGGATCATTATCACGTAAGTGTTGTTACTGGCAATGTCTCGGTACTCATAACTGATAGTACGTGTTGCTGGTGTCGGTACTGAAAGGCACTAACCTACCCCATACAAAAGCATTGAAGGGGGCCTTATCATCGGCGTTTGCGTAGAATTCTTTGACCACACTTATAACTGCGGCCTCGGGCTCTGCTGTGAATTTATTCCAACCTTTTTGATATATTTGTTGAATCATTTCGCCATCCACAGGCTCAGGTGCCAACCCCCGCTCAGGTGTGAGTGATTTTGTCACCATATAGTCGTAACGGTCGGCGGCGGTGGCACTTATGAATTTTTGCTTATCAAAGGTTCGTGTTAGTGGTGTGGCCCCCTAACTCTCTCCTCATTGCCTTTTTGATGCCGGTTTTGGTGCCATTGATTTGGAATTGATGAGCTTTAACAAAAATTTCCCCTAAACTTCACTTCAATAATTTGTCGAGCATTTGGTGTGCGAGACTTGAAATTCCCACAAACTTGGTGATTTGGCTTGAACTATAGTGATAGAAATTGAGGAAATAGAAAACCAACTTCTTACTTTCGATATATTTCCAAGTTGGTTGTAGATATTCACTCAAACCCTAACCTTGAACTTCCAGATTGGTGTGAAATAAGGTTGTTGGATTATGTGGTGAAGGGGTGGTTTTATAGAGAGGAGGTTATGTAGGGAATAGTGGGTGACTAGCTTGAATTAGTGGGTAAGTGTTTGGTTGTAGTGAGGAGATGGGAAGTAAATTGCAGTCGTGGGTGTAGGTTGTGAAGGAGTGGGATGGTAGGAAGTTGAAGTTGAAAGAGAATTGGATGTCTGTTATGCACCAACTACCGTGCACTAACTGCCGTAACTGATGTTCAGATTTTGGACACTCAAGCCCCAGCTTGGGTTTTCTTCATAAAAAGGCAAGCCACGGCTTGCCTACGGTCTGCTAATGCACTATGAGGGCAAGCCCCAGCTTGCTATTTTCTTCTTCACGGGGCAAGCCCCGGCTTGCTAGCAATCTGTTAAGGTAGTATGAGGGCAAGCCCCGACTTGCTATTTACTCTTAGATGGGCAAACCCCGGCTTGCTGTCCATCTGCTAATGCACCATGAGGGGCAAGCCCCAGCTTGCTCTTTGCACTTGGAGAGGCAAACCCCGGCTTGGGGGTCTTCTGCCTTGCTTCTTGATCTGCTAATGCACAGGTTTCTTCTGTCTTGCTTCATGTGCATCCCATAGCTTCTTTGAGTACTTGAACACATGAAAAACATACTCATAAGTGGATATTGAGCAAATTCAAGCATGGAGGGTAAACTTATTTAGCTATCAAGTATACTGTAAATACTATATGTCTATATTCTAGACCAAATATTATTCTAAACTACCATTTCACTAGCATGGATAAAATTACTTAAAAAAGAAAAATGAAGAAAAAGCATAAAAATAAATAAAAATTGGGTTGCCTCCCAGTGAGCGCTTGATTTTAAGTCGTTATGCCTGACTACTCTGTAACAACCCCAAAATAGGTCCATTCAATCCAACCCATTCTGAGTCGCTAAATACATGGTACAGAAAATAACTACAACTTTATTACAACAATTGTCGTGCAAAATGCAACAACACATATACTGTGAGTTTGTATACAAATATATATCAAATGTGACCCTCATGTTCCAACCGTGGACAGCACCTCACAGTGACACCTTACATAAAGATATAGTCAAAAACTGTTTTAGAAACTAAAATCTTTGGGAAGTGCTCAAGGAAACCTTCGTACATGGGAGACCATGCTTCTAGGTTATGATAGATATCATATGGCCACAGAATTATCCTTGGTTGACCCAATAGACCCCAAAGAAAAATGAGAAGATTACTATCATATTCTTCCCAATGGTGAGTCTTTTCTTGACATATCATTACCTCCACTGTCTCTAATCGTGAATTATACTCCAAACAAAAACCAAGATTATATAGGTAGTGCTCGTATATATACTTAGCAAGTGGATGAGCACATCTCTGTCTTATGATGATACGAGATTGTATATCATTAGACATCTTGTATGACAAAATACCCTTTCAAAGTTGAATTCACCTCACCCTCAACATCTATAGACTACCGTTCTATTCCCTTATTATTCCCCGCTCGACCCAGCTACACCTTTATTACCTGAAAGGAATTGTGAAGCAAAAGGGTGAACACAACTAGCTCAGTAAAGAATATCATGACTAAAGATAATTAAATTATCAATAGCCTTCATCAATAATAAATCAGAGATTTAGAACATATGGTAGATGATAAAAATTTCAACCATAGTTGCAGCGGAACGAGCAATCCATTAGAAGAGTCAAATAGACTATAAAGTCTATTATCTTCTCCATGTTAAAAATCCACCAACAATGTTTTATCCCTGTAACATCAATCAACAGTTTCCTTTCCACAATCATATGAATAACTCATAACCATAAGTGTGTTTATAAATTCCTCTTCTCATCTAGGACGAAGATAATTTACATCACCTGTCTTTACCTGAAACATCAAAGATTATGGTTACACCAAATCACATTTCCTGTTCATAATCATACTAATAATTTCATCTTTGCACTACGGCCAAAGATATTCATTTGGATCACCAGTTGGTCATGTTCATCTCAACACATGTTCATCTTTGCACTACTAGCAAAAGATATTCAACAACATGTCATCTTTGCACTACGGGCCAAAGATATTCATCAATAATTCATCTTTGTACTACAGGCCAAAGATATTCATCAATAATTAATCTTTGCACTATAGGCCAAAGATATTCATCAACAAGTCATCTTTGCACTACATGTCAAAGATATTCATCAACAAGTCATCTTTGCACTACAGGCCAAAGATATTCATCAGTTGGTCACGTTCATCTAAACACCTGTTCATCTTTGCACTACGGGCCAAAGATATTCATAATAAAATCAACCATCTTTGCACTACAGGCCAAGATATTCAGTATCATCATCATTTAAGACTAAGGATGATGAAAAATATTTTAAAGGAAACGAATCCAGTGAAACAAAATAACAAGTATTAAGGATTCGTACTTTAAGCAATCCGAATTCAAAAATACTTCATAAATAATCATACTGAAGTAAAATTCAAGAATGATCAAAACATGGATACAATCAAAGCTAGTATCCAGAATAGATATTTTGGACAAAAAGAAGAAATTTCATTTTTCGGTGAATAGTGTCGTATTCGTAAATAGTGCCGTATACGTGAATAGTACCGTATACGTGAATAGTAACTCCGACACCCAAAAGATAGAAATTTCACAAAAAAACATCATCACGTTTCGTGAATAGTACTCGTGAATAGTAACTCGTGAATAGTAACTCATGAATAGTAACTCATGAATAGTAACCCCGAAATGAAAAAGTTCCAAATTTGATAAAAACTTCCAATCCACATTCTTGCATAATGATATTGAAGAAATAATATCATTTTTAGAAGAAAATAACATCCCTTACTATCCCTTACAATCCCTTACCTCAAAAGAGCAGTACTTCTGACCGGAATATCTGATGAAAAGCCGAAGAAACCTTTCACCGTATAGCAATACTCAAAGTATACTCACAAGAACACACTTGATATATAGAGAGAGAAGTAAAGAGAAAGCTTATGTTTCTGGTGTGATTTTCAACTCTAACTTAGCCCTCTATTTATAGAAAAATGCTAGAACGCCAAAGGAGACTAAAATAATAAAATATCATTTTTTCTTTTTCTTATTCCACACCAACCTTCACCAACCAATTTTGAAAGCCATCTTTGGTCAAAAACATCAACCACCCATGTGCCAACAACCACAAAAACGTTTTTCTTAAATAAAATAATTAAAATTTCCAAAAATCAATTATTTCGGAACTCCGGAACTTCAATAATTCACAATAAATAGCTCTTTTATCAGAAAATTCGAATCTCGCGAGTTTTTATAGGAAATACAATTATCTACAACTTCACAGAAGGAAGTTTTTCCAAATTCCAAACAGAAATTGACCGAAATCCACAAACGGACGATTTTACAGTCTATAATAAATTTTCGGTCAAAAATTGTGGTCCACTGACACCCAAAACATGTGTTAATCATTTAATGCCACCAAAATACTCTTCCTCCTCATATACTCATATATCCCACATTCATTATAAAAATATCACCATCAATATATTATTAAAATAATATATTTAAATAAATTATTTTATCAGAAAAAGATAAAATATTAATTTTCAACAATTGTCACTTTTAAAAAAATTTTCCATCTATATCCACATAAAATAAATATTTTCTTTATCATAATAATCAATAATTAATTATTCAAAAATAATATTACAGAATCACAGTACTGACAACCAGGCCGTTCCCAGGATAAAGGGGGCTTTCCAATAAGGATTTCTCCTTACTGGCGCACAATTAGATGACCAAACCTCTCCTTGACAGAACTTTCTAGACATTGCCAATAATGTTATATGATAATATTATTCAAATAATATGAATTATTGATCTGATAATGAAAAATACTGTGCAATGACAATTATTGAAACAATAATAATATAAATATCAATGCAGCAATTATTGAATCAATAAAGTAAAATATTGAACAGTAATTACTGTAACAATTATTGAGTAGTACCTTCTTACGTAAGAATCAATAATTCAAAAATACTGTGTAATACCGTGTGCTACTGTGCAACAACGCGTATTACTTTGTTTTAACTACCGGGTATTCCAACAGTGTAAACGGTAACAACTACGCCGTTATTTTTAAACAACTTATATTTATCGTTTTCTTCCTCCAATCGCTTTCCGTTATGGGGCCCACACATGGCTGCGCCGTCGTACGAATATTCGCCGACAGTACGAATATTCCACGACCAAACGAATATTCCCCGACAACAATGAATATTTTATAACCACTTGTGTATTTTGAAAAAAATTCATATATCACCCTTAACTTTAACTTTTATCAATTTAACAATTTACTGAATAGTAATTATAAGAAAAATTGAATACTTTTATTTTATAAAATTCGGGGTCTTACATACTCTCTGTTTATCGTGAGTCTGCAAGTGTGATAGATGTGACGTCCGTGTTACCCTTGCCACCCCAATAATTCTTTAATCTCTTACCGTTGACCTTGAACGTTTCTATTGGGTTCCTACTGTATAGTTCAGCGGCGCCATGTGGGAAAATATTTTTATGGTAAATGGACCCGACCACCTTGACTTTAGTTTTCTTGGAAACAACCGCAATCTTGAGTGAAAAATAGGACTGATTGTCCCGTTTCAAACGTTCTTTGTATCAATTTCTCGTCGTGCCATCACTTGACCTTTTCTTTGTACAATTTTGAGTTCTCATAGGCTTGCAGTCGAAATTCATCAAGTTCATTTAGCTGATGTAGTTTCTTCTCACCTACCGCTGCTTGATCGAAGTTCAATTTCTAAATAGCCAAATAAGCCTTGTGTTGTAACTCGACCGGTAAGTGACAAGCCTTTATGTACAGTAGTTGATATGGTGACATCCCGATCAGTGTTTTATAAGCAGTCCGATAGGCCCATACTGCATCATCCAACCTGAGCAAACAATCCTTTTGATTCAGGTTCCCCAATTTTTCCAAGATTGTCTTTACTTTCCTGTTCTAGACCTCAGCTTGTCCACTGGTTTGGGGATGATATGTTGTAGCGACCTTATGGTTGACCCCATACTTTGCCAATAAAGCTATGAATGACTTGTTGCAAAAGTGACTACCTTCGTCACTGATAATTGCCCTTGGCGTGCCAAACCTTGTGAAAATATTCTTTTGTAGGAATTTTAGGACCACCTTGGCATCGTTTGTTGGTAAATCTATATCTTCAACCCATTTTGATACGTAGTCCACTGCGAGTAGAATATACTGATTGTTCAGAGATGAAGGGAATGGCCCCATGAAATTAATGCCCCATACATCAAAATTTCAACTTCAAGAATCGTTTGTAGAGGCATCTCATTCCGTTTTGAAATGTTGCCCACCCTTTCACATCTATCACATGTTTTCACAAAGTGGCGGGCGTCCTTGAATAGTGTAGGCCAATAAAACTTAGATTGTAACACCTTCACTGATGTCCTCTCACTCCCATAATGTTCGTCATACGCAGATGAGTGACACTCATGCGGAATGTTCTTCACTTCACTATAGGGCACACACCATCTAATCATCTTGTCGGTGCACTGTTTGAATAAGTAAGGCTCATCCCACATGTACCATTTCACGTTATGAAGAAACTTCTTTTTCTGTTGTCTTGTGAGATCAGGTGGAAGTACCTTGCTCACAAGATAATTCAGATAATCTGCATACCAAGGAAATTCTGCATTTATTCCAAACAGTTGTTCATCCGGGAATGATTCATTGATTTACCATTTGTCCTCTTTCAATTTCCCTTGGTTTTCCAGCCTAAACAAGTGATCGACTACCTGATTCTTCGTCCCCTTTCTATCTTTTATTTCCAGATCAAACTCTTGAAGTAGGAGAATCCATCGGATAAGGCGTGGCTTAGCATCTTTTTTCACAATTAGGTACTGAATAGCCGAATGATCCTTGTAGACTATCACCTTAGTTCCGATCAAGTATTCCCGAAATTTGTAAAACGCATACACCACTACAAGTAACTCCTTCTTCATAGTTGTATAATTTATTTGAGTCTTTGTGAGCGTTTTGCTTGCACAATATATAGCGTGAAATACCTTCTCTCGGCATTGTCCCAACACAGCCCCAACTGCGTAGTCGCTTGCATCATAAATCAGCTCGAAAGGCATACTCCAATCTGGTGCAACGATTATGGGGGCTGTAGTCAACTTCTTTTTCAACGCTTCGAAGGATGTCTTGCAACTTTCGTCAAAACTAAAAATAGTATCCTTCTCTAATAGACTGCATAGAGGCTTGGCAATTTTTTAGAAGTCCTTTATGAATCTCCTGTAGAACCCAGCGTGTCCCAAAAAACTTCTAATACCTTTAACTGAGCTTGGTGGAGGTAATTTTTTGATTGTTTCTAGCTCCGCTTTGTCGACCTCCAATCCTTGAGTCGATACCTTATGGCCCAAAATTATGCCCTCCTCAACCGTGAAGTGGCATTTTTCCCAGTTAAGCACGAGGTTCGTATCCTTGCTGCGCTGTAATACCATTACCAAATTCCCTTGGCAGGTATCAAAGTTGTCCCCATAGACAGAAAAGTCATCCATGAAGACCTCAACATTTTTCTCCACCATGTATGAAAAAATGGCCATCATACACCGTTGGAAAGTTGCAGGTGCATTGCATAACCCGAATGACATTCTCCTGAATGCAAATGTGCCGTAAGGGCATGTGAATGTCGTCTTTTCTTGATCCTTCGGAGCGATGAACTATCTGGTTATAGCCCGAGTACCCATCCAATAGATAGTAATATTCATGTCCCGCCAATCTATCCAATATTTGATCAATAAAGGGCAGCGGGAAATGATTTTTTGGGTTGCCTTGTTCAATTTTCTATAATCCATGCAGACCCTCCACCTGGTCACTGTTCTAGTCGGTATTAATTCATTGTCCTCATTCTACACCTTTGTCACTCCTCCTTTTTTTGGCATGCATTGCACTGGACTCACCCATTTGCTATCGAAAATTGGGTAGATGATGTCGGCATCTAACAACTTCAAGATTTCTTTCTTCACAACTTCCTTCATAATCGGGTTAAGTCGTCGTTGTTGCTCCACCATCGATTTTGCCTCATCTTCTATTAAGATCTTGTGCATGCAAAATGAAGGGCTGATTCCCTTTATATCTGCAATTGTCCACCAGATCACTGATTTGTGTTCCCTAAGCACCCTCATCAGCTTTTCTTCCTATAATTCGTTAAGTGCAGTAGAAATAATAACAAGTAAAGAATTTGAATTACCTAAGTACGCATACCTGAGGTGTTTAGGGAGTGGCTTGAGTTCCAACTTTGGTGGCTCTTCCAATGATGGTTTCAGTCTTTCTGCGGTTACCTCCTCCGTGTGCAGTGGTTTAAACGGTGTTCTAAATCTTGAAACTCGTGGCAATGAGTCTAGCATTTGTAAGTACTCCACCAATTCTGGAGCGTCAACTTCTTCATCCCCCAATAACGTTGTTTCTAACGGATCGTTGACCAAACTCTTGCTCATATCATCACTGATGATTTGCTCAATTAAATCAATTCGAAAACATTCTTCCTCATCCGTAGGGAATTTCATGGCCTTAAACACATTAAATCTTACTTCTTAATCTTGGACCCTCATAGTGAGTTCTCCCTTTTGTACGTCTATGAGTGTCCTTCCTGTAGCCAAAAATGGTCTCCCTAAGATAATTGGGATGTTCTTGTCCTCTTCAAAATCCAGAATGATAAAGTCTGCGGCGAATATAAACTTATCCACTTTCACTAGAATGTCCTCTATTATGCCTCTCGAATATGTGACTGACCTATCCGCCAACTGTAATCTAATGTTCGTAGGCCTTGGTGAAGGCAAACCTAATTCTAAGTATTCTAAGTATACTAATTCTATTGTAATTGCCGACGAATTGTACAGATGCTGGATTAATTACGCATTGCTCCGTTGGGTTCTCTCCCACGCACAACTCAGATATTATTGCCGCTTTCTATACTTGCAGTGTTTGTTGTGCTTGTGTTGTTGTTACCGACTCCAACTTCTTTGAAAGTGCAGATATCTGTGCTTTCAACGCTGTCATACTATCTACTTCGAACACCTCAGCTGCCTTCGCTTGTGTCATTCTTGCTGTATGCCACTAGTAGTTATTAGCCGCCATGGTTTCAATCAACTCTTATGCTTCCTCATAACTCTTAGCTATGAATGCTCCACCCGACGCTGAATCAATACTTGGCCTAAGATTCACATGTAACCCGTTGTAAAAGGAGTTCATTTGCAGCCACTTGGGCAATCCATGATATGGGCATTTTCTGAGCAATTCTTTGTATCTCTCCCAAGCCTCATATAACGACTCTCCATGTTCTTATTTAAACATCGTTATCTCTTTTCTCATCTTTGCAGTTTTCGCTGGTGGAAAGAATTTTGCGAGGAATTTTTGAGATAAATCTTCCCATGTAGTTATCAAACCAGATGGTAAAGAATGTAACCAGCTTTTCACCTTGTCCCGTAAAGAGAATGGGAACAATCGAAGTTTTACCGCTTCATCCGACACCCCATTGAACTTAAAGGTGTCGCATAGTTCCAAAAAACTGACTAGATGCTCGTTCGGATCGTCATTTGTCAATCCCCCAAACTGGACTAAATTTTGAATCATTTGTATCATCCCTGGCTTAATTTCAAATGTATTCGCTGCTATTGCTGGCCTGGTGATGCTTAATTGTAGTTCAGTCACCTTGGGCGTGGCATAGCCCTTAATGCTTTCCGATCTTCGGCTTCCATTTCCTCTTCTTTTTCAGATGTTTCAAATTTTTGTCTCATTTCCTTGATCCACATGCTCAACCACTGAAACCTTTTCTCAATGTCATCATCAAAAGGCAGCAAATCTGGATTTTTGGACATAGTTTCCATAAACTGCTTCCACACCTGAAATAGAAGAAACAATACAAAAATAAAAATATCTAAGTAAAACTAGATTAATTAAACTGATATTGTAAAACTACTAAGATTTATACTAAATAGTCCCCGGCAACGGCGCCAAAAACTTGTTGGGTAAAATCTATATACGCACAACACGCAAGTAGACGTGGTCAACAAGTAATAAAGTGATAAGTAGAGTATCCTTCACATAGAGACTAACTAGCAATAATCTTAACTTACAATTACCAACTTTATATTAATACTAATTTTATTAAACAAATCAACTTAATGATGAAAATTATAAACTCTAAATTAAAGAATAATTAAACTATCACAAAATAATCACAAGTATCAAAATCTGGAATTTCAAACAATTAATGGAGAATTAGACTTATGATTTCACCCTAAGCTCCTCTCTGATTTTAACACCTTTATTCCAATTCAATGTACTATCCCAGTTTATTAATCAAGAACACGAACGTAGTATTAACCACCTCTCGATGCACTAATACCCTATTAACATTAATCCACAATTAAGATAGAAATCTGTTAAACACCTTAATCAACTAACCCACTATATCTCTATGTGAATTACAATTGAAGAAGGTTGAAGAATAAGTTCTCTATCCGATTACATGCGGTGACAAGCATATCTCTACCTTAACAATCATCAAGTTTAAGCTATTAACAAAATCCTAAACACATGCTATATCAACTAGGTCTAGATCTGAATATCCTCTCTCGATTCCATCCAACTCCTTAAAGAATTGTTGATTATGCAAGTCATAGATTCAAGCTCAAATCAATATAGATAAACTGGAAATAGCTTATTAAATTGGAAATCAAAGTTTACAAAATTATATATTCACTCAAAGATCCATCATAAGCCTAAAAAGTGAATTAGTTCATGATAAACGAAATAAACACTGAATAAATCAAGGAAATCATTCTTTCAATTACAAATAATAGACTAAGAAGAAGAATATTGAAAAACTCCCTTCACGTAGCCTAAACTTGCAATCATCTCGAAAATCTCCTTGAATTACTCCTCCAACGCTTTCTTAGAAAAACTAAGATTAATCTTCGTAATTTACCTTGTATATATTTAATATCATTGTTTGTTTTTAATTATATACTTCAACATGTATTCTGATCACAATTCCATGCCAATATCAATCCCAAACCATCACCATCACTAAAACTCCACGTTTGAAGCCTTAGAAACCAACTAGGAGACTTCAAATTCGAGTACCCAAGCCCCAGCTTGTTATTTCCCTTTATAAAAGCAAGCCCTGGCTTGCCTCCTTGCTACTAATTCGCCCAGGACCCAAGCCTCGGCTTGCTATCAAGGCATAAAAGGGCAAGCTGGGGCTTGCCTACCTTCTGCAAATCTGTTGCACTGTCCTCTACTAAAACTGCCATAACATTTAAACCATGAGGGGTTACATGACCCTCCACCTATCAAATCGAACATATCGACGTGCTCTACAACTTTCATTCCTTGAGTTTCCAGAAATAACGAACGGATGAAGGTCAAAATTGGACTGGAAGTAGCTATTGTGTAAATGACAAACATAACAACTTTTAGCTTTGATAATTATGCAATAATCTCACATCCGAACTTCCGATTGGAATGATACAAGATGTTCCGGAAAGCCAAGAATGAGTTCTACAACATAGTCCAAATTCCAAGCCACGAACATGAAATACACATAAAATGAACATGACGGCCCGAATGATATCCGGAATTGCTTTTCCTTGCATTTTTCATACCAATAGTTGCTCACTCAGCTTCCAAACATATAATCTACCAAATGGAAACAAAATGCATGAAAAGTAACTAAAAAACATGAGATTAAACAAATAATTCAAGTAATAGATGTCTAATAAGTAGTTATAAAACCTACTTATCAATATGTTGCTAAGTGTCCAAGATATCTGATTTGGTAGGATTTTTACACACATGGGAAAAACTTGAGTAATGACTCACAAGATTTCACAAATATTTTACTTATAATTTTAGAAAAAGGGTATTTCAATCATTTCGCATTCACTAGGGGTATTTTGGTCTTTTCCCCTATAACTGGAAGTGCATTTTGGACATTTCCCATTTATCCCATAACATTTAACACTTAGCCATTTATACTTAACTTTTGAATTTCTAAATTAGGGTTTTGAATATTCAAATTAGGGTTTTAAATTCCCAGAACTAAAATTAGTGTTTTCGAGTGTATCGTTAGGGTTTCTAATAGTTCGTTAGAGTTTTCTAACTTAATCATGATGTTTTTAACCCAACTTTAGGGTTTACTAAATTTATAACTTATCCAATAAATTCCTTGATCTTAAATCACAACTGTACACATAAAATCTCTGATTATTGTTTAATAACTGAATGTTGATGTTCTTAAGATATACTTAGGGCTTGACACTTATATAATTTATCTGGTCAACCCTTAATCCTTAACCACATTCTGAACACATAAATGACCATACACACAGAACGTATACACTTATATACTTAATCCTAAATAATTCACCACAATAATTTTTAAATCCATAAATTTTCTTTCCAGAAAAGTCAAATCCATTCACTTATTTTCTGTCTAGGTTCTAATATTGAATCTTAAATCAATCAATTATGATTTTAAAATTTTTCAAAATTCCCGGGTTGTCACAGGTACTCGACTGGTGTCGAACACGTGATTTCCACCCGTAAGATTCTTCTCTTCATAGATGGAGGATTAGAGCTATACTTAGGAGAGCATGCTATCAGGAGCACCATAGGAGAGATTTGTATGCCGATCTTGCCTCCTGTCAGGCGTTACTGGTTTGTTTCGCAGTCACCCGTCATTGATATCCCATTGTTGAGTGTTGACGGTTTTGCACTGTTAGAGGGTCCCTATACTAAGGAGATATTACAGCATTGGTGGTTCCCTCGTACCATTAGAGCCCAGACCCGCACCACTCAGTTCATGGGGGATATTGTTCCAGGATCTGTGATGATGACGGATTGGCTAGCCTGTGTTCGAGATCTGACTCATTTGGCATAGATTGACAGTTTGACCCTGCACATTTTTTTATTCGGCACTTGGGTAGAGATCCTTCAGAGGCAAATACTTTTGTTCCTTCCAGCTCTGGTGCTGGCCCCTCAGGTGACCCGTATGGCTTTGCCGGTGCAGATCCTCCCTTGTATAGGAATGACATCCATGTTGATAGATATCTAGTGACTTAGGAAGAGTTACATCAGGTGGATAGGATTGATGATGTAGACATTGACACCATTGTCTTCTTCTGATGTATATTCTTGGTATCTCTTTTGATAGGCCTCTGTTAGACATTGGGTAGCTTCGCCCCATTCTCGCTATATCTTTTGATAGGCCTCTATTAGTTGTAGGGCAATTTTTCCCCATTTCCCTGTATTTTAGCTGTATAGAGATGTATTAGATGATGATATACTAAGGAATGTATGTATAGTTTTTTATTCCCTATATCATATTGCCATCTATTGTATCATGCATATTATTATGTTATGCATATATATGTATATCCAGAGATATTCATCATTGACCGTTGGATGCTCTTATGACACGGCTCGTACAGATGTCTTCTTCGACAGTTAGCCGTACTGATCATACCCCACCATTATTGGTGGCATCTGGTATGCGATCGTGGCATGATAGTATGTCACCATCAGACAGGGTGACTATAGATCGTCTGTTGTAGCATACTATGACCCTCTTGGTGTTTCAGGTTCGCGCAAGATTCGTGGAGGGCATGCTGGAGCACTTGGTATCGGCGAGACTGTTTTTCCAATTTGGGACCCAGGAGTTGACTCCTACTCTGGAGGAGTTTGCATGTTTGACGATGCTGCCACTGGACAGACCTTGTATGCAAATGGTGATTGGAGATATGAGTCGGCAGCTCATGACCCTCACTGGATTGAGGCGTAGGGTGGTGCAGGATGAGATCACATCCGACCACGTGATATCCCAACGTTTTCTATTTGATAGATTTGGCTTGGAGGATAGTTATACACGACATTCCGGGGATTTCACCACACTGGAGGATCATTGGCGTTTGGCCAGAGTGGATGTACTGCTATTATGCGTACTATCGTATGTCTACATGCTACGGTACATGGATGAGTTGGATATAGGAGTTATCATGGCAATGAGAGCTCTTAGGGAGGGTCACACCACCATACCGATGATCATAGTAGAGAATCTAAGGTCGACCACATACTGCTGCACTTATCTAATGGGAGTGTTCATAGACAGCTCGGTCATGCTGTATGAGTGATGTATGTCACACTTAAGACCGATTGGCACTTTCAGACGGCATGTGTATTGTCTCACCCATGATATAGCCATGTCCTACTCCTTTCAGCTTGCGGAGTGCATAGATGCTGCATCTTGGTCAGCTTTTCTGGTAGGGATCAAAGATCCGTTTGATATATTACCGTGTACAAGGCTCAGCTTACCCTACAGCTTCATCACTCATGCTCCGGGCATGGATTATCTCCCTCTAGCTAGTTTAAGAGGCATGATTACTTACCACCCATTGGCCGTGATGTGTCAGTTTGACTAATACCTGGATTTTCATCCTTTTGAGGGGACATTGAGTTAGCACTTCGCTTCTCGCCACATATCAGAAGAGTATAGATCTAGGTTGTATGTCTGTTGGGATCAACGTGAGCTAGCTGAGTTTTTTGTCAGCCATCCGAGTTGTTCTACAGAGTATTCTTCATGGATGGAGACAGAGACTACATCGGTTGTGATAGTATCCATAGTGCAGGGATTGATTCCGACGATGAGGGGCCTATGGAGGAGACTAATATTCCCATCGAGGAGGATTTGACTATTGGGTTGCTAACATTTGTGATGATTCTCCCACTACGAGTGCTACTATGATTCAGCATTCAGCACTGTATCTGGAGCAGAGTCCACATCTGATGACCTTTGAGAGATATCGGGCTAGGGCCTTGATGTTGATAGCTCTTGATGGGAGAGATGCAGCTCTATTAGAGAGAGATGAGGCCAGATCAGTCAGAGATGCATTGATTATAGAGCGAGATGCTGCCGCCCTATCTACCCGAGATGTGGTCATCATAGACAGTACTTTAGTGAGATCCCTTACGACTGGCATCCTTGCCGATATGAGTGCATACATTGATGAGCATCATGCCACCATGCAGTTAGCCTCGGATCTGCTAGCTCGTGTAGATACCATTGGGCAGGAGCTTGCAGTGTTACCTCCTTCTTCGGAGAGGGATGCTATGTTAGATCTGAAAGTCCGCATACACACAGATCCGTAGATAGACTTGTATTTTCCTGCACAGATTAGCTTAGCCATTTTGTCATGTACAACACATATTGTATATATTAAACAGTATTATATATGGCTGAGAAATATATTTTGATTTACTTCCCTTTCAGTTGTGCCTTGATACTTGCTTGATATTTACCTGTTTCTTCAGGGCTTGTGATCGTAATGCATTCTGAATTCATCCTTGATGTGTGGACATTGAGATGTCATAGGATCTTCCAGAATGGATCATTGTTCTATGTGTACCCCTACCATCTTTGGTGTCTTGGGACTGGTTTCTGTATGTAGATGTGGAGAGGAGTGTGGTTTTTCCTATCTGAGATTGACAGCAACACAGATGGTTGCCAGTACTCCTATTTAGGAGGAGCCCAGTTAGTTCCATCTCTTATGGATTGGTGTTGCTCTTTGAGGCACAACCGCAGCTTAGATGGTTGCCGAATCTCCTGTTTGAGAGGAGAGGTTAGGTAGTTCCATCCCTTTGGTCTGAAGTTGATGAAATGTAGTGGATTGAAATTTGATCCCAGTACCGTGTGACAAGTATTTTTGTTCTGGTAGGGGGTTAGACTGAACCATAAATGGCTGCCTATGTACTCCTATTGAAGAGGAGATCAGGTTTGCATAGTTCGAACCTGGTGTAAGAGGTTCAACGCTGAATGTGAGGGGTGTAAATGGGTGTAGAAGCCTTATTGATGAAGAAGGGTGTAGAAGTGTTTTTGTTATTTTTATTTTTGTAGAAAAAGGGTAGAAATGTTTTTGTTTTTTTTATTGCGATCGGGTCATATAGAATATGGTTGCCTACGTACTCCCGACTATCGGGGAGATCAGGTCGATGTAGTTCACCCCTCAGGACGATTTGTGACCGAAGAGAAATCTAAATCCCATGTGCAGACTATACTACGGGGAAAAAAGTTTGATCCCATGCTTGGAAAAAACTGCAGGTATGAAAAGTTTAATCCCGTCTTTGGGATAAACTGCAGGTATGAAAGGTTCAATCCCTGATGGGATAACCGGTGTTGTATGAAGTGAAACCAGGCTACTGGTTTGAAAAGTGTGTTTTTCCCTGAGGGGAAAATGGGTAAGAAGGAAAGGTTGTGTGTAATGAGGGTTAAAGAACCTGAAATGACTGGTGATCTGAATATTCAAAACCAAGATGTTCGTTTGATGATGATCTCAGACATAGTACCGTTTCACAATGTCGGAGTTGATAAGCTGTGGAAATTCATTGTCGTCCATTTCCTGCAATCTGAGAGCGCCTCCTGTCAATACCTCATTGACAACAAATGGGCCTTCCCAATTAGGAGCGAATTTTCCCTTGGATTGATCTTCGTTGTCAATGATCTTCTTCAAAACCAAATTATGTTGTTTAAACTACCGTAGCTAAACTTTCTTGTTGTAGGATCTGGCGATACTTTGCTGATATAACTGACCATGGAATATAGTCGTGATTCGCCTTTCGTTTATTAAAGACAATTGGTGATATCTGTCTTGTACTCATTGGTCTTCATCCAGCTGAGCGTCCATCAACACTCTGAGGAATTCCATTTCCACCTCTATGGGGAGTACTACTTCCATCCCATAGGCTAATGAGTAGTAGGTTGCCCCAGTGGAAGTACGCATTGAAGTTCTGTAGGCTAATAAAGTTAGTGGCAAGAGGTCAGACCATCCTTTGTGATTGGCGGACATCTTCTACATGATCTTCTTGATATTTTTATTAGCCGTTTCAACAGCACCATTCATCTTTGGACAGTAGATGACGAAATTAAGGTGCTTGATGTGGAATTTACTGCACAACTCCTCCATCATTTTGTTGTTAAGGGTCTTAGCATTGTCTGATACAATTACCTCTGGTTATTTATATCGACAAATGACATTGTTTCTGATGAAAGTAATTATGACTTATTTGGTAACCCCGGGGAAGGAGGCTGCTTCTACACACTTAGTGAAGTAATAGATCATGGTGAAGATAAATCGGTGTCCATTATTGGCTTTGGGCTCGATGGGCCCGATCACGTCCATTCTCCATATTGAGAAGGGCCATGGCAAACTCATATTGTGGAGTTCCCTTGGAGGGGCGTGGATAGCATTCCCATGAATTTGGCATTAATAGCATCTCTTGACATGATTATCATAGTCAGCTTTAAGCGTAAGCTAATAATGCAATGTTATGAGGATTTTCTTAACAAGTAGGGGTCCGCTCATGTGTGGGCCACATACTGCATCATGGATCTCATCCATAAGCCTCTGAGCTTGGCCTTTGCCCCGACATCTGAGGAGACCTAATCCAACATCTCTTTTGTAGAGTGCATCTCCGCTCAGGTAAACTTTTATAGACATTCGATGGATCCGTCTCTTTTCAGTCAGGCGGGTGTAGATCCATCTCGCAGATACTCCTTGATATGTTGATACCAATGGTGGTGGATGGGAGGTAGCTCATCCGATACTTTTCCAATATAGTTCTCATAGACTGGGGCTTTTTACAATGTAAATGTGACATTTGGCATGTTTTCCTTGTCAGGTATGTGAATCAAGGAGGCCAATGTTGCTAACTCATCCGTAAAATCATTCATATTATGAGGAATGTATAGAAAAAAGATTTCTTCGAACTCCAAAGCCTTCTGTAAAACTTGTCGATGCTAAGGCAACAAATGTAGCTCTTTAGTTTGATAGATTCTCGTGGATTGTTAATCTAACAACTCCGAATCCCAAAAGACAGTTAACTGTCTGATGCCTATTGAACAGGCAAGTTTTAGCCCCATGATATAGCCTTCATACTCAGTTGTGTTATTGGTGTTGACAAACTGCAATTTGACGGCGACGGGATACTGCTCCCCCGTACCAGATACTAGAACTACTCCAGCTCCAGAACCTTTTGTGTTAACAGCTCCATCAAAATACTTTTTCCATGTACGGCATGTATCGTACTGATGGTATTGCTGAATTGTCATGACTCCTTCATCGGGTAAATATGTTTCTAAGGGTTTGTAATCCCCTGTGGGTGCGGTGGCAAGTTGATCCGCAATTCCTTAACCTTTGATAGACTTTTGCGTCACGTAGACGATGTCAAATTACTCTAGGATCAACTGCCATCTGGACAACTGACAATTCAGTATGGGCTTACTGAACACGTACTTGAGAGGATCCACACGGGATATAAGATGGGTTGTATGACTATGGAGGTAATTCTGTAACCTCATGGAAGCCCGTGCTAAAGAACAACAAGTCTTCTCAATCAGAGTATACTTATGTTCACTGCTGCTGAATCTTTTGCTGAGGTAATAGATAGCTCGTTCTTGGCCTCTATCATCTTTTTGTCCCAACATGCAACCCATGGCATTGTCATTAATGGACAGGTACATGAACAAGGGAACACAATCCCTGGGTGGTACCAATACAGGAGCATTAACCAACTGCTCTTTGATTGTAAGGAAGGCTTTTTGACACTTATCGTAACATTTCATGGAGGAGTTCTTCCTTAATAGCTTGAGGATGGGCTCACAGGTTGCTTTGAGTTAAGAAATAAACCTGCTAATGAAGTTGATTTTTCCCAAAAATCCCCGTATTTCCTTCTCTGTCTGAGGAATGGGCATTTCCTTAATGGCTTAGATTTTGCTGGGATCTAGCTCAATCCCTTTATGGCTGACTAGGAAACCTAGAAACTTGCCTGATTTAACACCAAAGGTGCACTTGGCTGGATTCAACTTCAAGTTGTACTTACGTAACCTGTTGAAAAGCTTTTTGAGATGGTCTAGGTGGTCTTCTTCCCTTCAGGACTTGACAATGATGTCATCCATGTAGATCTCTATCTCTTTGTGCATTAAGTCATGAAAAAGAGCCATCATAGCTCGCTGATAGGTTGTTCTGGCATTAATGAGGCCAAATGATAACCGTCTATAGTAGAAGGTTCCCCAAGGTGTGATGAAAGCAGTTTTTTCACGATCCTCCTCAGCAACCATAATTTGATGATACCACGTGAAGCAATCAGCAAAGGAGTACATGTCGTATTGAGCAGTATTGTCAATAAGAATGTGGATAAAGGGCACAGAAAAGCTATCATTAAGGAAAGCTTTGTTCAGATCTCGGTAATCCACGTAAACTCGTACCTTTCCTCGTGGTTTAGGCACGGGAACTATGTTGGATATCCATTCAGGAAATATAGACACCATGATAATGCCATCTTGAAACTGTTTCTTAATTTCTTCTTTAACCTTTAAACTCCACTCAGATTTCAATCGCCTGAGTTTTTGCCTGACTGGCTTAAATCCCTCTTTAATGGGAAGGCAATGAAGGACAATGTCAGTGGACAAACCCACCATATCTTCATGAGACCATGCAAACACATCCTGGAATTGAGTTAGTAGTGCAACCATGTCATTCTATTGGTTTGGGGTGAGGTCTGAACCAATCTGGATTAACTTAGGGCTTTCTATGGTTCCGAGATTAAAAGAAGCGGTTTGATCAAGGTTGGGTTTAGGTTGGTCTTCAACCCATTCTTTGATCTCCTGAGGTATCTCAATGTCCTCTTGTATTTCCATCAAGTCTAAGTCCAACTTTTCATCAAAGTTATAGTCCTTGTGGAGAAAAGGCACCTCATCAGCAAGTACAAGCACATCTAAATTCAGAGTTCTGAAACAAAATATGCTTTCACTTAATATATGAAACTGCTTAATTATACAAAGTGTCAGCATGTACTGATAAAATAACTGCTAATATTGTACAGAAAAGTAAGCAATTAAAGTTATCTACAGGGCAGAGGGATTTTCTGCCCATTTTACCCTCGTCGACCAATGCATGGAGTGCTGCTCCAATTATCAAGGCTAAAGTCCTGATGGATCGCAGTGATGGAGGGGCTATCATTGTCCTCCTTCTCCTAAATGATAACTATAACATCTGGGCAATCATTTTCTGGGGTGTATCTGTTTGTATGTTCATCATGGACAATGATGTGTATGCCTGACATCATCACGATGATGTCATGTTTACATTTCTGTTCCCTCTCTTCTACTTCGGGATCAGGAATCAGTACTTCTTTTGCTTTAACCGGTACTGGTTTGGGAAATAGCATAGCCATAACATGGGTTGGCACCTTTACCGGAGAATATATAGGCTCAAGAGTTGCAGGTGGAGATAATCGCCATGTGGCGGAAGCTTAAGGAATTTTCTTGTGCTTATAAGGATTCCTATGACTGGAACTTGTAGAATAACCTAGTCCGGCTGTCCCGGTTTGACTGGACATTTGAATTGGGTGCTTAATGCCTTGATTATTTTTATCCAGTCCTTGTCCAAGTTGATGACCCAATAACATCATTTCTTGTGTAGCTGCCATCACTTCGGCAGAAATCTTGGGTACGGGAAGTGGTGCTCCAATAGGATAGTATTGCGTGTTGCTCACTTCCAAAGTATGAAAACTGGTCGGTTCAACTTCTGAATTGAAGTTGATGAGTGGTATGTCTCCATGTTCAGGATATTCCGGCTCAGCATTGATAGAGACTAGGCTATTATTGACAATGTATTTAAGTTGTTGATGAAGTGTACAAGGGACGGCTCCAGTCATGTGGATCCATGGTCTCCACAATAGCAGGTTGTATCCTGAATCTATCTTGAGGACGTGAAAAGATACATAAAATGTATTGGACCAATCTCAATAGGCAGCTCAATCTCTCCGACAGAATTTCGTCGGGATCCATCAAAAGCTTTGATAACCGTATGGCTACTTCGGATCCATTTGAGATTGACGTTCATATTCACCAAAGTGGCATAAGGACAGATATTCAGAGACGAACCTCCATTTATCAAAACTCCAGCTAACATATACCCGGAGGATAAAATTGCAATGTGCAATGGCTTGTAATGACCGGTCCCTTCGGGCAGGTATGTCATCATCAGTGAAAGATATCACATTATTGTTAAAAATGTGATCAACCAGATGTTGAAATTTTTCCACATCCACTGATTTTGGCAAGTAGGCTTCTTCCAAAACCTTCTATAAGATCTTCATGTGATCCTCGAAAGAGAAAACCAAGTCTAATATTGATATTTGATGTGGAGCTTCTCTTAAGCTTAAAACCACCTTTGCTTCATTATGGCCCATAGTGCGGAGGAATTTCTCAATCTTCTCCATGGGAATCTTCCCCTTTGTTTTGATGGCGGGCTTCATTACCCGCTGAGGAAGATACAGTGGATTATCCTTTTACACTGTAGCAGTAGTATGAGACATGGATCCTCCAGCTTCCCCATAATTCCATGGGACTTTTTTTAAGCTGACAACAGGATACTGTGTTCTGAAGGGTAAAGAAATTGGCTCTAATGCAGCCACTTTCAAAGGATTGTCAGCTCCTTTGAGTTGAATTGCTTGTATTGTTAATGGTTTGATAGTCTCATCAGCCTCAGCGGATATAACTGCTACTAACCCCTTCCATTTGGTAGGACAGTTACTCCCACTGTTGAGTAGCACAGTGTCATCGTCTTCCAACTGCGGGACATCGCTGTCAATTAGATTCTGAATAAGGTGGCGGAGTGCCCAGCATTCTTCTATGATGTGACTGGGAGAATGTGAATGATATTGACATACTCCATCAGAGTTGAACCGTCTTGAACAGGGATTAATTGGAGGTAAAAGGGAGGTGATTCTTCTTTTGTTGATTAGCATCTAAAATATCTCCTCAATAAGTTAGCCCAGGTATGTAAATTGACTTCTATTGGAAAAATCCCTACGGGCTTTAGCACTTTCTCTCTTCGCAACCTTGTCCTCTAGTACGCCACTTTTAAAGGTGATGATGGCGAATTCATAACAAAATGAAGGAGATAGGCATGCTCCTGGCTGACTAACTGGCGTGTGACTTGATGTTGATGCATCATTAGTTCTGCCAATTGTTTAACTTGCTTACAAAAAGCTTTCATATTGTGTTCCATAGTAAATTGGAACTTTGCGTAATCCCATCTGTCAACACCATCTTTGATGGTCTGGGATGATTCATCATTAAAATTGGAACTCTGTCCACTGCTCCAACTAATTATATTGACATCTTCTTCTTCGTGTTGAGGAAGAGGGTTGTCTTGCACATGAGGTTGATCTGGTTTACTAACCACGATCCCACCATTGTTTATTAAATCTTGGATCTTGTGTTTCAAGGCCCAATAATCTTGAGTATCATGTCCAGGTGCCCCGAAATGATAAGCACGCTTCTGAGTAGCATTGAAACCCCTCCCATTAGGGTTGGTTGGTGGAAGAAGATGCGTGAATTTCTTCTGAGTAGTCAGAAGAGCAAGAATATTCTCGAGCGAGTCCCCTATGGGTGTGAACATTCGAGGGCAGTTTGCTTCTCCACCTTTAGGCAATGGAGGGTTTGAAGACTATGCCTGAAAAGGGGAGTAATTTCTCCTCTGTATAGGAATATTATGATTGCATTTTTGACCTTGTAGTATCAAGGAAACATCCTCCTCTTTCTTTTTATGGACCCTCCGGGAGTTATTTCCATAAGTTCCGGACTGGATGTGCTCAACAACTACTTTAAGAGCAGCTAGGTCTTGAATCTTTCCTGACTTCAACCCTATCTCAGCTATCTCTCCGTGTTTGATCATTTCAAAAAATAGTTTGCCAATACTAGCTAAGACTCTCTCATAGAAAGGAGCTTCTTGTATGTTTGTGAAAGTCATGACCATTTTTGATTCCGTCATAGAGGGAATAACTTGAGCAATAAGGCGCCTCCACCTTTGAGCATACTCTCTGAAAGACTCATTAGACTACCTCTTGACCTTGGTAATCTGATGCCGGTTAGGAGCCATCTGAGACTTGAAGCTGTACTGAGTAAGGAAGGCGTGACCTAGCTCTTCCCAACTATGGATCTTTGAGTTGTCTAATCTGATATACCATGAATGGGCTTCTCCAGTCAGACTCTTCTGGAATAGCTGCATTCTGAGCTTCTCATTTTCTGCATAAGATCCAAGTTCTCCAATGAACACCTTTAAATGTGTGTAAGGATCTCCTAACCCGCCATAATTTTCAAAGTAAGGAGTTTTAAATTTCTCTGGATAATGAACACCAGGGAATATGCAAAGGTCAGCATATGAAACACTCTCATGTACTCCAATCCCTTTGAAAGAACGGATGGATTCTTCCATTTGTAGGACTTTCTTCCTGATATCACCGGTGTCTGGATCTCCTTTGAGATGGGTGTTTTCAGGATCTTTGTTGGTCGTATCCAACTGAGGTTCCAGATTTTTTTATCCAAACCTTGAGTTCCTACTTGTGTAGATGATTCTGTATGTGTAGGCATCTTTGGGCCTTGAATAGACTGATGCAATTCTTTAGGCAGAACAGCCAAATCTATAATTTTTTTACTTAATCCATCAAATTCTTCTCGAGAAACGAGATTAGACTGGTCAGAAGAAGACATGATTGGTTATAGGCTCGTGGCCTTTTTGGATTTTGAGCAGGTAACAGGCCCAATTGTTTCCCTATAAAAAACTTATGTAGTTTAGTCTTTAGGGATAATGTAAATGTTTACATGCTATGTGATGTATCCATGTTAGGAATATTATCCTGCAAAACGGATGTTAGCTGTTTTGTAATACAGGATAGCATGCTAATTTTAAATATGCATGGGCACATATTTCTTCATATTTTCCATTACATAAAGATGAAAATGGAATAAAATTACAAGTAATTGGCTTTACAAGTAATTGAAAATGGAAAGCATGAAGAGACTTTCCTCCGCGTTTGGTTTATCAGAGACTGACCTATCTTAGGTTACTCTCGCAGCTTTTTGGCATGAAGGTTCCCAGATCATCGCAATCTACTTGACGGGAAGTTAATCCGGTCTTTCAACTAGAGTGAATCTAGGTGGTGCCTTTCCTGAGCCTCGTTGGAATTAGTCTTCATATGAGTCCTGTAATCAAACACCGACAGGATAGCCTCCTGGTGGAGGAACCACACAACATACATTCACATACAACGTGTCTCACCGTTTAAGAAAATGATGACATGTGCGAAGCACTAATATCACAAATAGATATATTACAGTGCAGTAAGTAAAATGCATTCGTACACATTCATCAAAAAATGTAAATGCAACATCCACACACAAGCATATAACAGTTTTGAAAAGCTTGTAGTAGCGGCTTAACCCCTCTTACTGGAGTCCCCAGCAAAGTTGCCACTTGTCGACTGTCAGGATTTTTATTTGTTCCCTTTTCTATTCTTATTCTTTGGTGTTATCATGTTATATGAGATTTGTTTCAAAAAATAAGTGAAAAAGGTTTGACATGTATCATGTCGACGATTTGACTATAAGAGTCGCTAGTTGGTGTTTTTAACTGGTTGTACCAACGCAACTGAGAAAAGGTTTGCACATTGACTCAGTGATGTGACACTGCTAAACGGGTCTGTGAAACCGAGATTCTTTTGGGTTCGGGGGCTTGATTATGCGGAGGGAAGGTGTTCGGCACCTCCCGACATCCGTGTTACCACGGTGACCGTCACTTTTCAAGAAACTGTTATTTGAATGTGTGTGTATGTGTGGAACAATGTGCAATTTATTTGGAAGTAGAGCAGACCTCGTTCGCACCGATATACAAAGGGTTTGAATTTGTATAAAAATTCTGTTTTAAACATGATATAGCAATGATGTTTTGTAAAAGTGGTTTTTCAAACCCTGTGCTCAATAGTAATTGAGACCTTTTCATACTCCCTTTTATTATTAAATGTTCGACTTGGATGATTTTATTTTCGAGATGCAAAGCATCTTCAAGAAAATACTCCCTCCGTCCCAAATTAAATGCTCAGTTTTGACTTTTTAAAGTCAAATTAAACATTTTTAAAATTAATCTTTTTACTTTTTTTTCTAAAATATAGGTGAAGAAATTACAACCAAAAGAAAGTATATACAATTTAATACTAACCCCAATTTTTATAATTTTAGAAATATATTTATATATGCTTAATTATTAATTCTAAAAATAGTCAATTTGACTTAAAAATTCAAAACTAAGCAATTAATTTGGGACAGAGGGAGTAATATATAGCAGTGCCGAACTCCTCATGGGCATGAAAGTCATCTAAGGAAATTCAAACACCGTGAATATTTTACAAGCTGCATACAGCTGAAAATGTCCATCACGGGAACTGAGTCTAGATTCAGTATACTGAATTTGTGATCACATGATTCCTAGGCTCACATGATTTCGCAGTTTATATGAAAAGCAGTAAGCAGTTATATATATAAAAGCTAGTCTCATCAAACATAATATAACAATAGTTCATATATATAAGTATATATATATATATATATATATATATATATATATATATAAAGTAAATAAACACTCCAAATGTAAGTCTAGGCTCAATCGAGGCATAACACGATAATGTTAGTCCATATATAAATATATACATATATATAAGTATATATACAGATAGAAATGAAAACCACAGACCGAAGTCTGGGCATACACACACAAACGACTCTCAATGTGAAGAATAATGTGTGCAAAGATGAAGAGAAAGGCTTTATATTGTATAAGAAGGCTTACAGTGGGCTGCCAAAGAAGACTTCTATGACTCTAAGTGGATGAACACTCGACTCCCATCAGTAAAAATATAGCTATATGTGAGTTAACAAGTGTTTAAAATGAGAAAGTACTCAATATGGGTTGTGAATAGAGCAAATTTGACAGGGCTTCCTCACCTTTTCCTCTTTTATTATGGCCACCCCAAGCTCTACATTTATAGATCTGGTGGCCGCAGATGCACCTGCAGCTGCCCTGGGTGCCCCGGGCTCAGCAGATCCTGCCATTGTCGAGAGTTACACCGTGACATGGGATTAGAGATTGTACGAAGTCAGGAAGAGGGGATCATGCCCATGGTCTTCAAGCTTCAAATTATATCTGGTATGCTGCCATGCATAATAGTCACTCGGGATTGGAACTCATTGGCTCTTGTGGGACATTGTTGTGTAGAAATGCATATATAAGATTTTGAGATGGCGTGATGTGGGGTTGTAGTGGCAAGATGACGATTTTTCCCCTCACCGGGGTTATCTCCAGTTTGGGCTGATAGTAGACGTTGCTCAAGGTTATCTCTGAGATTGGACTGCTGCAAGTGTTTTAATTCCTTAGGGTCATCTTTAAGTATGTCTGTCTTCCCGGTGTTATCTCTGGGTCTTTGGAATGAGTGCCTCGGCGGGAGTTTCGAGGTTGAAGCTGATTGCTTACATTTGAAACAAGCATTTCCTGGGTTATCGCCAGAACTGCAATGGCATTCCTTGGGGTAATCTCCAAGGATGAAACTCGGGGTTATCTTCGAGGTTAGAACTGATACTCCCGGTGTGTGTTCCGGGGTTGAGATTGAACTTCCGGTGGTATCTGGAATGGATATGAGCTGTCTTCTGGGGTTATCTCTGAAAGACGAATCTGCCCTCCTTCAATGTTAGTAACAGGTGTGCAAAAAATTTCGAGTGTCAACATTGATTTACCTGGAAGAAGAAGAAACTAACAGGTAGTGAAGAGTTGGTGACAGAGTTGGTGACATGTTCCATTTTTGGTTTCTCATTAAGATGGGAATAGGACATTGGCCTACACACAGCTGGTATAATAATTGGGACTAATAATATGGGACAACTATTATTACTTCCTCACTTATTAGTAAAATGATCCCCATTCTACTAAAGTTAATTCCTTTTGGGCTTATTAAGTCAATTATAATGACTTATATTACTACATTAAATTAAGTTATGGTCACATATATATAGACATATATGTACCTACCTACATATAGGAAGTATACTTATATTTTAAATATACACCAATATAATCTTATTTCCCATGTATATCGGGCTAGTCCAAGTAATATTTTAATCGGGATAAATATAATTTAGTTGAGTACTTTCAACCCATTACTTCCTATCACACCTTAATATCACAATGATTATTATCAATCATCTATTATCTTTCCATTAATTTTCTTTTAATAATTCCACTTAAACCTTTAGTCTGATTTAACTTTAATACTAATGCCCCTTTATTTAAGATAACCATTTTCCTTAAAATAATTAATATGTACAATACCAATTATTATATTATAATTCTCCAATTCCTTTTCTTCCACAAATTGTCCCAACACTTTTTAGTTTGTCATAATTTAATTATTACTTAATGCACGAATCTCCCAACCAATATCTATTTATAATTATATTTGTTTTCTTCTATTATCCTTCACTTATTTTCCATTATCATCTTTCAAATATTAAATCCTTTCATATATTATCAGATTACGTAATATATGAAAATACTAAAATTAATTAGCATAATCATTTCATTTTCTTCATGTAAAACACATATATTATTCACCATTTTACTTGAGTGAATTACCCCTTCCATTCAATTTACTATCACGCCACTGTCACACAAGGCTTTAATATTCAAATTATATTATTCCATAAAATAATTTTCCACTTAATTTAAGTTAACTAATATTTATTCTTGATTAGTTAATTTCCATAACTAACTCTCATTCAATTCATGGTCACTGTCTACATCCCTTCATGGGCACTATCTATATCAAATATGATCTATGTGATACCATATTAGCCACTAATATACAATTCATATAGTTCAGATTACACAACTCATCAGATTACACAAACTCATCATGAACTGACTACAGACCGGCACAGTCGCGCTTGTCTTAGGCTTGAGAGTGGCGCGGTCATGCCACCTTAAGTTAGGACGCATACATGTTATGCTTCAACAGAAACAAAACTTAACTCTCAAATCCTTTAACATGCTCCATACATAATATCTCATTATACTAACCAAAATGAATCTCCAATGACTACATTTTTCAATAATTTAGAGATTAAACTTCAAGTTCAACTCTTATTTCTTTAATCTATACATTTAACCATATCCCAATATTAGTCAATAAATCTCTAACCAATATTTATCTAAATATATATCAACTTTCTTCTCTCGTCAACAACGTACATATATACAAGTCCAAACCTAGCACACATCGAGTCTTTAATGGTATTCAATATAGTACACTGAGTGATTTCCCACAAACAACCAACACATTAGTTTATGTCTCGTCAACACTATTTTTATAGTGAGTTATATCGGTTACTAATTCGTATATACCTCTGATGTGACAACCCGAGAAATTAGAAAAAATTTAAAATCATTATTGATTGATTTAAGGTTCAATATTAGAACCTAGACAAAAAATAAGTGTATTTGTTTAACATTTTTTGGAGGAAATTTTGAGGATTTCAAAATTCTATGAAAGATTTTGGTAAATTATTCAGGATTAAGTGTGTGTATATATATATATATATATATATGTTCTATGTATATGGGTATGTATGCGTACAGAATGTGGTTGAGGGTCAAGGGTTGACTAGATAAATTTTATTAGTGTCAAATCCTAATATTATTATTTAATATCGACTTTCTCTTAGAAAACCCTAATGTATAATTTTGACCCTAATTGCTAAATTAATAATTTTAATTAGGAAATAATAATCCTAATTAGCAAGATTGAATTTCATGATTAGGAAATCTTATTATAATTATAGAATCCTCATTACAATTTAAAAAATATTAGGTTTAAACCCTAAAGTTTAAACTCTAAGGGTTAAAACCTAAATTAGAAATTATAGAAATTTAAATTTTTGAAACCATAGGTTTTAACCGTAAGATTTAAACTCTAAGGGTTCAAACCTTGAGGGTTAAACCCTAAGGGTATGATCAAATGTCAATTTTGCCATTAAAATTAGAAATCAAATGACATTTATGCCCTTTGTCACATTTTTTATTAGCTAGAGTGCAAATCTTTCCAAATGTGAGTTGTTCACCAACTACAACCACTCCATATGACTTATTACAACACCAATCAGTCAATATTTGACAGCTACCTCAGCCACATATAATGCACCAAAGCTTATAATTTAGAAACGTAAGAAACATTCCTTACTTTACTTAGAAAAATAAGCTAGACCTTCTCTCTCTTCAAACTTCAAAATTTAGAGTGAGAGAGTGAGATAAGATAAACCAATATCATTTCATTGCTTGCCAAGATCAGACTCCATGGACAGAAATCAAAGATCAAAGTTTTAAAGGTATAAAAACCCTAAACTTGTGATTCATGTTAAACTTTATGTTTAAATGTTTATTGTTGTGTATTAAGATGTTATTGAGTGATCTAGGTTATCATATCTTAGATCCATAACATCAAGATACACGAAATTGAAAATTTCTTAAATCTAGAAAATTTTATAACATCGTCTGACAAGCTAATGTCAGACCTCATAGATCGGTGTCTGTTAATTGTTTTTGTGTTTTAAATATATGAACGTGTAGTTCGTTATATGGTCTTTGTTCTTCAACTTGAATCAGGATTGGATCGTGTCTAGATTTCATATTATGATCAGTCAAAAAGTGTTGACCGATCACGATCGAAAGAGAGAATCTAGGCAGCCCAGGATTTGCCCAGATGGCTCCTGACAAGTTTTGCTAGCCTTTGATCTTGCAGTTGTTTGTTACTTTAGCCAAGTAGTTGTTGTTATGTTGTAGTCTGATATGTAGACTACATAGTAAAGTCATTATATCACTTAGATCATAACCAGAATGAAAAATAATCACAGTCAAACTAGCGTTGACCAACTGACTTGGTTCCATTTTTAGAAAACTCAGATTCTTCATGAGCGAGTTTTCTGGCAAGGTTTGACTGCCAATGATCTCTTAGATCTGTTGATATTTGACTGAAATACTGCTTTATAATTGTTCTTTGACATTTATACTACAAGTAGGAACCATTAGAATATAATGAGTATACTTAGAATTAAAGATATAAGGACATAAAGTAGCTAACTCGAACTGATCTTCATTTCTGGAAAATCCAGAAATGAAGAATAGTTTCTGACAATGATTTCTGGAGCCCAGATCTTGCTGATATGTCGTAGAATGGTCATGAACTTGGTATGCTATGGTAGTATTACATAAGTACTACAACTTGAAAACAAATTTCAGCCCAGGAAGCAACAAGAACACTGATCTATTTGTGGTCAAACTATGTACCTTAGCGACTAACAAGATTTTTGGAAAATGCTCAAGAACACTCAAGAACACCTATAGCGACGGTTCTATAGCTATAGGGCCCTTTATCTACAGTTTCTTAAAAAAATAATTATTTTTATTAAATAAATTGAAATAAATAGTTTTTAATTATTAAAATACATAATAAATTAATATTAATGGTAATTAGTTTTTAATAACTTTTGATATTTTGTGATGAAATTCATTAATAAATTAATATTAATGGTAATTAGTTTATTTGATAAATATATTAATTAAATTATGGAAAAATGGAATTAATGATTTAAAAATCATACAAAAATGATTTAAGTGTTACAAAAATATTTGAAGTTATAAAATATAACTTTTGATATTTTGTTATGAAAATATTAATATTTTAATATTAAACGAAATTATCGGATAATGGATTTAAGTGTTTAAAAATTATATAAATATGATTTTAAGGTATTAAAAATACTTTGATATAATACAAATATATTATAATATTATGTTATGATTTTCATTAATATTTGATATTAAATAAATATTAATGATAAAGTGAATAGTGTGGTATTTATATTAATAACAGTTATTGAATAATATTTTTAATTACTTTAAAAACATTTAAAGGAAATAATAAATTATTAAAAATACTATTAGATATTATAAATATATTATAATATTTTGGCATGTATTTCATTAATATTTAATATTAAATAAATATTAATGATATTAGAATATTGTGGCATTTAAATTAGATAAATATGATATTAATGGTTGGAAAATCATTTTAAATGATAATAATTATTTGAAAATTATTATGAGACTTGGAAAATTATTTTGATTGATGATATGATTATCTAAGATAATTGTTAAGTGTTTAGGTAGAGTTTAATTGGACTTAAACTCGATATTTGTTAGACTATACCGTCGGGATGTTAAAATTAGTGTCGAATTCGACTCAGACTGAAATAGTTTGACTTGATATCGAGTCTCATGTGTGTTGTAGACTGATAGGGTTATGTGTTATGTGTTTAGGTTATTATATGTATATATATATATAATAGTATTATATTGCGATGATATTATTCTAATATTGGAGATCTATATTACTAATATTAGGTGTTCAGATAAAGAGTTATAAATTGTGTAGAAGTAATCAACGGAACAGGCAAGTTTTTCTTAACTCTACTTAGAGTTGTTTCATTCAAATATTCTTATGGTTAATCATTGTTGATTACCATTGTAGAATTGTACTCTGTACATATTGCATGTATAAGTCAGGTATAAAAGGCTGATCACCTTCATTACCGTTTGGTCTAGATATATTTATTCAAGTTTAATACTTGTTCAGTCAAAAGTTTGTTCGCGCTAATTTACAAGTATATTGATGAATTATAGCCAGCTTATTATTCAGACTCTTTCAATCATGATTATTATTCAGACTCTTTCAATCATGATATATCCTTAAATAAATTTAAACTTGCTGGACAACTTTTATGCTCACCCTTGCTATATCATGATAAATATTGCAGATTAAGGCAAATACTATGGATACAAAGAAAGGTTAAAGACAATTACAGCGTTAGTTTTTGTGTGCGGCTAATTTGTAACAGTAATGCATGATAATATCTTTGTATGTTAGACAAGTAATGAATCGTGTATAAGTTCAGGTTACTGGACCTTGGGTATTAGTGTGTAAAGTTTATTGTATAAACAATTTATGTTTATATCTTCCGCAATAGTTATAGAATGATTGTATCAGATTCGTGGTGATTTGGGACCCGGATTTGGGGCTGTCACAGTTAGTATCAAAGTTGTTGGTTATAAACCTTAGGTAAGAATACCTGAGACCAATAAACGCAGTGATTAGGATAAGATCTAACTCACATAGAGTTAGTTGGTCGGTAAGATTCAAAGACGAATCTCAGCGAGTTGTAAAGATATAGAGTTCCCTAACTCTGATAATAAAGGTGAACCGTAGTGGTGAATAGATCGAGTCTAAAAGACTAAAAGTGCAGGCATAGGAGATCGTAAAATAAATTGATCATAGTACAGAAATGAATCATAATTTATACGATGAGATCACCCCGTGATCTGATAAGGTGATAGTAGGGAGAAGAATCAATCTAATGATTGAAAAGTTACAACAAAGATTGTTGTGTGTCAGTTGTACTATGAATTAGTACAGATTCAGGAAAGGATTATGAATATGAGTTGAATGAAATTCGTATTGAGAAGAGAGTTAAGATTAGGTGGGGATTTCAATTAATGACTCATGTCAGCAACTGAGTTATAGGATTCCTTGTATGGGCGGGGAATTGTACTTGGTGTAAAAACCACTTAGTTTCTGGAACTAATAATCATTGAAATGTTTGTGTCACGCTATTTGCTATATACATGTTAAGAGGGTGATTCCTTTCTCATGTATATAACAAATATATAGGTTATAGGCAGAGAATATAAGGTTAAGTACGAGTTCTTAAAACTCATACTTATGTGACATTCTTGACTCATAAGGATATGAAATACTTATGAACCCCTCAGTGAATGGACGCCAAAGGTCGTACTAAGATAAGTTCTTAAACTCATATGGTTGTGACAAGTTTATGAACTCATAAGTGTGGTTTGACGAACTGGGTATAGTTGTGTGTGAATGGAGAATTGAGGATTATAGGAACAGATAGATTGTTAAGTAAATGATTAATAGTGGAGACATAAGTTTTCCAAAACTCCTAGCTATGCTAGACTTCGAAATTTTGACATCAAGTTAAATACGCAATATGTTCTTTTAAAAAAATGTAGACTCGTAATCATTTTTGAAACGGTTTAAAGTATAGTCTATGCTAATTATTTTAGATAGACGAAGATGATTTGAAATATCAAAATTTATTTTATTTAGCACTTTTGTACCATGTAACCTGGTGCAGAGATGATAAAAATTTGATGGAGTTGTACATACAAAAATACTTAGTATGAATTCGATCTAAAAATCATTGTTCCACTATTGTATGATGTGTTATGACAAATTCATACAATGACGACATCCTCAAACGAACTGTTAATACAGTACGACATCATGACGTTATTCTCGAAAATATTTACAAAAATTTAATTTGCCAACGGGGTTTGGCTACAACTAAATAATTCGATTGAATTGAATTATTGATATGAGTCTATGTTATTCGATTCAGCTAGACTAAGGTTTATGAAAACTCTAAGTGTTCATTGAAAGAAATTTTGCTAACCAAATTATTTTAGTGCGGAATCTAATAAGATTGAGGTAAAATTTTGTGCCTATGGCAGTGACAAGGAACAGATAAAATCAGTACTTGGACTGTACAGGGCATACCGGGGCTAATTACCCTCTATGTCCGTAAGTTATGACGGTTTACGAATGAATTTCCATAAAACCTTTGCGAAAATGACAGACAAATAATCAATATGACTCCTCAGCAAAATTTAAAAAAATTTACTCTTGTGAGTGGTATATTGGGTAGCATGTAATGATGTGTATGAATGGTGTAAGCAAAGTATGGTGTAAGATGTATGGTGTAGGGTGTAAGGTGAATTTCAGGGATGAAATTCTTAGAAGAAAGTGGTGAATGTGACAACCCGAGAAATTAGAAAAAATTTAAAATCATTATTGATTGATTTAAGGTTCAATATTAGAACCTAGACAAAAAAATAAGTGTATGCGTTTGACATTTTTGGGAGGAAATTTTGAGGATTTCAAAATTCTGTGAAAGATTTTGGTGAATTATTCAGGATTAAGTGTATATGTGTATATGTTCTGTGTATATGGGTATGTATGTGTACATAATGTGGCTAAGGGTCAAGGGTTTACCAGATAAATTTTATCAGTGTCAAACCCTAATATTATTGTCTCATATCGACTTTCTATTAGAAAATCCTAACCATTGATATGAAACCCTAGAAACTGGTTCTAAAATCCTAATTTTGGTTCCTGAAATTTGAAACCCTAATTCGGAGATTTAAAACCCTAGTTTGGGAATGCAAATGTTGGCATAAGGTTTAAACGTTATTAATGATAACCTAATTAGGGATAACCTTAATTGATTTTAGAAAACCTTAATTCCTGGATTAGAAACCCTAATTTATAATTAGGGAAAACCTGATTGTTAGTTTAATAATTTTAATGTTAATTAGGAAACATTAATCCTAATTTTCAAGTTATAAGTAATTAGAAAACCCTAATCTAATTAGGAAACATAATTTCTAAATTAGAAAGAATATTTTTTTTTCTATTTAAAATCCTAATTCTTGGGTTATAAACCCTAATGTACAATTTTGACCCTAATTGTTAAATTAGCAATTTTAATTCGGAAATAATAATCCTAATTAGCAAGATTGAATTTCATGATTAGGAAATCTTATTATAATTATAGAATCCTAATTACAATTTAGAAAATATTAAATTTCTATTTTTAAAACCTAAATTAGAAATTATAAAAATTTAAATTTTTGAAACCTTAGGTTTTAACCCTAAGGGTTAAACCCTAGGGGTCAAACCATAAGGGTTGGATCAAATGTCAATTTTGCCATTAAAATTAGAAATCAAATGACATTTATGCCTTTTGTCACATTTTTTATTAGCTGGAGTGCAAATCTTGCCAAATGTGAGTTGTTCACCAACTACAACCACTCCATATGACTTATTACAACACCAATCAGTCAATATTTGACAGCTACCTCAACCACATACAATGAATCAAAGCTTATAATTTAGAAATATAAGAAACATTTCTTACTTTACTTAGAAAAGCAAGCTAGACATTCTCTCTCTTCAAACTTCGAAATTTAGAGTGAGAGAGTGAGATAAGATAAGCCAATATCAGTTCATTGCTTGCCAAGATCAGACTCCATGGACAAAAATCAAATATCAAAGTTTTAAAGGTATAAAAACCCTAAACTTATAAATGTATGTGATTCATGTTAAACTTTGTGTTTAGATGTTTATTGTTGTGTATTAAGATGTTATTGAGTGATCTGGGTTGTCATATCTTAGATCCATAACATCAAGATACATGAAATTGAAGTTTTCTTAAATCTGGAAAAAGTTTATAGCATCGTCTGACAAGCAAATGTCAGACCTCATACATTGGTGTCTGTTAGTTATTTTTGTGTTTTAAATGTATGAACGTGTAGTTTGTTATGTGGTCTTTGTTCTTCAACTTGAATCAGGATTGGATCGTGTCTAGATTTCATGTTATGATCAGTCAAACAGCATTGATCGATCACGAAAGTGAGAATCTGGGCAGCCCAGATTTGCCCAAATGGCTCCTGACAAGTTTTGCTAGCCTTTGATCTTGCAGTTGTTTGTTACTTAAGCTAAGTTATTGTTGTTGTTATGTTGTAGTATGATATTTAGACTACATAGTAAAGTTATTGTATCACTTAGTTCATAACCGGAACAAAAAATAATCACAGTCAAACTAGCGTTGACCAACTGACTGGGTTCCATTTCTGGAAAACCCAGATTCTTCATGAGCGAGTTTTCTGGCAAGGTTTGATTGGCAATGATCTCTTAGATCTGTTGATATTTGACAGAAATAATGCTTTATAATTGCTCTTTGAAATTTATACTACAAGTAGGAAACATTAGAATATACTGAGTATACTTAGAATTAAAGATATAAGGACATAAAGTAGCTAACTCGAACTGATTTTCATTTCTGGAAAACCTAGAAATGAAGAACAGTTTCTAGCAATGATTTTTGGAGCCCAGATCTTGCTGATATGTTGTAGAATGGTCATGAACTTGGTATGCTATGGTAGTATTGCATAAGTACTACAACTTGAAAATAAATTTCAGCCTAGAAAGCAACAAGAACACTAATCTATTTGTGGTCAAACTATGTACCTTAGCGACTGACAAGATTTCTAGAAAATCCTCAAGAACACCTATAGCGACGGTTCTGTCGCTATAGGGCCCTTTAGCGACAGTTTGTTAGAAAAATAATTATTTTTATTAAATAAATTAAAATAAATAGTTTTTAATTATTAAAAATACATAATAAATTATGAAAATTTATTTTAAAGCCTAAACATTAGTTTTTAATTATTTTGAGTATATTTCACAAATATTTAATATTTTTATAATATAAATGGTATTTAATTTATTTAATGATAATATTAAATAAATTAATTAAAATTATTTTATGACTTGAAAAATCATGAAAAATTATATTGTGGTATAAGAAAATATTTGAAGTTATTTTTAATAACTTTTAATATTTTGTGATGAAATTAATTAATAAATTAATATTAATGGTAATTATTTTATTTAATAAATATATTAAATAAATTATGGAAAATGGAATTAATGATTTAAAAATCATACAAAAATACTAATATATTAATAATATTTTTAATTACTTTAAAAACATTTAAAGGATATTATATAGTATTAAAAATACTATTAGATATTATAAATATATTATAATATTTTGGCATGCATTTCATTAATATTTAATTTTAAATAAATATTAATGATATTAGAATATTGTGGTATTTAAATTAGATAAATACGATATTAATGATTGAAAAATCATTTTACATGATAATAATTATTTGAAAATTATTATGAGACTTGGAAAATTATTTTGATTAATAATATGATTATCTAAGATAATTGTTAAGTGTTTAGGTAGAGTTTAATTGAACTTAAACTCGATATTTGTCCAACTAGACCATTGAGATGTTAGAATTGTGTCGGATTCGACTCAAACTGAAATAGTTTGACTTGATACCGAGTCTCATGTATGTTGTAGACTGATAGGATTATGTGTTATGTATTTAGGTTATTCTATGTGTGTGTGTGTATATATATATATATATAATAGTGTTATATTGTGATGATATTATTCTAATATTAGAGATCTATATTACTAATATTAGGTCTTCGGATAAAGCGTTATAAATTGCGTAGCAGTAATCAACGGAACAGGCGAGTTTTTCTTAACTCTACTTAAAGTTGTTTTGTTTATATATGCTTATGGTTAATCATTGTTGATTTCCATTGTAGAATTGTACTATGTACATATTGCATGTATATGTAATAACCCGATATTTTTTATATAATTAAATCATATATTTTGCGTATCAAATTTTTTTTTTTAATAATAAATATGAATGATATGTGTCAAGATAATGTGCAATATATTTTTATATGTGATAAATAAAATTTATTTATTACATTATGTATTGCAAATAAATTTATTTTTAGAATTATTGATTATTATCAATTATAATTTTTATACTAATTAATTCCTTATTGGATATGTTTTATTAATTATTTTTCAAGGAAAATATAATCTTATATTATTTAAATAATATATGAAATGATTTTAGAATAATTATAATGATTATTTAATTATATGAATTTGTTCATGATGTTAAGTTAATTATTTTAACTTAATTAAGAATGTTATTTATGCAAGGTAAATCAGATATGGAATCCAAACCCTGAATCTGGGTTTTGATCAAGGAATGAGAATAATAATATTATATTATTATTTACCAGTGTTATAGATACGTGTACTATGTGTGTATGGTTAATGTGAATATTTGTTTTGATGAAACAGTTTTAGTGTTAATGATAAACCCTAATTTTGGTTATAGGATAAGGAATAATAATAATAATATTATAATATTATAATATTTTGATTTTTCAGTACTATATATATGTACTGTATGTGGATTGACAATGGTTGGTCAATTATGATGAATAATGGTGTAGTATTTGAAAACCAAAGCATTAATTGATTTAATCTTGTTTTTCAAATTAAAAGGGTAAATTTAAGATTATTAAATATATTTGTTATATGATTTATATTATGTTTTATTTAATACTTCGCTAATTATAGAAAACCCTAACTATGAACGAAAACCCTAATTTCCAATATTAGAAATCCTAATCCGGAAACTTAAACCGGAGGTTTGATCTGTCTAGAATTGTGTTACTGTGATTTATAACACGTGTGATAGACTTTAATTACTAATTAAAGTAAACCTAGTTAGTAAATTAAAACCCTAAAATCTAGAACCCTAATTTAATTTCTAGAAACCCTAATTGCATTATGGAAACCCTAATTTTTGGTATTATAAACCCTAATTGCTATAATTGGCAAGGTTAATTATGATTAGTGATATTAAACCGTAATGTTTCTGTATAACTTTATTATTAGCCTACTCTAATTACAAAACCTCAATTTTATTATTTTAGAAACTAAAAATCAATTTATTTTTGTACAAACCCTAGTTGCTAATTGATACAAATGCTATGTCTTAAACTTTAGGGTTAAATCCTAAGGGTCAAACCCTAAGGGTTTGACAAGATTACAAGAATGCCATTTAATTGATTTATCAAATGACCAAAATGCCCTTTTTAGTGTTTTAGTAAGCTAACTTGCAAAGTTGGCAATATCTTTAGTTGGTAACCTAATTCTACCAACCCCAACAACTCCACATGCATATTATTGCCAGCAATCAGCCTATAGAATGACCAATTCATGCATCTAGCTTGCTTATATATAGATTAAAGGAGAGAGAAATTCCCATTTGGTAGTCTAATTATTGCAAACACTAAACCACTTCCTCTCAACACAAAGCCAACGAAATTTTAAGCTAGATCAGTCCCATATACCAGCCCCACGAAATCCCATACCAAATCAGCAACACAAGATCAGAAATTAATCAAAGAAGGTATAAACTCTAGCCTTAATTTCTGTCCAAAAATTCGGTGTTAGATGTTAGTTTTTGTTGTTAGAATATGTTGTATTTAGTCTCTAGTGATGATCTGGGTTAGTATTACATAGATCCATAACATCTAAATGAATCTGGAAAAATTTTAAAACTGAGGTCTGACAACGAATGTCAGAGCCTCTAGATCTTTCTGTGTTAGATGTTTAGTGTGTTTTATGTTTTGGATGACATGTGGTCTTTATTCTAAAACTTGAATCATAATCAGATCATGTCTAGATTACAAGATATGATCGGTCAAAGTGTATTGACCGAACACGAAATTTAAATCCTGGGCAAACCCAAAAATTTCCAGATTTCTGACAACGATATTTAAGGCCATGAATCTTGAGGTTGTTTGATTATTTAGCTATGTTGTTGATTGAAGGTTGTAGACTGGTATGTGAACTACAAGGTCGTGCTATTAGATCACCCATATCTGTAACAGGATCGTATAAATTAATGGTCAAAACACCGTTGACCAATTGACCGGATGAAGATTTCTGGGTAACCCAGAAACCTTCATAAGCAGTTTCGGATTACTACTTTGACCGGCCCATATCTACTTTATGTGATGTTGTTAAAATATTTTTATGAAATGAATCTGTAGGCTTACATGTGGTCTACATAATGAAGGCTTTATATCTCTAAAACATCAACCAAAATACAAGTTGTGGAAGCCCAAAATAGACAGGTCGAACTGTTCTTCATTTCTGGGTAACCCAGAAAATGAAGAACAATTCTGACATCTACTTTGACGGTTTAGATCTTTCAATTAGTGCATGTTTTAATTTTGTTTATTGTTGTATCTTGTAGTCTTGCATTAGCCCTACACGATCTGACAAACATCATACCCAGAATCACAATACACATATCACAGTTCTTGGTCAAAGTAGGTCACTCGATAACTGTACTTGAATTTATGGGTTTGGCCAAGAACATGAAGAACACCTATAGCGACGGTTCTGTCGCTATAGGTTGTCTTTAGCGACAAATAGTATTTTATTTTTCGAAAATTAATTAAGAAATAGAAAAAATAGTTTTTAATTATTAAAAATACAAAATAAATTATTAAAAATTATTTTAAATTTCGAAAATTAGTTTTTAATTATTTTAAATATATTTCATAAATATTTAATATTTTTGGAATATTAAAAGTATTTAATTTATTTAATTAGAATTTTAAATAAATTATTTAATAATGATTTTAATTCATGAAAAAATCATTTAAAATTATATTATGATATAAGAAAATATTTTAAGTTATTTTTAATAACTGTCAATATTATTTGATAATTTTCATTAATAAGTTAATATTAATGATAATTAAGTTATTTGGTAAATGAATTAAATAATTAAATTAAAATTGATTTTATTATTTTAAAAATCATTTTAAATAATAATAAGGTATTTAAAAATATTTTAAGTTATAAAATATAACTTTTAATATTTAAAGGTTAAATTCATTAATTAATGATATTTAATGATATTAAAGTTATTTAATATTTATATTAAATAAATTAGTTTAAAAATTATTTTATTATTAAAAAAATCATTTTAAATGAAAATAAAGTATTTAAAGATATTTTAAGTTATAAAATATAACTTTTAATATTTAAAGGATAATTTCATTAACAATTTAATATTAATGATATATTAATAATATTAAATTTATTTAATAGTACATTAAATAAATAGTTTTAAAATGGTTTTGTTTATTTAAAAATCATTTAAAAGGGATATAAATGAATTTAAAATATTTTAAGTTATAATTAATAACTTTTAATATTTAGATAAATAGTACATTAATATTTTAATATTAATGATAATTATTTAAGAATGATTTTAAATGTTTTAAAAATCATTTAAGGGTAATATAAATGTTTTAAAAATATTTTGAGTTATTATACATAACTTTAATATTTTGGCAATGGTTTCATTAATAGTTTAATATTGATTAAATGTTAATAATAATAGAATTGTTTGATATTTAAATCATTTAATAATGATTCTGATATTTCAAAAATTATTGTAAATGGTAATAATTATTTTATAATTATTATAAGGTCATGAAAAATAGTGCGACTGTTGTTTAAGTTATCTATTTGGATATTGAACTTCGGGATAGAGTCTTAGACTCGATTTTTACCCGATAAAGTTGTCGGTAGACCGACATATTTCATAAATTGATTTGGACTTAGATAATTTAGTTAGTTAACTATTTATTTGTGATTCAATGGTTGTTAAAGTTGTGTGACAATATGATTAGGAATGTGTTGATGTTTGTTTGTGAGTCAATGACTGTTGAACAGGTGTGATAATGTGATTAGGTTATGTGCTGACTGCGAAATGCAGTACTATGTGTTATGGAATATTGTTCTAATCGAACAAATGTTTTGATTAATGATAGGTCGTGATATAAAAGATAAATCTAAGTTGCGTAATTGTAAGCAGCGAATCAGGCAAGTATCCTACCTTTGCATTTTCTTTATGCAATGGACAAGTGTAAGAATGTTTCAAAATTATATTATTACTGTACAGATTGTTAAACCTATATTATATACACCCATTGATTATCAACATGTTAGTATATGATAATTCAGTTATATATTCTGTTCGTTAATTTTTATAAATGATTATACAAGTGTCCCTACTTGGATAATCATTGTATTTAATCACATGTTTATACACCTTTGATATACATATATGTTGAATTATATATTATTGTTAAACAAGATAAGACCTTTGTTATGAAAACCCGATAGGTATGAACATCCCAATCATGAAAAAAAATTTATGCGCTACGGCGGACAAAGGATGAACGATAATATCGTTCTAGCAATGTAGTATTGATCAATACAGGGTACAACGGGGCTGATCACCCTCCGTGCCCGTAAGCAATGGCCGATTTACAAATAAATTTCTGTTTAAACCCTTTCGAAAATGAAAACAATGTTCATAGTATGTCACAGAAATCCCATGTATAGTCAATTACGCAGTTTCAAAAATTAGAACGAGGGTTGTTATGTTATTATTATTGGTACAGATTACTTCACAACTATTGACTGGTTGTAGAAGAATATTATAAAGAAAACATTTAAATTCTTTCAACTTATATATATATAAATACTTGCTGGGCACTCAAATGCTCATCCTTGCTTAATTTAAATGTTTTCAGCTAAGTTTGAACAGCTAGAAGGCTCGGCCAGGATCAAGTGAAAAGGAAAGCAAACAGAACATGTTATTGGTATCATTTGTAATAGATAGACTGTATTAAGTTAATGATAATGTACTATATATCATGTAAAGAATGTAGTAAAGGTTGCGTACTTGGGATTAGACTCTGATAAATGTAAGTTAAGTTTAAGTTTTATATTATGGTTATTATTATTAGTATTATTCCGCTCATAGAAATGGTATCGTGAAGTACCGAGTTCGGGTTTCAAGTATCCAGGTTCGGGGACTTTACAGTATAAGTCATGTATGAAAGGCTAATCACCTTCAATACCGTTCGATCCAGATATATTTGTTCATATTTAATACTTGTTCAGTCAAAAATTTATTCGCGCTAATTCACAACTATAATGATGAATTATAGCCAGCTTATTATTCAGACTCTTTCAATCATGTTATATCCTTAAATAAATTTAAACTTGTTGGGCAACTTTCATGCTCACCATTGCTATATCATGATAAATATTACAGATTAAGGAGAATACGACGGATACAAGGAAAGGTTAAAGACAATTATAGCGTTAGTTTTTGTGTGCAGCTAAATTTGTAACATTAATGTATGATAATATCTTTGTATGTTAGACAAGTAATGAATCGTATATAAGTTAAGGTTACTCGACCTTGGGGATTAGTGTGTAAAGTTTATTGTATAAACAATTTATTTTTATATCTTCCGCAATAGTTAAAGAATGATTATACCAGATCGTGGTGATTTGGGACCCGGATTTGGGGCTATCACATCCGCTCTCTGAAGGAATCGTTTAGCTCAACACCTATACATCCACCATTAAAGGGTACGGTTGCACTGCCTTAGACTTGATACCTACTCGTACATATACTCATGAAGTTAGTGATTATTTTAATGTCTCCCACTTATTATGATAAAATAATTTCACATAAATTATTTAATATCGATAGATAAATTTCTATCCATCTTATTTACTTAAAATAACTCAATTCTTCAATAAATAACAAATATCTAATAATAATATATTTATTAAACACAGAATTCACTTATTGCATAGTTTATATTACCCTATGCAACATCATACCTCACAATGCATATATATATATATATATATATATATATATATTTTTGAACCCTTCACATGCCTTAAGAATTTTATTTACTAAATTCTTGTTTTAATATTTTCTAAAAATTCGAGTTCGTACATCCTCTCCCCCTTATAAGGATTCCAGTCCTCGGAATCACTGAAACCTCCTCTATTCGGTGATATTCTGAATATTACATATTCTTTTGAATAATTTTATCCAATTCTCTTTTTGGAAGTTTTTATTAGTATCTTTCTCTCTCTCAGGTTATAGCCTAAGGTACACTTACCTAAAGTTTATAACCTACAGCTCTGATACCAACCTGTGACGCCCCAAATACGAGTCCCTTTAAACCTTGGATCTGATCCGCCACGATACTATTATCATCAAACTATTTATATCTTTTATTCATAACTTAATGAATTTAACTTTGTTTATTACAATTTAGAATATAAATTCTTTCAATTTCCAGGATCTATATAATGACCCCAAACTTTTATATGTTTTAAATCTTGGTCATTTACCATTCATATCTTACATCATATTCGATGTTATAAAAATATGTGAAATAATTTAAACTTTTTCAATCTCCTTTAAAAATAAATCTTTTTATTTATGTCTTAACTTGAATCAATTATATATCCTTGAATCAAATTATGTTCTGATTCATTCTATTCGAATTACTGTATAAATCTTTACATCTCGATTTGAATTCCTCTATGTATCATATAGTATAACATAACATGTATTACACATCGTAAACTACTATCATGTACATCTCCTAGAACCTAAACATGGTTCAAGAGTATATTTTTAAATAAATGAATCAATCTCCTTTGATACTATTGAACTCTATGAATCAAGTAGTACGTAATCTTTACCGTGAGTCCTTAACCTGCAAAAGTGGTTATTTGCAAGGGTGAGCTCGACAGCCCAACAATTCTAATAGTTTCATGCAGTACATAGCATATAATAGCATACTCAACTCATGCAATTCATAATCCATTAATAATTACTACACATGTTACTTCTCACATAACAGGCATATATGTTTACTGCACAAGCATATCATCAAAGATCAACTTTTAAATTTCCTACATATCTCATACGCATTTCATATATATACATTAACATTCTCATAGCATAATATAGCTCAACTAATAGTTGTCGAATTCATATATCAAATAGGAACTGAAAGACTTGCCTGATTCGTAGTTTATCGACTACGACTTAACTGCTTAAAGCTTATCTGCATTGCGTGTATTCCTACACATTTATATAATCATGGATTCATATTCATCAGTCATATATTTCATACACTCTTAATATAAGAACAATTAATGTTTCCTAACTAGGTTTCATTTTTACTTGGACTTAGGATAACCATGAGACTAGCTCATTCTACTATCATATTTATCTAAACAATCTTGTTTCATATCTTGTAGTCCTTAAGGACAATATATAACCATAACGTAAGACCATGCAGTCAACAAACTACTCTTGGTCATTCTGCAGACCGTCGCGATCGCGCTTCATATAAGCTTGGGAGTTGCGTGGTCGCGCTTCTCCTTGCCAAAACCAGACTTGAGCTTTTCATTGCTTAGTTTAGCCCTAACCTACTATACATTCTGATACATATTATAAACATACATCAAGTAGGTTCTGATATTTCTTGAAGTTCACATTTCAAATAATTTAGTTTTGAATTACATAGATCTATGTTGAATTATTTACATCAACAAGGCTTAACAACTTCTTTTAATAAAGGTTCAATGTTTATAAGCTTTTAAACCTTATATTGGTACTAACAAGCCTTTAATACGCATGTTCACATGTATCTATCTCATTTACATAGACATAGCATAGTTCATGTACTTGAAAATTTATTTTAAACCATGCTTGAAAGGTCTAATTCATGTCTAGCTAGATGGTGAACACACTTGACACATTCTATAGGCATAAAGCGTCCTAGTATACAGGCTTTAAAAAGTCATAATACAATTTACGAAATGTTTAAAGTTATTAGTTCTCAAAACTTTAGAGTTTTCTTTCAAAACATTTTAAACCAAGCTATATCAATCTAGTATATGTAAGGTAACTTTAAAACTACATTTAATGCACGTTGATATGCATACATAGGGTCCAAGGTCAAAACCTAAAGGACACCAAATTTATTAACTTCCGTTTCCCAAAAACTTTAAGTGTTCTCTTAGAAAATCATGTTAAAGTTGTGATGCCCCCAAAACAAGTATACAACACCCATTCTGAGTCGCCAAATACATGGTACATAAAGCAAACTAAAACTTCAATAATACAAATGTCGTGTGAAATACGACAATACATAATTTAAGTTTAAATACAAATATTGTCTTCTAGACAATATCCACACGCAAATAAGTCCTCATTACAATTATTCAAACACTATTTTACAGAAATAGTGAGGACTACTAAACATCTTTCTAGAAACCTCACTCCATACCCCGACTCGATCCTGCTATGTTCTCACCTCCTGAGAAGAAAAATGGAACAAAAAGGAAAAGGGTGAGCTCAACTAGCCCAGTAAAGAATATTATGACTAAGATAATATACAACAAATTATCTTTAGTCTTCAACGGGGAAAAAATTGATAAAATATAATCGACAACAAGTTTTAGATCAACAAATACAGCAGAAACAGCAATCCATTAGAAGAGTCACGTAGAGGATAAATTCTACTATCTTCTAATATTTAAGAGTCCATCATCAATATTTTATCCCTGTAAGAACAATCAATATACATCTTTAATCATCTTTGCACTACAGGCCAAAGATATTCATTTATATCACCAGTTGGTCATGTTCATCTCAACACCTGTTCATCTTTGCACTACGGGCCAAAGATATTCATCAGTAATCTTTTATCTTTGCACTACAGGCCAAAGATATTCAACAGTATCATCATTTAGGACTGAGGATGATGAAAAATATTTTTTTAAAGAAACGAATCCAGTGAAACAAAATGACAAGGATTAAGGATTAAGGATTCGTACTTTAGTTTGTCCAAATTCAAAAAAATACTCCATAATAAACAATTATGAGCCAAACTTCAAAAATGAAGATCAAAACATGGATACAATCAAAGCTAGTAACCATAATAGACATTTTGGACAAAAAAGAGAATTTTCATTTTTCGATGAATAGTGTCGTATTCGTGAATAGTGCCGTATACGTGAATAGTAACCCCGACACAACAAGTTCCAAATTTGATTAAAAAGTTGACCAATATTTTGGCATAATGATATTGAAGAAAATAATATCATTTAAGAAGAAAATAACATCCCTTATCTCAAAATAACCGTACTTCTGACTGAATTTCGGTATAGTGCTGACAAAAACTCGCACCGTATAGCAACACACAAAGTATACTCACAAGAATACGCTCGATAATATAGAGAGAGGAAGAGAGAAAACTTGTTTCTGGTGTGATTTTCAATTCTGACTTAGCCCTCTATTTATAGGAAAATGCTAGAACGCCAAAGGAGACTAAAATAATAAAATATATTATTTATTTTTCCAAATCCCACACATGCTTTGAATATTTTGGGCAGCCATGTTGGAAGAATTCAGCAGCCCATGTGTTGTTGACACCAACCAAAGTGGGTCCCACCCATAAAATTTAATAAAAATTATTTTATTTTTTCGAAACTTCAACAATTAATAGAAAAGAAATCGTTTATCAGAAAAATACGAATTTTATGTCCATTTTGCTTGAAATCGAATTCTCTAAAACTTTGCAGAAGGAAGTTTTTTCAAATTCTTAACAGAAAATATCTGAAATCCACAAAAGGATGATTTTGAATACTTCTGGTCCGACAAAATACTGATAAACACCTCCACATTAATTCCTTCATTAACAACCACATAAAAATAAATATATCCATCAATTATATCCACGTCAAATAAATATTTCCTTATCATATGAATCAATAATTAATTATTTTTAAATAATATTACAGAATCACAATTATGACAACCAGGTCGTTCCCAGGAAAGAGGGGGCTTTCCAATAAGGATTTCTCCTTATTGGCGCGTAATTAGATGACCTAACCTCTCCTTGACAGAACTTTCTAGACATTGCCAATAATATTATCTAATAATATTATTCAAATAATATGAATTATTGATCTGATAATGGAAAATACTGTGCAGTGACAATTATTGAAACAATAATAATATAAACTAACAACGCAACAATTATTGAATCAATAAAATATTGAACAGTAACTACTGTAATAATTATTGAGTAGTGTCTTCTTACGTACGAATCAATAATTCAACAATACTGCGCAATACTGTGTGCTACTGTTCAACCACGCGTATTACTGTATTTTAACCACCAGGTAACCCAACAGTGTTAACGGTAACAATTTACGCCGTTATTTATAAAACTCAATCTTTGTCGTTTTCTTTCATCCAACCGTTTTCCGTTATGGGGCCCACAATTGACTGCGCCGTCGTACAAATATTCCCGACAAAAAGAATATTCCACGACCAAACGAATATTCCCCGAAAACAATGATTATTTTATAACCACTTATTTATTTTGTAAAAATTTTCATATTTCACCCATAACCAAAGCATTATATCAAATTAGCCCTTATTAATTTAGAATAATGAATAAAAGAAAATTCAATTTTATTTATAATAAGTTGGGGTCTTACAACCTCCCCTCCTTATAAAATTTCGTCCTCGAAATTGACTTACGTACCTGGTGTTTCGAACAGGTGAGGGTACCTCGCTTTCATTTCTGATTCCAACTCCCATGTCATTTTCTCAATTGCATGGTTTCTCCATAAAACCTTAACTTGTGGTATAACCTTCGTGCGTAAGACATGCTCTTTCTTATCCAAAATCTTAACAGGTACCTCCTCGTATGTTAAATCTTCGGCTATCTCATCTGGTTCTAACTCAATAATATGGTTCGGGCCTTTCACATATTTACGAAGCATAGATACATGAAAAAAATTATGAACACGAGACATACTTGGAGGTAATGCGAGTCTATAGGCTACGTTTCCTATTCGGTCAAGAATCTCAAATGGACCAACAAATCTTGGATTGAGCTTTCATCTCTTTCCAAATCTTGTAACTCCCTTCCATGGAGCAACACGTAACAATACATGATCCCCAATATTAAACTCCACATCCTTTCTATGAAGATCAGCATAACTCTTTTGTCGATCTTATGAAGTTTGAATACGTTGTCGAATCATTTGGATCTTTTCTGTAGTCATGCGTACTAATTCTGGTCCCAACAACGCTGCTTCTCCCACCTCGTCCCAGCATACTGGAGATCGACACTTTCGTCCATAAAATGCCTCAAATGGAGCCATGCATATACTTGCTTGATAACGGTTTTTGTAGGAGAATTCCACCAGTGGAAAGTACTTATCCCAACTTCGTTTAAAATCTTGGACACAAAGTCTTAATAGTTATTCAAGGGTTTGAAAAGTCCTCTCTGATTGTCCGTCTGTTTGAGGATGGTATGCCGAACTAAATCGTAAATCCGTGCCCATAGCTTTCTGCAAGCTAACCCAAAATCTTAAAGTGAATCTTGGGTCACGATCTGAAACTATGGATACTAGCATGCCATGCAATCTCACAATCTCGTTCACGTACATACGAGCAAGACGTTCAAGGGAATAAGTCTCACGTATCGGCAAGAAATGGGCGGACTTGGTTAATCTATCAACAATAACCCAAATCGTATCTATACCTTGAGAAGCCTTGGGAAGACCCGTAACGAAATCCATAGTAATATTGTAAGACCCCAAAATTTTTTAAATAAAAAGGAATTTCCTTTATTTATTATTTTTAAATAGTAAGGGTTGATTTGATTAATGTGGTTAGTTATGGGTATTCATTGTTGTCGGGGAATATTCGTTTGGTCGTGGAATATTCTTGCTGTCGGGGAATATTCGTACGACGACGCAGTCTTTTGTGGGCCCCATAACAGAAAGCGATTGGATGAAGAAAACGACAAGTATAAGTTGTTTATAAAAAAACGGCGTAGTTGTTACCGTTAATACTGTTGGAATACCCGGTGGTTAAAACACAGTAATACGCGTTGTTGCACAGTAGCACACGGTATTTCACCAATTATTGATTCTTACGTAAGAAGGCACTACTCAGTAATGGTTACAGTAATTACTGTTCAGTATTTTATTTTATTGATTCAATAATTGTTGTATTGATATTTTATACTACTGTTGTTTCAATAATTGTCACTACACAGCATTTTTCATTATCGAAGCAATAATTCATATTATCTGAATAATATTATTTGATAACATTATTGGCAATGTCTAGAAAGTTCTGTCTAAGGAGAGGTTTGGTCACCTAATTGCGCGCCAGTAAGGAGAAATTCTTATTGGAAAGCCCCCTCTTTCCTGGGAACGGCCTGGTTGCTAGTACTGTGATTCTGTAATATTATTTGTGAATAATTAATTATTGATTTATATGATGAGAAAAATATTGATTTTATGTGGATATAGATGGAGAAAATTTTTAATGTGACAATTGTTGAAAATTAATATTTTATCTTTTTTTGATAAAATAATTCATTTAAATATATTATTTTAATAATATATTAACGGTGATATTTTATAATGAATATGGGATATATGAGTTTATGAGGAGAAAGAGTATTTTTGTTACAATAAATATTAAAAACAGATTTTGTGTGTTGGTAGACCTATTTCTTGACTGAAAATTTGATTATAGCCTGTAAAATCGCATGTTTGTGGATTTCGGTCAATTCTTGTTTGGAATTTGGAAAAACTTCCTTCTGCAAAGTTGTAGAGAATTGAATTTCCTATAAAAACTCGTGAGATTCGAATTTTCTGACAAAAGGGCTATTTATTATGAATTATTGAAGTTTCGGAGTTCTAAAATAATTGATTTTTGGAAGTTTTAATTATTTTAAATAATAAAAACGTTTTTTATTTATTTTTCTAGAAGGGAGCATGTGTTCAATGACTGATTTCAGATTTTAAGGTTGGCGTAGAAGATTATATATATATTAATATAATATTAAATTTTCTGCTTTGGTGTTCTAAGCAATTTCCTATAAATAGGGTGTTTAGGTTAGAATTGAAAATCACACCAGAAACTGAAGTTTTCTCTCTCTATATTATCGAGCGTATTCTTGTGAGTATTTTGAGTATACTTTGAGTATTGCTATACGTGCAAGTTCAAGTCATAGCCTATATCCGGTGTTTTAACTAGAAGTGCTGTCTTTCGAGGTAAGGGATGTTATTTTCTTCTCAAATGATATTATTTCTTCAATATCATTATGCTGAAATTTTGGTTGAAACTTTTTATCAAATTCAGAACTTTTCATTTCGGGGTTACTATTCATGAGTTACTATTCATGAGTTACTATTCATGAGTTACTATTCACGAGTTACTATTCATGAGTTACTATTCACGAGTTACTATTCACGAAACGTGATGATGTTTTTATGAAATTTCTATCTTTTGGTGTCGGAGTTACTATTCACGAATACGACACTATTCACCGAAAAAATGGAATTTCTTCTTTTCCAAAATATCTATTTTGGATACTAGCTTTGATTGTATCCATGTTTTGATCATTCTTGAATTTTACTTCAGTATGATTATTTATGAAGTATTTTTGAACTCAGATTGTTTAAAGTACGAATCCTTAATAGTTGTTATTTTGTTTCACTGGATTCGTTTCCTTTAAAATATTTTTCATCATCCTCAGTCCTAAATGATGGTGTTACTGAATATCTTTGGCCTGTAGTGCAAAAATGGTTGATTTTATTATGAATATCTTTGGCCCGTAGTGCAAAGATGTACAGGTGTTGAGATGAACATGAACAATTGATGAATATCTTTGGCCCGTAGTGCAAAGATGAACAGGTGTTTAGATGAACATGACCGACTGATGAATATCTTTGGCCTGTAGTGCAAAGATGAATATTTGATTTGATTTGAGATATATATTGATTGATGTTACAGGGATAAAATATTGATGATTGACTTTTAAATTCATAGATGTTAGTAGATTTCATTCTCTACTTAACTCCTCTAATGAATTATTGTTTCCGCTGCAGTTGTTGATCTAAAACTTGTTGTCTATTGTATTCTATCAGATTTTTCCCTGTTGAAGACTAAGGATAATTTGTTGTACATTATCTTAGTCATAATATTCTTTACTGGGCTAGTTGAGCTCTCCCTTTTCCTTGTTGTTCCATTTTTCTTCTCAGGATGCGAGAATGTAGTGAGTACTAGTCGGGGTATGGAATGAAGGTTCTAGAGAGAGTTGTTTAGTAGTCCTCACCATTTTTTGTAAAGTTATGTATCAATAATTATGATGGAGATTTATTTGCATGTGGATATTGTCTAGATGATAATGTTTGTATTCAAACTCACAGCTTATGGGTGGTAAAAGTTGTAGTTGTTTCTGTATCATGTGTATTTGGCGACTCAGAATGGGTTGGATGGAATGGACCTATTTTGGGGTCGTCACAGTTGGTATCAGAGCTTAGGGATATGATCTCTGGCGGAGATCGGGGAATAGAACTAGGAAGGGAGAGACGAGTAAATCCTTCGCTAGTGTGTCCTACCTAAGCTTGTTAGTTGGTCAGTATATAGGGATATTATGTGATACATTGATTTCCTTAATTAACCCTTGTTTTATGACAGTATTTGAGAATGTCGACTGAGAATATTAACAGTGGAGTAAATGAGACCGTGGAGACGCATGTACTCACCAACGAGGAGAATGTGCAACAGGCTGGCAATGTTCCTCCTGTGAACAACACCACTGAGCAGACGATGAACGACGGGATGTTTAGGAGCTTTTTGCAGTTCATGCAAAACCAGACGAGGGAGACTCGTGTTCAAAATACAGGAGGAAATGATAGCAATTCACGGGTGGTCACAGCTAAGCAGTTCAAAGAGTTGGGACCACCAGAATTTAAGGGAAAGCCCGATCCGATCATTGCTGAAACATGGGTCAAGCAAATTACCAAGATATTCGATGTCTTGGGATGCACGGAGGAACAGAAGGTTCCATTCACCACCTTTATGTTCCATGGCGAGGCAGATTACTGGTGGGAATCTGTGAAGCGTACCCATCCAGCTGCACTCAGTATGTCATGGGAGACGTTTCAGAAACAGTTCAATGACAAGTACTTCCCTGAAAGTATTCGTCATATGAAGGAAGTGGAGTTTATTAGACTGGAGCAGAATAACATAACGGTGTCCCAGTACGAGGCAAAGTTCGCGGAGTTATCTAGGTTTGCACCTCAATTGGTGGAGAATGAGGAACGTATGACGCGGATGTTTCTGAGTGGTTTAAAACCCGACATACGTCAGTATCTCATTTCTCATAAATTTTCTATCTATTCAGATGTTATGAACAGGGCTCAGTTGTTAGAGCGAGATAACGAGTATGTTCAACCGAGGGACCATAACCAGGATCATACCGAAGATAGCAGACATCAGAATAACGATAAACTGCGAAGAAAGAAGAATACGGGCAAAGGCGGTAACCACTCTGGTGGTAATCGTGGCCATGAAAATAGAAGAAGCGAGTCGGGTGGAGATTTTAAAAAGAGGAAATTTAACAACGACCATGTGAAGACGTCAACTCCAGTAGCAACTGGTTCCAAGGGAGGAGAAAGACCACCGATCGTATGTTACAAATGCGGGAAAGAGGGACATATCAGCCCAAACTGCCCACAACAGTTCCAGGTATGCTATAATTGTGGAAAGGAAAGACATATAGCTCGAGAGTGTACGGTAGCGAAACCAGGTCCAGCGGGGATGGTGACTCAAAAGGATGTCCCAGAAAAGTCAAAGTCAACGGTTCCTGGAAGAGCGTTTGTCGTGACCGGTCAAAATGCGAGGAACCCGAACGAAGTTAGCACGGGTTAGTTAATTATAATTCTTGCAAAGTTTATACCTTACTAGGTACTGGTTCTACCCATTCTTTTATCTCTCTTGCTTGCGCTCAACGTTTGAACTTGACTACGGAGAAATTAGACTTTGACCTATTTATGGAGACTCCGTTAGGAGAAACTTTCATTACATCCGTTGTTTAGAAATCTTGCTTGATTCAAGTTGGCACTATCACATTACATGTTAACCTTATTTCTATAGAGATATTTGTTTTTGATGTGATTTTAAGGTTAACTACTCATCATTTTAAAATTAATTGCTTTCGTAAGGTTGTTAGTTTTTATATTCCTAAGCAACATGATATTCGAACTCAAGCAATCAAACCATTGAAGTCAAACATTTTTATATCAAGCCATGAAGTCATTCGTTTATTGAAAAACGGATGTCAAGTTTTCTTAGTTCATGTTATGGATTTGAATAAAGACACATCAGATTTGAATAATATTCCTGTTGTTATTGATTTTTCCTGACGTATTTCCTGAAGAATTTCTTGGCTTACTCCCAAAGTGTGATATTAAATTTTGTATCGACTTTGAATCCGGTACAAAACCCATTTCTAAAATCTCATATCGAATGTCTCCTATCGAACTTCAGGAGTTAAAACTCAACTGTAAAAGTTGATACCCGAGCCTTTATCTGGTGACTTCCTTTGTGGAATGCATCGAAGCCAGACTCTCTGTAGGGGACGCCATATTCGTACGGTAGTAAACTGATAGGTGTTATTATGACGTGCTATCCAAGGTTGGGATATGAGTCACAGTTGAGAACAACCTAGGTCGGTAATCGAAATACGTAGCTTTCTAGGCTTAGTTGATTATTATCGGAGATTCGTTGAAGGATATTCTCGAATCGTTATTCCATTAATGCAGCTGACTCGTAGAGATACAAAATTCAAATGGAGCAAGGAATGTGGGAAGAGCTTCGAAGAACTCAAGAGGAGACTCATTTCAGCACATGTTCTGACCATACCGTCTTAGAAAAGCGAACGTGGTAGCTGACGTGTTGAGTAGAAGATCGTATACGAGTATGAGTACAATATTGTCAAAGACTCATTTCATATAATTTACAAATAATAGAGATGGAGATAAAACTCTAGGTACCCACGTGATGATATACGAGTATAATCGACTTTAATCGATAAAGTTAAAGTTGTTCAAGCTACACACCGGAGTTGGTGAATATGAAGAAGCAGGTACAAGAAGTTGTTATTCCAAAAGCGAGAATTGGCGATGTGAGCAAAGCTCAAACCTTCGATTTATTAGTCCATTTGAAATCCTCGATCGAATAGGAACTGTGGCCTATAGACTCGTTTTATCGCCAAGTATGTCGCATGTTTATAACGTTTTTTTATGTACCGATGAGGACGACTCGAACCATGTTATCGAGTTAGAACCGGACGAAATAGTTGAAGACTTAACGTACGAGGAGGTACATGTCAAGATGTTGGATGGGAAGGAGCATGTCCTACGCACGAAGGTCATACCACAAGTTAAAGTTTTGTGGAGGAATCATGCTATAGAGGAAATGACCCTGGAGTTGGAAACGGAAATGAAAGCGAGGTATCTATACCTTTTTGAAACACCAGTTACGTACGTCAATTTCGAGGACGAAATTTCATAAGGAGGGGAGGTTGTAAGACCCCGAAAATTTTTAAATAAAAAGGAATTTCCTTTATTTATTATTTTCAAATAGTAAGGGTTGATTTGATTAATGTGGATAGTTATGGGTAAACTGCGCACATATTTTAAATAAACAGGTGGTTATAAAATATTCATTGTTGTCAGGGAATATTCGTTTGGTCGTGGAATATTCTTGCTGTCGGGGAATATTCGTACGACGGCGTAGTCTTTTGTGGGCCCCATAACAGAAAGCGATTGGATGAAGAAAACGACAAGTATAAGTTGTTTATAAAAAAACGGCGTAGTTGTTACCGTTAATACTGTTGGAATACCCGGTGGTTAAAACACAGTAATACGCATTGTTGCACAGTAGCACACGGTATTTCACCAATTATTGATTCTTACGTAAGAAGGCACTACTCAGTAATGGTTACAGTAATTACTGTTCAGTATTTTATTTTATTGATTCAATAATTGTTGTATTGATATTTTATACTACTGTTGTTTCAATAATTGTCACTACACAGCATTTTTCATTATCGAAGCAATAATTCATATTATCTGAATAATATTATTTGATAACATTATTGGCAATGTCTAGAAAGTTCTGTCTAAGGAGAGGTTTGGTCACCTAATTGCGCGCCAGTAAGGAGAAATTCTTATTGGAAAGCCCCCTCTTTCCTGGGAACGGCCTGGTTGCTAGTACTGTGATTCTGTAATATTATTTGTGAATAATTAATTATTGATTTTTATGATGAGAAAAATATTGATTTTATGTGGATATAGATGGAGAAAATTTTTAATGTGACAATTGTTGAAAATTAATATTTTATCTTTTTTTGATAAAATAATTCATTTAAATATATTATTTTAATAATATATTAACGGTGATATTTTATAATGAATATGGGATATATGAGTTTATGAGGAGAAAGAGTATTTTTGTTACAATAAATATTAAAAACAGATTTTGTGTGTTGGTAGACCTATTTCTTGACTGAAAATTTGATTATAGCCTGTAAAATCGCCTGTTTGTGGATTTCGGTCAATTCTTGTTTGGAATTTGGAAAAACTTCCTTCTGCAAAGTTGTAGAGAATTGAATTTCCTATAAAAACTCGTGAGATTCGAATTTTCTGATAAAAGGGCTATTTATTATGAATTATTGAAGTTTTGGAGTTCCAAAATAATTGATTTTTGGAAGTTTTAATTATTTTAAATAATAAAAACGTTTTTTATTTATTTTTCTAGAAGGGAGCATGTGTTCAATGACTGATTTCAGATTTTAAGGTTGGCGTAGAAGATTATATATATATATTAATATTATATTAAATTTTCTGCTTTGGTGTTCTAAGCAATTTCCTATAAATAGGGTGTTTAGGTTAGAATTGAAAATCACACCAGAAACTGAAGTTTTCTCTCTCTATATTATCGAGCGTATTCTTGTGAGTATTTTGAGTATACTTTGAGTATTGCTATACGTGCAAGTTCAAGTCATAGCCTATATCCGGTGTTTTAACTAGAAGTGCTGTCTTTCGAGGTAAGGGATGTTATTTTCTTCTCAAATGATATTATTTCTTCAATATCATTATGCTGAAATTTTGGTTGGAACTTTTTATCAAATTCGGAACTTTTCATTTCGGGGTTACTATTCATGAGTTACTATTCATGAGTTACTATTCATGAGTTACTATTCACGAGTTACTATTCATGAGTTACTATTCACGAGTTACTATTCACGAAACGTGATGATGTTTTTATGAAATTTCTATCTTTTGGTGTCGGAGTTACTATTCACGAATACGACACTATTCACCGAAAAAATGGAATTTCTTCTTTTCCAAAATATCTATTTTGGATACTAGCTTTGATTGTATCCATGTTTTGATCATTCTTGAATTTTACTTCAGTATGATTATTTATGAAGTATTTTTGAACTCAGATTGTTTAAAGTACGAATCCTTAATAGTTGTTATTTTGTTTCACTGGATTCGTTTCCTTTAAAATATTTTTCATCATCCTCAGTCCTAAATGATGGTGTTACTGAATATCTTTGGCCTGTAGTGCGAAAATGGTTGATTTTATTATGAATATCTTTGGCCCGTAGTGCAAAGATGTACAGGTGTTGAGATGAACATGAACAATTGATGAATATCTTTGGCCCGTAGTGCAAAGATGAACAGGTGTTTAGATGAACATGACCGACTGATGAATATATTTGGCCTGTAGTGCAAAGATGAATATTTGATTTGATTTGAGATATATATTGATTGATGTTACAGGGATAAAATATTGATGATTGACTTTTAAATTCATAGATGTTAGTAGATTTCATTCTCTACTTAACTCCTCTAATGAATTATTGTTTCCGCTGCAGTTGTTGATCTAAAACTTGTTGTCTATTGTATTCTATCAGATTTTTCCCTGTTGAAGACTAAGGATAATTTGTTGTACATTATCTTAGTCATAATATTCTTTACTGGGCTAGTTGAGCTCTCCCTTTTCCTTGTTGTTCCATTTTTCTTCTCAGGATGCGAGAATGTAGTGAGTACTAGTCGGGGTATGGAATGAAGGTTCTAGAGAGAGTTGTTTAGTAGTCCTCACCATTTTTTGTAAAGTTATGTATCAATAATTATGATGGAGATTTATTTGCATGTGGATATTGTCTAGATGATAATGTTTGTATTCAAACTCACAGCTTATGGGTGGTAAAAGTTGTAGTTGTTTCTGTACCATGTGTATTTGGCGACTCAGAATGGGTTGGATGGAATGGACCTATTTTGGGGTCGTCACAGTTGGTATCAGAGCTTAGGGATATGATCTCTGGCGGAGATCGGGGAATAGAACTAGGAAGGGAGAGACGAGTAAATCCTTCGCTAGTGTGTCCTACCTAAGCTTGTTAGTTGGTCAGTATATAGGGATATTATGTGATACATTGATTTCCTTAATTAACCCTTGTTTTATGACAGTATTTGAGAATGTCGACTGAGAATATTAACAGTGGAGTAAATGAGACCGTGGAGACGCATGTACTCACCAACGAGGAGAATGTGCAACAGGCTGGCAATGTTCCTCCTGTGAACAACACCACTGAGCAGACGATGAACGACGGGATGTTTAGGAGCTTTTTGCAGTTCATGCAAAACCAGACGAGGGAGACTCGTGTTCAAAATACAGGAGGAAATGATAGCAATTCACGGGTGGTCACAGCTAAGCAGTTCAAAGAGTTGGGACCACCAGAATTTAAGGGAAAGCCCGATCCGATCATTGCTGAAACATGGGTCAAGCAAATTACCAAGATATTCGATGTCTTGGGATGCACGGAGGAACAGAAGGTTCCATTCACCACCTTTATGTTCCATGGCAAGGCAGATTACTGGTGGGAATCTGTGAAGCGTACCCATCCAGCTGCACTCAGTATGTCATGGGAGACGTTTCAGAAACAGTTCAATGACAAGTACTTCCCTGAAAGTATTCGTCATATAAAGGAAGTGGAGTTTATTAGACTGGAGCAGAATAACATAACGGTGTCCCAGTACGAGGCAAAGTTCGCGGAGTTATCTAGGTTTGCACCTCAATTGGTGGAGAATGAGGAACGTATGACGCGGATGTTTCTGAGTGGTTTGAAACCCGACATACGTCAGTATCTCATTTCTCATAAATTTTCTATCTATTCAGATGTTGTGAACAGGGCTCAGTTGTTAGAGCGAGATAACGAGTATGTTCAACCGAGGGACCATAACCAGGATCATACCGAAGATAGCAGACATCAGAATAACGATAAACTGCGAAGAAAGAAGAATACGGGCAAAGGCGGTAACCACTCTGGTGGTAATCGTGGCCATGAAAATAGAAGAAGCGAGTCGGGAGGAGATTTTAAAAAGAGGAAATTTAACAATGACCATGTGAAGACGTCAACTCCAGTAGCAACTGGTTCCAAGGGAGGAGAAAGACCACCGATCGTATGTTACAAATGCGGGAAAGAGGGACATATCAGCCCAAACTGCCCACAACAGTTCCAGGTATGCTATAATTGTGGAAAGGAAAGACATATAGCTCGAGAGTGTACGGTAGCGAAACCAGGTCCAGCGGGGATGGTGACTCAAAAGGATGTCCCAGAAAAGTCAAAGTCAACGGTTCCTGGAAGAGCGTTTGTCGTGACCGGTCAAAATGCGAGGAACCCGAACGAAGTTAGCACGGGTTAGTTAATTATAATTCTTGCAAAATTTATACCTTACTAGGTACTGGTTCTACCCATTCTTTTATCTCTCTTGCTTGCGCTCAACGTTTGAACTTGACTACGGAGAAATTAGACTTTGACCTATTTATGGAGACTCCGTTAGGAGAAACTTTCATTACATCCGTTGTTTAGAAATCTTGCTTGATTCAAGTTGGCACTATCACATTACATGTTAACCTTATTTCTATAGAGATATTTGTTTTTGATGTGATTTTAAGGTTAACTACTCATCATTTTAAAATTAATTGCTTTTGTAAGGTTGTTAGTTTTTATATTCCTAAGCAACATGATATTCGAACTCAAGCAATCAAACCATTGAAGTCAAACATTTTTATATCAAGCCATGAAGTCATTCGTTTATTGAAAAACGGATGTCAAGTTTTCTTAGTTCATGTTATGGATTTGAATAAAGACACATCAGATTTGAATAATATTCCTGTTGTTATTGATTTTTCCTGACGTATTTCCTGAAGAATTTCTTGGCTTACTCCCAAAGTGTGATATTAAATTTTGTATCGACTTTGAATCCGGTACAAAACCCATTTCTAAAATCTCATATCGAATGTCTCCTATCGAACTTCAGGAGTTAAAACTCAACTGTAAAAGTTGATACCCGAGCCTTTATCTGGTGACTTCCTTTGTGGAATGCATCGAAGCCAGACTCTCTGTAGGGGACGCCATATTCGTACGGTAGTAAACTGATAGGTGTTATTATGACGTGCTATCCAAGGTTGGGATATGAGTCACAGTTGAGAACAACCTAGGTCGGTAATCGAAATACGTAGCTTTCTAGGCTTAGTTGATTATTATCGGAGATTCGTTGAAGGATATTCTCGAATCGTTATTCCATTAATGCAGCTGACTCGTAGAGATACAAAATTCAAATGGAGCAAGGAATGTGGGAAGAGCTTCGAAGAACTCAAGAGGAGACTCATTTCAGCACATGTTCTGACCATACCGTCTTAGAAAAGCGAACGTGGTAGCTGACGTGTTGAGTAGAAGATCGTATACGAGTATGAGTACAATATTGTCAAAGACTCATTTCATATAATTTACAAATAATAGAGATGGAGATAAAACTCTAGGTACCCACGTGATGATATACGAGTATAATCGACTTTAATCGATAAAGTTAAAGTTGTTCAAGCTACACACCGGAGTTGGTGAATATGAAGAAGCAGGTACAAGAAGTTGTTATTCCAAAAGCGAGAATTGGCGATGTAAGCAAAGCTCAAACCTTCGATTTATTAGTCCATTTGAAATCCTCGATCGAATAGGAACTGTGGCCTATAGACTCGTTTTATCGCCAAGTATGTCGCATGTTTATAACATTTTTTTATGTACCGATGAGGACGACTCGAACCATGTTATCGAGTTAGAACCGGACGAAATAGTTGAAGACTTAACGTACGAGGAGGTACATGTCAAGATGTTGGATGGGAAGGAGCATGTCCTACGCATGAAGGTCATACCACAAGTTAAAGTTTTGTGGAGGAATCATGCTATAGAGGAAATGACCCTGGAGTTTGAAACGGAAATGAAAGCGAGGTATCTTTACCTTTTTGAAACACCAGTTACGTACGTCAATTTCGAGGACGAAATTTCATAAGGAGGGGAGGTTGTAAGACCCCGAAAATTTTTAAATAAAAAGGAATTTCCTTTATTTATTATTTTCAAATAGTAAGGGTTGATTTGATTAATGTGGATAGTTATGGGTAAACTGCGCACATATTTTAAATAAACAGGTGGTTATAAAATATTCATTGTTGTCGGGGAATATTCGTTTGGTCGTGGAATATTCTTGCTGTCGGGGAATATTCGTACGACGGCGTAGTCTTTTGTGGGCCCCATAACAGAAAGCGATTGGATGAAGAAAATGACAAGTATAAGTTGTTTATAAAAAAACGGCGTAGTTGTTACCGTTAATACTGTTGGAATACCCGGTGGTTAAAACACAGTAATACGCGTTGTTGCACAGTAGCACACGGTATTTCACCAATTATTGATTCTTACGTAAGAAGGCACTACTCAATAATGGTTACAGTAATTACTGTTCAGTATTTTATTTTATTGATTCAATAATTGTTGTATTGATATTTTATATTACTGTTGTTTCAATAATTGTCACTACACAGTATTTTTCATTATCGAAGCAATAATTCATATTATCTGAATAATATTATTTGATAACATTATTGGCAATGTCTAGAAAGTTCTGTCTAATGAGAGGTTTGGTCACCTAATTGCGCGCCAGTAAGGAGAAATTCTTATTGGAAAGCCCCCTCTTTCCTGGGAACGGCCTGGTTGCTAGTACTGTGATTCTGTAATATTATTTGTGAATAATTAATTATTGATTTTTATGATGAGAAAAATATTGATTTTATGTGGATATAGATGGAGAAAATTTTTAATGTGACAATTGTTGAAAATTAATATTTTATCTTTTTTTGATAAAATAATTCATTTAAATATATTATTTTAATAATATATTAACGGTGATATTTTATAATGAATGTGGGATATATGAGTTTATGAGGAGAAAGAGTATTTTTGTTACAATAAATATTAAAAACAGATTTTGTGTGTTGGTAGACCTATTTCTTGACTGAAAATTTGATTATAGCCTGTAAAATCGCCTGTTTGTGGATTTCGGTCAAATTCTTGTTTGAAATTTGGAAAAACTTCCTTCTGCAAAGTTGTAGAGAATTGAATTTCCTATAAAAACTTGCGAGATTCGAATTTTCTGACAAAAGGGCTATTTATTATGAATTATTGAAGTTTCGGAGTTCCAAAATAATTGATTTTTGGAAGTTTTAATTATTTTAAATAATAAAAACGTTTTTTATTTATTTTTCTAGAAGGGAGCATGTGTTCAATGACTGATTTCAGATTTTAAGGTTGGCGTAGAAGATTATATATATATATATATTAATATTATATTAAATTTTCTGCTTTGGTGTTCTAAGCAATTTCCTATAAATAGGGTGCTTAGGTTAGAATTGAAAATCACACCAGAAACTGAAGTTTTCTCTCTCTATATTATCGAGCGTATTCTTGTGAGTATTTTGAGTATACTTTGAGTATTGCTATACGTGCAAGTTCAAGTCATAGCCTATATCCGGTGTTTTAACTAGAAGTGCTGTCTTTCGAGGTAAGGGATGTTATTTTCTTCTCAAATGATATCATTTCTTCAATATCATTATGCTGAAATGTTGGTTGGAACTTTTTATCAAATTCGGAACTTTTCATTTCGGGGTTACTATTCATGAGTTACTATTCATGAGTTACTATTCACGAGTTACTATTCACGAGTTACTATTCACGAGTTACTATTCACGAAACGTGATGATGTTTTTATGAAATTTCTATCTTTTGGTGTCAGAGTTACTATTCACGAATACGACACTATTCACCGAAAAAATGGAATTTCTTCTTTTCCAAAATATCTATTTTGGATACTAGTTTTGATTGTATCCATGTTTTGATCATTCTTGAATTTTACTTCAGTATGATTATTTATGAAGTATTTTTGAACTCAGATTGTTTAAAGTACGAATCCTTAATAGTTGTTATTTTGTTTCACTGGATTCGTTTCCTTTAAAATATTTTTCATCATCCTCAGTCCTAAATGATGGTGTTACTGAATATCTTTGGCCTGTAGTGCAAAAATGGTTGATTTTATTATGAATATCTTTGGCCCGTAGTGCAAAGATGTACAGGTGTTGAGATGAACATGAACAATTGATGAATATCTTTGGCCCGTAGTGCAAAGATGAACAGGTGTTTAGATGAACATGACCGACTGATGAATATCTTTGGCCTGTAGTGCAAAGATGAATATTTGATTTGATTTGAGATATATATTGATTGATGTTACAGGGATAAAATATTGATGATTGACTTTTAAATTCATAGATGTTAGTAGATTTATTCTCTACTTAACTCCTCTAATGAATTATTGTTTCCGCTGCAGTTGTTGATCTAAAACTTGTTGTCTATTGTATTCTATCAGATTTTTCCCTGTTGAAGACTAAGGATAATTTGTTGTACATTATCTTAGTCATAATATTCTTTACTGGGCTAGTTGAGCTCTCCCTTTTCCTTGTTGTTCCATTTTTCTTCTCAGGATACGAGAATGTAGCGAGTACTAGTCGGGGTATGGAATGAAGGTTCTAGAGAGAGTTGTTTAGTAGTCCTCACCATTTTTTGTAAAGTTATGTATCAATAATTATGATGGGGATTTATTTGCATGTGGATATTATCTAGATGATAATGTTTGTATTCAAACTCATAGTTTATGGGTGGTAAAAGTTGTAGTTGTTTCTGTACCATGTGTATTTGGCGACTCAGAATGGGTTGGATGGAATGGACCTATTTTGGGGTCGTCACAAATGTGTTCCCACTTCCATTCCGGAATCTCAAGTGGTTGTAATGGACCTTTTGGTATTTGATGTTCCGCCTTTACACGTTAACAAGTTAAACACCTCGAGATAAACTCCACGATCTCTCTCTTCATATTGTTCCACCAAAATGTGTGTCGAATATCATGATACATTTTGGTACTCCCAGGATGGATTGCAAAAGGGGTGTTGTGTGCATCCATTATGATTCTATGCTTCAAGTCAAAATCGTTCAGAACTCAAAGTCGAGAGTTGAATCGAAGTATTCCTTCTTCATCGATTCTTGCTTCTGGAATAGCTCCTTCTTGCACTTTCTTCTTCATTTGTATCAGCCCCAGGTCCGTAGCTTGAGCAGCTTTAACTTTATCAATTAAAGTCGATTTTACTCGTATATTCGCCATCATCATGTGGGTCCCTGGAGTCTTTAATTCTACCTCCATCCTTTGCAAGTCATACAAAATGGGCCTTTGCGTTGACAATATTGCACTCGTACTCGCATATGATCTTCTACTCAATGCGTCAGCTACTACGTTCGCTTTTCCAGGATGATATTGAATAGTGTGATCATAATCTTTCAACAGCTCAAGCCAACGTCGTTGCCGCATGTTGAGTTCTTTTTGGGTGAAGAAATATTTGAGGCTTTTATGGTCCGTATAAATCTCCACTTTCTCCCCGTACAAGTAGTGCCTCCATATCTTCAACGCGAATACGACTGCTGCCAACTCCAGATCATGAGTAGGATAATTCCTCTCATATTCTTTGAGTTGTCGTAAGGCATAGGCTATGACTTTCCCATGTTGCATGAGAACACATCATAACCCCTTGCCAGAAGCATCGTTGTAGATAACAAATCAATCCGAATCAGATGGTATTGTCAGAACAGGTGCCGAAATGAGTCTCCTCTTGAGCTCTTGGAAGCTCTTCTCGCATTCCTCGCTCCATACGAATTTTACATCCTTCCGAGTCAGCTAAGATAACGGAGTAGTGATTCGAGAAAATCCTTCCACGAATCTCCGATAATAACCAGCTAAGCCCAGAAAGCTACGCACTTCGGTCACCGACTTTGGCTGCTCCCAACTTTGTATTGCTTCAATCTTCACCGGGTCCACAGATACTCCATGTTTTGACACCACGTGCCCAAGGAATGCTACTTTCTCAAGCCAGAACTCGCATTTCTTCAGCTTGTCATAAATCTTGTGTTCACGAAGTCTTTGAAGTACTACCTTCAAATGGTGCTCATGATCTTCATGGCTTTTGGAATAGATGAGGATGTCATCAATAAAGACAACAACGAATTGATCCAAATATTCCTTGAATACTCGGTTCATCATATCCATGAAGCCAGCAGGGGCATTAGTCAATCCAAAAGACATGACTAAGAATTCATAATGCTCGTACCGAGTTCTGAAGGCAGTCTTTGGAATATCCTTAGTTTTAATCTTCAACTGATGATATCCAGAACGAAGATCGATCTTTGAAAAGAATTGTGCTCCTTGCAACTGGTCAAACAGGTCATCAATGCGAGGTAGTGGATACCTATTCTTGATGGTGACATGGTTTAATTCTCGGTAGTCAATACAAAGTCGCATACTCCCGTCTTTCTTCTTTACGAATAAAACAGGAGCACCCCAAGGAGATGTACTAGGACGAATGAAACCGATGTCTAACAATTCCTGTAGTTGGACTTTTAACTCCTGAAGTTCAATAGGAGCCATTCGATATGGGGTTTTAGAAATGGATTTTGTACCCGGTTCAAGATCAATAAAGAATTCAACTTCACGTTCCAGGGGTAGACCAGGAAGTTCTTCGAGAAATACATCAGGAAATTCTTTAACAACAGAAATATTATCTAAATCTGACTTGTCTTTGTTCAAATCCATAACATGGGCTAAGAAAGCTTGGCATCCATTTTTCAATAAACGAATAGCTTTGTGGCTTGATATGACAGTGACTGATTTTAGTGGTTTAGTGGTTTGAATTCGTATGACAGGTTGGTTAGGAATATGAAAACTAACAACCTTACGAAAACAATCAATTTTGGCATGATGAGTGGTTAACCAATCAATTCCTAAAATCACATCAAAAGCAAGTATCTTTAAAGAGATAAGATCAACAAGTAATGTGATAGTGTCAACTTGTATCACGCAAGATTTATAAACTGTAGATGTAACGAAGGTTTCACCCAATGGAGTTTCAACAGATAAATCAAAATCTAATTTCTCCGGAGTCAAGTTTAAACGTTGAGCACAAGCAGGAGAGACAAAAGAATGGGTAGAACCGGTATCTAGTAAGGTATAAACTTTGCAAGAATTCACGATTAGTTTACCCGTGATCACTTCGTTTGGGTTCCTCACGTTTTGGCCATTCACGACAAACGCTCTTCCAGGAACCGCTGATTTTGACTTATCCTAGACAGCCCTTGGAATCACCACTCCCGCTGAACTTGGTTTCACTATAGTACAATCTCGAGCGATGTGGCCTTCCTTTCCACAGTTGTAACATACCTTGGATTGTTGTGAACAGTTTGGGCTGATATGTCCCTCCTTCCCGCATTTGTAACATCTAACTGGCGGTCGTTCTCCTCCCCTAGAATTTGTTGTTAGTGCTGGTGTTGCTGCTGATGTCTTTCCGTCGTTGTTTAATCTTCTCTTTCTGAAATTTCCACTTGAGTCACCTCTTCTATTATCATGGCCACGATTACCACCTGAGTGGTTACCGCCTTTGTCCGTATTCTTCCTTCCTCGCTGGTTATCATCTTTCTGATGACTGTTGTCACCGATATGACCCTGGTTGTGGTTCCTCGGTTGAGTATACTCACTATCTCGCTCTAACAATTGAGCCCTGTTTACAACATCTGAATACAGAGAAAATTTATGAGATATAAGGTATTGACGAATCTCGGATTTTAGACCTCTCAGAAACATCCGCGTCATACGTTCCTCATTCTCCACCAAATGAGGTGCAAACCTGGATAACTCTATGAACTTTGCCTCGTACTGAGACACCGTCATGTTATTCTGTTCTAGTCGAATAAACTCTACCTCTTTTATATGACGAATACTTTCAGGAAAGTACTTGTCATTGAAAAGTTTCTGAAATCTTTCCCAAGACATGTTGAGTGCATCTGGTTGAGTACGCTTCACAGATTCCCACCAGTAATCTGCTTCACCACGAAACATAAAGGTAGTGAATGGAACCTTCTATTCCTCCGTGCATCCCAAGACATCGAATATCTTGGTAATTTGCTTGACCCATGTTTCTGCCATGATCGGATCCGGTTTTCCCTTAAATTCTGGTGGTCCCAACTCCATAAACTGCTTGGCTGTGACAGACCGCGCGTTGCCATCATTTCCACCCGTATTTTGTACACGAGTCTCCCTCGTCTGATTTTGCATGAACTGCAAAAAACTCCTAAACATTGCATCGTTCATCGTTTGCTCGATAGTGTTGTACATTCTCCTGGTTTGTGACTAAAGGTTGCTCCACAGTCTCGTACACTCCATTGTTAACGTTCTCATCAGCCATTCTTAAATACTGCCATAAAACAAGGGTTAATTAAACATATTATATAATATCCCTATATTATGACCAACCAACAAATAAGCTTAGTAGGACACACTAGCAAAGGATTTACTCATCTCTCCCCTCCTAGTTTTATTCCCCGATCTCCGCCAGAGACCATATCCCTAAGCTTTGATACCAACTGTAACGCCCCCAAAACAGGTATACAACACCCATTCTGAGTCGCCAAATACATGGTACATAAAACAAACTAAAACTTCAATAATACAAATGTCGTGTGAAATACGACAATACATACTGTGAGTTTAAATACAAATATTATCTTCTAGACAATATCCACACGCAAATAAGTCCTCATTACAATTATTCAAATACTATTTTACAGAAATAGTGAGGACTACTTAAATATCTTTCTAGAAACCTCACTCCATACCCCGACTCGATCCTGCTATGTTCTCACCTCCTGAGAAGAAAAATGGAACAAAAAGGAAAAGGGTGAGCTCAACTAGCCCAGTAAAGAATATTATGACTAAGATAATATACAACAAATTATCTTTAGTCTTCAACAGGGAAAAAAATTGATAAAATATAATCGACAACAAGTTTTAGATCAACAAATACAGCGGAAACAGCAATCCATTACAAGAGTCACGTAGAGGATGAATTCTACTATCTTCTAATATTTAAGAGTCCATCATCAATATTTTATCCCTGTAAGAACAATCAATATACATCTTTAATCATCTTTGCACTACAGGCCAAAGATATTCATTTATATCACCAGTTGGTTATGTTCATCTCAACACCTGTTCATCTTTGCACTACGGGCCAAAAATATTCATCAGTAATCTTTTATCTTTGCACTACAGGCCAAAGATATTCAACAGTATCATCATTTAGGACTGAGGATGATGAAAAATATTTTTTTAAAGAAACGAATTCAGTGAAACAAAATGACAAGGATTAAGGATTAAGGATTTGTACTTTAGTTTGTCCAAATTCAAAAAAATACTCCATAATAAACAATTATGAGCCAAACTTCAAGAATGAAGATCAAAACATGGATACAATCAAAGCTAGTAACCATAATAGACATTTTGGACAAAAAGGAGAATTTTCATTTTTCGGTGAATAGTGCCGTATTCGTGAATAGTGCCATATATGTAAATAGTAACCCCGACACAACAAGTTCCAAATTTGATTAAAAAGTTGACCAATATTTCGGCATAATGATATTGAAGAAAATAACATCCCTTACCTAAAAATAACCGTACTTCTGACTGAATTTCGGAATAGTGCTGACAGAAACTCGCACCGTATAGCAACACACAAAGTATACTTACAAGAATACGCTCGATAATATAGAGAGTGGAAGAGAGAAAACTTGTTTCTGGTGTGATTTTCAATTCTAACTTAGCCCTCTATTTATAAGAAAATGCTAGAACGCCAAAGGAGACTAAAATAATAAAATATATTATTTATTTTTCCAAATCCCATGCATGCTTTGAATATTTTGGGCAGCCATGTTGGAAGAATTCAGCATCCCATGTGTTGTTGACACCAACCAAAGTTGGTCCCACCCATAAAATTTAATAAAAATCATTTTATTTTTTGAAACTTCAACAATTCATAGAAAATAAACCGTTTATGAGAAAAATACAAATTTTATGTCCATTCTGCCTGAAATCGAATTCTATACAACTTTACAGAAGGAAGTTTTTCCAAATTCCTAACAGAAAATATCCAAAATCCACAAACGGATGATTTTTAATACTTCTGGTCCGAAAAAATACTGATAAAACACCTCCACATTAATTCCTTCATTAACAACCACATAAAAATAAATATATCCATCAATTATATTCACGTCAAATAAATATTTCCTTATCATATGAATCAATAATTAATTATTCCTAAATAATATTACAGAATCACAATTATGACAATCAGGCCGTTCCCAGGAAAAAGGGGGCTTTCCAATAAGGATTTCTCCTTACTGGCGCGCAATTAGATGACCTAACCTCTCCTTGACAGAACTTTCTTGACATTTCCAATAATGTTATCTAATAATATTATTCAAATAATATAAATTATTGATCTGATAATGGAAAATACTGTGCAGTGACAATTATTGAAATAATAATAATATAAACTAACAACGCAACAATTATTGAATCAATAAAATATTGAAAATTAACTATTGTAATAATTATTGAGTAGTGCCTTCTTACGTACGAATCAATAATTCAACAATATTGTGCAATACTGTGTGCTACTGTTCAACCACGCGTATTACTTGTATTTTAACCACCAGGTAACCTAACAGTATTAACGGTAACAATTTACGCTGTTATTTATAAAACTCAATCTTTGTCGTTTTCTTTCATCCAACCATTTTTCGTTATGGGGCCCACAATTGATTGCGTCGTCGTACGAATATTCCCGACAAAAAAATATTCCACGACCAAACGAATATTCCCCGACAACAATAATTATTTTATAACCACTTGTTTATTTTGTAAAAAATTTCACATTTCACCCATAACCAAAGCATTATATCAAATTAACCCTTATTAATTTAGAATAATGAATAAAGGAAAATTCAATTTTATTTATAATAAGTTGGGGTCTTACAAAATCAATCCATTATGACTAAAGTAATCTTAGTTATATGAAATGTCTATTATCATTCATATTTATGTTTTACCACTTAAAATAACATATTGTATCGTCGGGAGCACTACACTTGCGTATGTGCATGTCCGACGCCCTCTAATTGCCTTTAAATATGTAACAGTCACAAAGATGAATATTGTGACCCCTTTTAACGACCTCAAATTGAAACACTTAAAGAACAAAAGTTGTAGGTCTATTCGTTCTCGTTTCGGATCATCTTGAATCGTCTCAATCGGAGTTTATGTGAAAAGGTTATGGTCGTTTTACCAAAATAGGTCAAAATAGTCACACATGTCATACTTTGGGCGTGGCCGCGCCCATTTTCTTCATAGTCCCAGTGCGCCCGCGCCAGTGACAACCAGAAAATTTGGACAATTTATTAAAATCTTAAATGATTGATTTAAGGTCAAATATTAGACCTAGACAGAAAATAAGTGTATGCGTTTAATGTTATTGGGATAGAATTTTGAGGGTTTCAAAATTTGGTGAAGGATATAGGTGAATTATTCAGGATTAAGGATTTATGTGATTATGTTCTGTGTTTATGGTTATGTATGTGTTCAGAATGTGGTTAAGGGTCATGGGTTGACCAGATAAATTACATCTGTGATAAACCCTAAGTATATATTAAGAACGACAGCGTTCAGTTAGAAAACCCTAACGTCTGATAAGAAACCCTAGAAATCGATTCTGGAAACCCTAGTTTCAGTTCCGGGAGTCCGAAATCCTAATTCGGATATTGAAAACCCTAGATTGGGAAAGCAATGATATGTATAAGGTTAAACGTCATTAATTTTAATTAATTAGGGAAAACCCTAATGAATTACTGGAAATCTTAATTGATTATTTGAAAATCCTAATACCAGATCTGAAAACCCTAATTTCAGATTTTGATAAAATGAAACCCTAACCTGGGAATATAACGGAGAATTTTAATGCTTTAGTGCTAATAATTAAGTACTAATGAGGGTAAAGGTTAATTAATTAACAAACCCTAATTTCCAATTTTTGGAACCCTAATTGTTCCGTCAGAAACCCTAATTTTATAATTAGGGAAAAGCGAAGGTGTTAATTTAATACTTTTAATGTTAATTAGGATATATTAATTCTAATTTTCAAGATTTAGTAATTAGAAAACTGTAATCTAATTACGAATATTTAATTTCTAAATTAGAAAATTAATTTTTCTATTAGAAACCCTAATTCAAGGTTTTGAACCCTAATAACTATTTTGACCCTAATTACTTTATTAGCAATTGTAATTAGGAAATGCTAATCCTAATTAGCAAGAATGAATGTATGATTAAGAAAAAAAATTTATAATTAGAAAATTTTAATTATAAGTTAGAAATATTAATTTTCTATTTTGTAAACCGAAATTCAGAAATGTTAGAAATTAAATTTGCAAAGTTAAGGGTTAAATTTAAACCCTAAAATGTCCAAACCCTAAAACCCTAAGGGTTTGTATCAAATGACCATTCTAGAATTAAAATGCTATGTAAAATATCATTAATATTTTTTTAATTATTTAATGAGGTTACTTGCAATTTTGGCCAAAATATTGGGTTGTTTACCAACCCTAGTCTAACCCTAGCATTAGCTTGTGACTTTTATGTCCAGAAATCTCAGAAAATCAGCTACATACATTGCACACATGCATCATACATTTATATTTAAAGATTTAGAGAGAGAAAATGCCACTTTATTTCTTGTTCATGCCAACTCTCCTTCTCTCTATCTCAAATCCGAAAATTAAGAGTGAGAGAGTGTGATAAGATAAGAAAGTATCAGCCTTTAACTTCACAAGATCAGATCACAAGGATCAGATTTAAGAATCAAGCTAGAAAGGTATAAAACCCTAAAATTTTGAAATCTGTGATTTGATGTTGTTGTATGTTAGTTGTTGATTAAATATGTACTATAAGGTGTCAATTAGAGATCTGGGTTGTTGGATCATGGATCCATAACACCTAGATGCTCGAATCTAGCAATTTAGAAAATCTGGAAATGTTAGAAAATGTTAACTGACAAGCAAATGTCAGGGCCTTTAGATCCGTATATGTTAAGTTCTTTTGTGTGTTTTATGTTATATATCTGTAGTATGCTATGTGTTCTTCATTCTGCAGCTTGAATCAGGTTCATAGCATGTCTATATCCTGAGTTATAGGCAGTCAAAGGTCGTTGACTGACCATGACTGAATGAATCTGGGTAACCCAGATTACCCAGAAAAGTCTGACAACCAGTTTTGAATTAATGCTCGGATCTTGCAGTCTGTTGGTGTTTATGATAATTAGTTGGTTTGATCGTGTAGCATGACATGAATACTTCATACTTCAGTCTTTATATCACTCAGATATTTGTTAGAATCATAAATATTTATGGTCAAGCGTAGTTGACCGAACTGCTTCAAGAACAATCTGGAAAACCCAGATTTGTTCAAGAACAGTACTTGAATCATAGTTTGACCGGCTTGAATCTTGTTCATCCGTTGTTGTTTAGATGATCTGGTGATTGTTTATTGTACCTTGACATAACTACTCAAGAATTGAACATTAAAATCACGTGTAACATGATTGAATCATGTATAACATTTAGTCATAATGTAGTCCCTCGAAACTGACTGGGAATCTGTAAAACCCAGAATTCCCAGCAGGCCTCTGACAACGTTTTAATCGGCTAATAACTTCTTAATGTGTTGTTATTTGGTCCTGAAACTTGTTTGTTAGTGTAGTATTACATTGATACTACATGTGTAACACATCAAATCGCCTAGAATCATAAACCACAAAGTTTTAGACTCGGTCAAACTAGGTACCCTGCAATCTGACTATGAAGCCCAAGAACACTCAAGAACACCTATAGCGACAGAAAGTGTCGCTATAGGCCTTTAGCGACAGTTTATTTATTATTTTCCGGAAAATGATTAAAAATTAGAAAAAAAATGGTTTTTAATTATTAAAAATACAAAATAAATTATGAAAAATTATTTTAAAGTCTGAAAAATAGTTTTTAACTATTTTAAGTATATTTCAAAAAAATTTATTATTTTTGGAATGTAAATGGTATTTATTTATTTAATTATAATATTAAATAAATTATTTAAAAATAGTTTTAATTCATGAAAAATCATGAAAAATTATTTTATGGTAAAAGAAAATATTTTAAGTTATTTTTGATAACTTTTGATATTTGTTGATGAAATTCATTAATTAATCAATATTAATGATAATTAGTTTATTTAATAGATATATTAAATAAATTAAGGAAAAATGGAATTAATGATTTAAAAATTATATAAAATGATTTAAGTGTTATAAAAATATTTTAAGTTATAAATAATAACTTTTGATATTTTGGCATGAAAATATTAATATTTTAATATTTATAGCAATTATCGGATAATGGATTTAAGTGTTTAAAAATCATATAATTGTGATTTTAAAGTATTAAAAATACTTTGTGATATTATAATTATATTATAATATTATGTAATGATTTTTATTAATATTTTATATTAAATGAATATTAATGATTAAGGTATTAAGTGGTATTTAATTCATTTAAATACGGTACTAATGATTGAAAAATGTTAATAAATGGTAATAATTATCCGAAAATTATTACGAGCCTAGGAAAAATATTTTGTCTGATTAGAAATTATCTGTGTTAATGGTTAAGCGTTTAAGCAGAGTTTAACTGAACTTAAACTCGAGTATTGACCGACTAGACCGTCGGGATGTTAGAATTGTGTCAGTTTCAAGTCAGACTGAAATAGTTTGACCTGAGACTAGGTCTTATATGCTTTATAGACTGATAGGCTTATGTGGTAATGTGTTTAGGTTATTCTGTGGATATAAATATAACAGTGTTATACTGTGATGATATTATTCTAATATTAGAGATCTATATTACTAATATTAGGTCTTCGGATAAAGCATTATAAATTGCGTTGCGGTAATCAATGGTTCAGGCAAGTTTTCTTGTACTTAACTCTAATAAGAGTGTTTTATTCAAGCTTATGGTTAATCATTGTTGATTGCCATGAAAATTGTACTATGTACATCTTGCATGTATAAGTCAGGTATGAAAGGCTGATCACCTTCATTACCAGTTGGTTCAGAAATGTTGTTCATGTATAAAACTTGTTCAGTCAAATGTTTGTTCATACTAGTTCTCAATTATCTTGATGAATTATAGCCAGCTTAATATTCATACTCTTCAATCATGATATATAGTTATGTTATTGTATATAAACTTGCTGGGCAACTTTCATGCTCACCCTTGCTATATCATGATAAAACATTGCAGATAAGGCGAACGTGTTCGGATACAGGAAAAAGGTTAAAGCCAAGTTCAGCTTGGGATAAAAAGTGCGGCTTGTTTGTAATAATATATTGTGATAAATATTGTTGTATAATAGATATTATATGAATGGTGTTTAAGTTAAGGTTATTCGACTTGGGTAAAATAGTGTGTAATGTATTGTATAAACAATTTATGTTTATATCTTCCGCAAATAGTGATAAAATTAGTGTACCGAGTCCGCGGCGATTCAGGGCCCGGATTCGGGGCTGCTACAGTTGGTATCAGAGCTGTTGGTTATGAAGCTTAGGTAGGAATACCTGAGACCAATAACCGCAGTGATTAGGATAAGACTAACTCACATAGAGTTAGTTGGTCAGTAAGATTCAAAGACGAATCTCGGTAAGTTGTTAAGCTACAGAGTTCCCTAACTCTGATAATAAAGTTGAACAGTAATGGTGAATAGATCGAGTCTAAAAGACTGAAAGTGCAGGAATAGGAGATCGTAAAACAAAACGATCATAGTGCATGGAATTGAATCGTAATATATACGATAAGATCACCCCGTGATCTGATAAAGGTTATGATATGGGAAATGAATCAATCTTATAATTGAAAAGTTTACAGCCAGATGCTGTGTGAAAGTTGTACTATGAAATGGTACTATGAAAACTCATAAAAGAGTTATGGATTATGGATACAGATTAAATGAAATTCGTATGGAAAAAGGGGGTTAAGATTAGGTGGGGATTTCAATGAGGACTCGTGCCAGCAACAGGGTTGTATGATTTCTTGTATGGGCGGGGAATTGTACTTGGTGTAAAAACTACTCAGTTGGTGGCATTGGTAATAATTGAAATGTTGTGTCACGCTAGTCGTTATATATAGATAAATAGGTCATAGGTAGAGAATATAGGATTAAGTACGAGTTCTTAGAACTCATACTTATGTGACATTCTTGACTTATAGTTATATGAAATGTTTATGAGCCCCTCAGCGAACGGACGCCAAAGGTCAGACTAGGGTAAGTTCGTAAACTCATAATTGTGGCCAGGTTATTGAACTCATAAGTGTGGTTTTATGAATTGGGTATAGTTGAGTGTGAATGGAGTGTTAAGGATTATAGGAACAGATAGATTGTTAAGCAAATGATCATTAGTGGAGACTTAGGTTTTCCTAAACTCCTAGCTATGCTAAACTTCAAAATTTTTGACATCAAGCTAAATACGCACTATGTGCCTTTTAAAAAAAATGTAGACTCGTAATCATTTTTGAAACGGTTTAAAGTACAGTCTATGCTACTTATTTCGGCTAGACGCAAATGATTTGAAATATCAAAAATTGTTTTTATTTATCACTTATGTACCATGTAACCTGGTGCAGAGATGATAAAAATGATGGAGTCATCAATGCATTATTACTTAGTGTGAATTTGACCTGAAGTCACTATTCTACTATGGTATGATGTAGTATGATAAAATCACCAATGACGAAATCCTCAACGGACTGTAAATACAGTGCGGCATCATGACGTCATTCTCGAAAATGTTTTCAAAAAAATTTTAATTTGCCAACAGGGTTTGGCTACACCTAAATAATTTGATTGAATTGAATTATTGATATGAGTCTATGCTATTTGATTCAGCTAGACTAATGGTATAAAAACTCCAAGTGTTCATTGAAAAAATTTCCCGAACTAAATTGTTTTGGTGCGGAATCCAATGATAAGACTGAGGTGAACGATAATGTTTGGATAAATAATCCAATCTAGTAGCGTAAATATTCGCTAAAAATGATTAATACGTTATGCATGACGTAACTGTACGATGGGATGATCACCTAAAGTACTAATAATGGTAGTTTACCTTCTTTGTGATTGTAAACACATCAAGTAATGTATTGTTTTGCAGTATGATCACTACCGTTAAAACTAAATGTGTTCATGGTCTATATGACCCCTCAGCACAATTTCAAAACTTTTACTCTGGTGAGAGGTGTATTAGGTGGCATGTAATAATGTGTGTGAATGGTATATGTGTGAATGGTATAAGGTGCACGGTGTAAGGTGTAAGGTTCATGTGTGAATGGTGTAAGGTGCACGGTGTAAGGTGAATTTCGGGGACGAAATTCTTATAAGGAGGGGTGAATGTGACAACCCTAAAATTTGGACAATTTATTAAAATCTTAAATGATTGATTTAAGGTCAAATATTAGACCTAGACAGAAAATAAGTGTATGCGTTTAATGTTATTGGGATGGAATTTTGAGGGTTTCAAAATTTGGTGAAGGATATAGGTGAATTATTCAGGATTAAGGATTTATGTGATTATGTTCTGTGTTTATGGTTATGTATGTGTTCAGAATGTGGTTAAGGGTCATGGGTTGACCAGATAAATTACATCTGTGATAAACCCTAAGTATATATTAAGAACGACGGCGTTCAGTTAGAAAACCCTAACGTCTGATAAGAAACCCTAGAAATCGGTTCTGGAAACCCTAGTTTCAGTTCCGGGAGTCCGAAATCCTAATTCGGATATTAAAAACCATAGATTGGGAATGCAATGATATGTATAAGGTTAAACGTCATTAATTTTAATTAATTAGGGAAAACCCTAATGAATTACTGGAAATCTTAATTGATTATTTGAAAATCCTAATACCAGATCTGAAAACCCTAATTTCAGATTTTGATAAAATGAAACCCTAATCTGGGAATATAACGGAGAATTTTAATGCTTTAGTGCTAATAATTAAGTACTAATGAGGGTAAACGTTAATTAATTAATAAACCCTAATTTCTAATTTTTGGAACCCTAATTATTCCGTCAGAAACCCTAATTTTATAATTAGGGAAAAGCGAAGGTGTTAATTTAATACTTTTAATGTTAATTAGGATATATTAATTCTAATTTTCAAGATTTAGTAATTAGAAAACTGTAATCTAATTACGAATATTTAATTTCTAAATTAGAAAATTAATTTTTCTATTAGAAACCCTAATTCAAGGGTTTTGAACCCTAATGACCATTTTGACCCTAATTGTTTTATTAGCAATTGTAATTAGGAAATGCTAATCCTAATTAGCAAGAATGAATGTATGATTAAGAAAAAAAATTTATAATTAGAAAATTTTAATTATAAGTTAGAAATATTAATTTTCTATTTTGTAAACCGAAATTCAGAAATGTTAGAAATTAAATTTGCAAAGTTAAGGGTTAAAACCTAAACCCTAAAATGTCGAACCCTAAAACCCTAAGGGTTTATATCAAATGATCATTCTAGAATTAAAATGGTATGTAAAATATCATTAATATTTTTTTATTTATTTAATGAGGTTACTTGCAATTTTGGCCAAAATATTGGGTTGTTTACCAACCCTAGTCTAACCCTAGCATTAGCTTGTGACTTTTATGTCCAGAAATCTCAGAAAATCAGCTACATACATTGCACACATGCATCATACATTTATATTTAAAGATTTAGAGAGAGAAAGTGCCACTTTATTTCTTGTTCATGCCAACTCTCCTTCTCTCTATCTCAAATCCGAAAATTAAGAGTGAGAGAGTGTGATAAGAAAAGAAAGTATCAGCCTTTAACTTCACAAGATCAGATCACAAGGATCAGATTTAAGAATCAAGCTAGAAAGGTATAAAACCCTAAAATTTCGAAATCTGTGATTTGATGTTGTTGTATGTTAGTTGTTGATTAAATATGTGCTATAAGGTGTCAATTAGAGATCTGGGTTGTTGGATCATGGATCCATAACACCTAGATGCTCGAATCTAGCAATATAGAAAATCTGGAAATGTTAGATAATGTTGACTGACAAGCAAATGTCAGGGCCTTTAGATCCGTATATGTTAAGTTCTTTTGTGTGTTTTATGTTATATATCTATAGTATGCTATGTGTTCTTCATTCTGCAACTTGAATCAGGTTCATAGCATATCTATATCCTGAGTTATAGGCAGTCAAAGGTCGTTGACTGACCATGACTTATTGAATCTGGGTAACCCAGATTACCCAGAAAAGTCTGACAACCAGTTTTGAATGCTCGGATCTTGCAGTCTGTTGGTGTTTATGATAATTAGTTGGTTTGATCGTGTAGCATGACATGAATACTTCATACTTCAGTCTTTATATCACTCAGATATTTGTTAGAATCATAAATATTTATGGTCAAGCGTAGTTGACCGAACTGCTTCAAGAACAATCTGGAAAACCCAGATTTGTTCAAAAACAGTACTTGAATCATAGTTTGACCGGCTTGAATCTTGTTCATCCGTTGTTGTTTAGATGATCTGGTGATTGTTTATTGTACCTTGACATAACTACTCAAGAATTGAACATTAAAATCACGTGTAACATGATTGAATCATGTATAACATTTAGCCATAATGTAGTCCCTCAAAACTGACTGGGAATCTGTAAAACCCAGAATTCCCAGCAGGCCTCTGACAACGTTTTAATCGGCTAATAACTTCTTGATGTGTTGTTATTTGGTCCTGAAACTTGTTTGTTAGTGTAGTATTACATTGATACTACATGTGTAACACATCAAACCGCCTAGAATCATAAACCACAAAGTTTTAGACTCGGTCAAACTAGGTACCCTGCAATCTGACTATGAAGCCCAAGAACACTTAAGAACACCTATAGCGACAGAAAGTGTCGCTATAGGCCTTTAGCGACAGTTTATTTATTATTTTCTGGAAAATGATTAAAAATTAGAAAAAAAATTGTTTTTAATTATTAAAAATACAAAATAAATTATGAAAAATTATTTTAAAGTCTGAAAAATAGTTTTTAACTATTTTAAGTATATTTCAAAAAAATTTATTATTTTTGGAATGTAAATGGTATTTATTTATTTAATTATAATATTAAATAAATTATTTAAAAATAGTTTTAATTCATGAAAAATCATGAAAAATTATTTTATGGTAAAAGAAAATATTTTAAGTTATTTTTGATAACTTTTGATATTTGTTGATGAAATTCATTAATTAATCAATATTAATGATAATTAGTTTATTTAATAGATATATTAAATAAATTAAGGAAAAATGGAATTAATGATTTAAAAATTATATAAAATGATTTAAGTGTTATAAAAATATTTTAAGTTATAAATAATAACTTTTGATATTTTGGCATGAAAATATTAATATTTTAATATTAATAGCAATTATCGGATAATGGATTTAAGTGTTTAAAAATCATATAATTGTGATTTTAAAATATTAAAAATACTTTGTGATATTATAATTATATTATAATATTATGTAATGATTTTCATTAATATTTTATATTAAATGAATATTAATGATTAAGGTATTAAGTGGTATTTAATTCATTAAAATACGGTACTAAGGATTGAAAAATGTTAATAAATGGTAATAATTATCCGAAAATTATTACGAGCCTAGGAAAAATGTTTTGTCTGATTAGAAATTATCTGTGTTAATGGTTAAGCGTTTAAGCAGAGTTTAACTGAACTTAAACTCGAGTATTGACCGACTAGACCGTCGGGATGTTAGAATTGTGTCAGTTTCAAGTCAGACAGAAATAGTTTGACCTGAGACTAGGTCTTATATGCTTTATAGACTAATAGGCTTATGTGGTAATGTGTTTAGGTTATTCTGTGGATATAAATATAACAGTATTATACTGTGATGATATTATTCTAATATTGGAGATCTATATTACTAATATTAGGTCTTCGGATAAAGCGTTATAAATTGCGTTGCGGTAATCAACGGTTCAGGCAAGTTTTCTTGTACTTAACTCTAATTAGAGTGTTTTATTCAAGCATATGGTTAATCATTGTTGATTGCCATGAAAATTGTACTCTGTACATCTTGCATGTATAAGTCAGGTTTGAAAGGCTGATCACCTTCATTACCAGTTGGTTCAGAAATGTTGTTCATGTATAAAACTTGTTCAGTCAAATGTTTGTTCATGCAAGTTCTCAATTATCTTGATGAATTATAGCCAGCTTAATATTCATACTCTTCAATCATGATATATCGTTATGTTATTGTATATAAACTTGCTGGGCAACTTTCATGCTCACCCTTGCTATATCATGATAAAACATTGCAGATAAGGCGAACGTGTTCGGATACAGGAAAAAGGTTAAAGCCAAGTTCAGCTTGGGATAAAAAGTGCGGCTTGTTTGTAATAATATATTGTGATAAATATTGTTGTATAATAGATATTATATGAATGGTGTTTAAGTTAAGGTTACTCGACTTGGGTAAAATAGTGTGTAATGTATTGTATAAACAATTTATGTTTATATCTTCCGCAAATAGTGATAAAATTAGTGTACCGAGTCCGCGGCGATTCGGGGCCCGGATTCGGGGCTGCTACAGTTGGTATCAGAGCTGTTGGTTATGAAGCTTGGGTAGGAATACCTGAGACTAATAACCGCAGTGATTAGGATAAGACTAACTCACATAGAGTTAGTTGGTCAGTAAGATTCAAAGACGAATCTCGGTAAGTTGTTAAGCTACAGAGTTCCCTAACTCTGATAATAAAGTTGAACAGTAATGGTGAAAAGATCGAGTCTAAAAGACTGAAAGTGCAGGAATAGGAGATCGTAAAACAAAACGATCATAGTGCATGGAATTGAATCGTAATATATACGATAAGATCACCCCGTGATCTGATAAAGGTTATGATATGGGAAATGAATCAATCTTATGATTGAAAAGTTTACAGCCAGATGCTGTGTGAAAGTTGTACTATGAAATGGTACTATGAAAACTCATAAAAGAGTTATGGATTATGGATACGGATTAAATGAAATTCGTATGGAAAAAAGGGGGTTAAGATTAGGTGGGGATTTCAATGAGGACTCGTGCCAGCAACAGGGTTGTATGATTCCTTGTATGGGCGGGGAATTGTACTTGGTGTAAAAACTACTCAGTTGGTGGCATTGGTAATAATTGAAATGTTGTGTCACGCTAGTCGTTATATATAGATAAATAGGTCATAGGTAGAGAATATAGGATTAAGTACGAGTTCTTAGAACTCATACTTATGTGACATTCTTAACTTATAGTTATATGAAATGTTTATGAGCCCCTCAGCGAACGGACGCCAAAGGTCAGACTAGGGTAAGTTCGTAAACTCATATAATTGTGGCCAGGTTATGAACTCATAAGTGTGGTTTTATGAATTGGGTATAGTTGAGTGTGAATGGAGTGTTAAGGATTATAGGAACAGATAGATTGTTAAGCAAATGATCATTAGTGGAGACTTAGGTTTTCCTAAACTCCTAGCTATGCTAAACTTCGAAATTTTTGACATCAAGCTAAATACGCACTATGTGCCTTTTAAAAAAATGTAGACTCGTAATCATTTTTGAAACGGTTTAAAGTACAGTCTATGCTACTTATTTCGGCTAGACGCAAATGATTTGAAATATCAAAAATTGTTTTTATTTATCACTTATGTACCATGTAACCTGGTGCAGAGATGATAAAAATGATGGAGTCATCAATGCATTATTACTTAGTGTGAATTTTACCTGAAGTCACTATTCTACTATGGTATGATGTAGTATGATAAAATCACCAATGACGAAATCCTCAACGGACTGTAAATACAGTGCGGCATCATGACGTCATTCTCGAAAATGTTTTCAAAAAAATTTTAATTTGCCAACGGGGTTTGGCTACACCTAAATAATTCGAGTGAATTGAATTATTGATATGAGTCTATGCTATTTGATTCAGCTAGACTAATGTTATAAAAACTCCAAGTGTTCATTGAAAGAATTTCCCGAACCAAATTGTTTTGGTGCGGAATCCAATGATAAGACTGAGGTGAACGATAATGTTTGGATAAATAATCCAATCTAGTAGCGTAAATATTCGCTAAAAATGATTAATACGTTATGCATGACGTAACTATACGATGGGATGATCACCTAAAGTACTAATAATGGTAGTTTACCTTCTTTGTGATTGTAAACACACCAAGTAATGTATTGTTTTGCGGTATGATCACTACCGTTAAAACTAAATGTGTTCATGGTCTATATGACCCCTCAGCACAATTTCAAAACTTTTACTCTGGTGAGAGGTGTATTAGGTGGCATGTAATAATGTGTGTAAATGGTATATGTGTGAATGGTGTAAGGTGCACGGTGTAAGGTGTAAGGTTCATGTGTGAATGGTGTAAGGTGCACGGTGTAAGGTGTAAGGTGAATTTCGGGGACGAAATTCTTATAAGGAGGGGTGAATGTGACAACCCGAAAATTTGGACAATTTATTAAAATCTTAAATGATTGATTTAAGGTCAAATATTAGACCTAGACAGAAAATAAGTGTATGCGTTTAATGTTATTGGGATGAAATTTTGAGGGTTTCAAAATTTGGTGAAGGATATAGGTGAATTATTCAGGATTAAAGATTTATGTGATTATGTTCTGTGTTTATGGTTATGTATGTGTTCAGAATGTGGTTAAGGGTCATGGGTTGACCAGATAAATTACATCTGTGATAAACCCTAAGTATATATTAAGGACGACAGCGTTCAGTTAGAAAACCCTAACGTCTGATAAGAAACTCTAGAAATCGGTTCTGGAAACCCTAGTTTCAGTTCCGGGAGTCCGAAATCCTAATTCGGATATTGAAAACCCTAGATTGGGAATGCAATGATATGTATAAGGTTAAACGTCATTAATTTTAATTAATTAGGGAAAACCCTAATGAATTACTGGAAATCTTAATTGATTATTTGAAAATCCTAATACCATATCTGAAAACCCTAATTTCATATTTTGATAAAATGAAACCCTAATCTGGGAATATAACGGAGAATTTTAATGCTTTAGTGCTAATAATTAAGTACTAATGAGAGTAAAGGTTAATTAATTAACAAACCCTAATTTCCAATTTTTGGAACCCTAATTGTTCCGTCAGAAACCCTAATTTTATAATTAGGGAAAAGCGAAGGTGTTAATTTAATACTTTTAATGTTAATTAGGATATATTAATTCTAATTTTCAAGATTTAGTAATTAGAAAACTGTAATCTAATTACGAATATTTAATTTCTAAATTAGAAAATTATTTTTTCTATTAGAAACCCTAATTCAAGGGTTTTGAACCCTAATGACCATTTTGACCCTAATTGCTTTATTAGCAATTGTAATTAGGAAATGTTAATCCTAATTAGCAAGAATGAATGTATAATTAAAAAAAATTATAATTATAAAATTTTAATTATAAGTTAGAAATATTAATTTTCTATTTTGTAAACCGAAATTCGAAAATGTTAGAAATTAAATTTACAAAGTTAAGGGTTAAAACCTAAACCCTAAAATGTCCAAACCCTAAAACCCTAAGGGTTTGTATCAAATGACCATTCTAGAATTAAAATGGTATGTAAAATATCATTAATATTTTTTTATTTATTTAATGAGGTTACTTGCAATTTTGGCCAAAATATTGGGTTGTTTACCAACCCTAGTCTAACCCTAGCATTAGCTTGTGACTTTTATGTCCAGAAATCTCAGAAAATCAGCTACATACATTGCACACATGCATCATACATTTATATTTAAAGATTTAGAGAGAGAAAGTGCCACTTTATTTCTTGTTCATGCCAACTCTCCTTCTCTCTATCTCAAATCCGAAAATTAAGAGTGAGAAAGTGTGATAAGATAAGAAAGTATCAGCCTTTAACTTCACAAGATCATATCACAAGGATCAGATTTAAGAATCAAGCTAGAAAGGTATAAAACCCTAAAATTTCGAAATCTGTGATTTGATGTTGTTTGATGTTAGTTGTTGATTAAATATGTGCTATAAGGTGTCAATTAGAGATCTGGGTTGTTGGATCATGAATCCATAACACCTAGATGCTCGAATCTAGCAATATAGAAAATCTGGAAATGTTAGAAAATGTTGACTGACAAGCAAATGTCAGGGCCTTTAGATCCGTATATGTTAAGTTCTTTTGTGTGTTTTATGTTATATATCTGTAGTATGCTATGTGTTCTTCATTCTGCAACTTGAATCAGGTTCATAGCATGTCTATATCCTGAGTTATAGGCAGTCAAAGGTCGTTGACTGACCATGACTGAATGAATCTGGGTAACCCAGATTACCTAGAAAAGTCTGACAACCAGTTTTGAATGCTCGGATCTTGCAGTCTGTTGGTGTTTATGATAATTAGTTGGTTTGATCGTGTAGCATGACATGAATACTTCATACTTCAGTCTTTATATCACTCAGATATTTGTTAGAATCATAAATATTTATGGTCAAACGTAGTTGACCGAACTGCTTCAAGAACAATCTGGAAAACCCAGATTTGTTCAAGAACAGTACTTGAATCATAGTTTGACCGGCTTGAATCTTGTTCATCCGTTGTTGTTTAGATGATCTGGTGATTGTTTATTGTACCTTGACATAACTACTCAAGAATTGAACATTAAAATCACGTGTAACATGATTGAATCATGTATAACATTTAGCCATAATGTAGTCCCTCAAAACTGACTGGGAATCTGTAAAACCCAGAATTCCCAGCAGGCCTCTGACAACGTTTTAATCGGCTAATAACTTCTTGATGTGTTGTTATTTGGTCCTGAAACTTGTTTGTTAGTGTAGTATTACATTGATACTACATGTGTAACACATCAAACCGCCTAGAATCATAAACCACAAAGTTTTAGACTCGGTCAAACTAGGTACCCTGCAATCTGACTATGAAGCCCAAGAACACTCAAGAGCACCTATAGCGACAGAAAGTGTCGTTATAGGCCTTTAGCGACAGTTTATTTATAATTTTCTGGAAAATGATTAAAAATTAGAAAAAAATTGTTTTTAATTATTAAAAATACAAAATAAATTATGAAAAATTATTTTAAAGTCTGAAAAATAGTTTTTAACTATTTTAAGTATATTTCAAAAAAATTTATTATTTTTGGAATGTAAATGGTATTTATTTATTTAATTATAATATTAAATAAATTATTTAAAAATAGTTTTAATTCATGAAAAATCATGAAAAATTATTTTATGGTAAAAGAAAATATTTTAAGTTATTTTTGATAACTTTTGATATTTGTTGATGAAATTCATTAATTAATCAATATTAATGATAATTAGTTTATTTAATAGATATATTAAATAAATTAAGGAAAAATGGAATTAATGATTTAAAAATTATATAAAATGATTTAAGTGTTATAAAAATATTTTAAGTTATAAATAATAACTTTTGATATTTTGGCATGAAAATATTAATATTTTAATATTAATATTTTAATATTAATAGCAATTATCGGATAATGGATTTAAGTCTTTAAAAATCATATAATTGCGTTGCGGTAATCAACGGTTCAGGCAAGTTTTCTTGTACTTAACTCTAATAAGAGTGTTTTATTCAAGCTTATGGTTAATCATTGTTGATTGCCATGAAAATTGTACTCTGTACATCTTGCATATATAAGTCAGGTATGAAAGGCTGATCACCTTCATTACCAGTTGGTTCAGAAATATTGTTCATGTATAAAACTTGTTCAGTCAAATGTTTGTTCATGCAAGTTCTCAATTATCTTGATGAATTATAGCCAGCTTAATATTCATACTCTTCAATCATGATATATCGTTATGTTATTGTATATATACTTGATGGGCAACTTTCATGCTCACCCTTGCTATATCATGATAAAACATTGCAGATAAGGCGAACGTGTTCGGATACAGGAAAAAGGTTAAAGCCAAGTTCAGCTTGGGATAAAAAGTGCGGCTTGTTTGTAATAATATATTGTGATAAATATTGTTGTATAATAGATATTATATGAATGGTGTTTAAGTTAAGGTTACTCGACTTGGGTAAAATAGTGCGTAATGTATTGTATAAACAATTTATGTTTATATCTTCCGCAAATAGTGATAAAATTAGTGTATCGAGTCCGCGGCGATTCGGGGCCCGGATTCGGGGCAGCTACAGCGCCATTTGACAGTGCCCACCTATGCCCCCGCACTCCTGGGCAGCACGCCCGCGCTTGGCCTTACCCAATTTATAGTTTTTGCAATAACTTCCTTATTTTAAGTCAGAATTAGTCGGTTTTTGATTTGTTAAACTCACTAAACTCTTAGCTACTCATCTACAGACTAATTATAATACTTCAAAAATATTAACTAACCCAAATATTAATCCAAAACTTATGTTCATACTAAATTTTCATTTTTTAACAGATTTAGCGAATTCATTCACTACAAATTCGTTTCTAAACGAAATTGGTCCATTTAACTCTCGTTGTTTTCATTTTTAACTATATTAACAACATCTAACAACAATTCATGGAATACAACAACCCTTATCCATCAAATTTGTGACTTAAAAGTGAGTATTTCTTGACATTTCTAAGGAATTGTAAAACTTAGGAATCAAGAACATATATGTAAGAATTATTACCTCTTGAATGCTTGCAATTATTAACTATAGCTCTTCAATTCTCCGATTGCTCTGGAACTCTCCAATTCTACTGACTATCTATAGCAACTTCTCAAAAAATTTCAACTCACGGGGAATGAGAAGGAGGAGTCTCTATTTATATAGAATTCATTGTCCATACAATACCTTTGCCCATTTTTTTGATTTAATAGGAAGAAGAACTAACGGGTAGTGAAGAGTTGGTGACATGCTCCATCTTCCTCCATCATTAGCAGTTATCTAGCCTTTTTGGTTTCTCAGCAAGATGGGAATAGGCCATTGGCCTACACACGTCTGGTATAATAATTGTGACTAATAATATGGGACAACTAATATTACTTCCTCACTTATTAGTAAAATGATCCCTATTCTACTAAAGTTAATTCCTTTTGGGCTTATTAAGTCAATTATAATGACTTATATTACTACATTAAATTAAGTTATGGTCACATATATATACACATATATGTATCTACCTACATATAGGAAGTATACTTATATTTTAAATATACACCAATATAATCTTATTTCCCATGTATATTGTGATAGTCCAATAATATTTTAATCAGGCTAAATATAATTTAGTTGAGTAATTTACACCCATTACTTCATATCACATCTTAATATCACAATGATTATTATCAATAATCAATGACCTTTTCATTAATTTTCTTTTAATAATTCCACTTAAACCTTTAGTCTGATTTAACTTTAATACCCATACCCCTTTATTTAAGATAACCATTTTTCTTAAAATAATTAATATGTACAATACCAATTATTATATTATAATTCTCCAATTATTTTTCTTCCACAAATTATCCCAACACTTTTCAGTTTGCCATAATTTAATTATTACTTAATGCACGAATCTCCAACCAATATCTATTTATAATTATATTAGTTTTCTTCTATTATCCTTCACTTATTTTTCATTATCATCTTTAAAACATTAAATCCTTTCATATATTTTCATATTACGTAATATATGAAAATACCAAAATTAATTAACATAATCATTTCATTTTCTTCATGAAAAACACATATATATTAATTCACCATTTTACTTGAGTGAATTACCCCTTCCATTCAATTTAATATCACGCCACTGTCACACAAGGCTTTAATATTCAAATTATATTATTCCATAATATAATTTTCCACTTAATTTAAGTTAATTAATATTTATTCTTGTTTAGTTAATTTTCATAACTAACTCTCATTCAACTCATGGTCACTATCTACGTCCCTTCATAGACACTATCTATATCAAATATGACCCATATGATACCATATTAGTTACTAATATACAATTCCTATAGTTAAGATTACACAACTCATCAGATTACACAAACTCATCATGAACTGACTATAGACCGGCACGGCTGCGCCGGTCTTAGGCTTGAGAGTGGTGCGGTCGCGCCACCTTAAGTTAAGACGCAGACATGTTATGCTTCAACAAAAACAGAACTTAACTTGCAAATCCTATAACATGCTCCATACATGCTATCTCATTATACTAAGCAAAATGAATCTCCAATGACTACATTCTTCAATAATTTAGAGATTAAACTTCAAGTTCAACTCTTATTTCTTTAATCTATACATTTAACCATATCCCAATATTAGTCAATAAATCTCTAACCAATATTTATCTAAATATATATCAACTTTCTTCTCTCGTCAACAACGTACATATATACTAGTCCAAACCTAGCACACATCGAGTCTTTAATAGTATTCAATATAGTACCCTGAGTGGTTTCCCATAAACAACCAACAAATTAGTTTTTGTCTCGTCTACACTATTTTCACAATGAGTTAGATCGGTTACTAATTCGTATATACCTCCGCTCTCTAAAGGAATCGTTTAGCCCAGCTCCTATACATCCACCATTAAAGGGTACGGTGACACTGTCTTAGACTTGATACCTACTCATACATATAGTCAAGAAGTTGGTGATTATTTTAATGTCACCCATTTACTATGATAAAATAATTTCACATAAATTATTTAATATCGATAGATAAATTTCTATCCATCTTATTTACTTCAAATAACTCGCCTCTTCAATAAATAATAAATATCTAATAATAATATATTTATTAAACATAGAATTCACTTATTGCATAGTTTATATTACCCTATGAAACACCATACCTCACAACGCATATATATATTCTTATTTGAACCCTTCACATGCCTTAAGAATTTTATTTACTAAATTCTTAATTTAATATTTTTTAAAAATTCAGGTTCTTACAATAGCAGTTATAGTAGTTATAATGTAAATGATAGTATATAAAAGACGTAAGGGTTTTTAAGTGTTTTAGATACTCAAGCTCCTAATCCAATCTTCTGCTTCAACAAGCAGGGATTCCACTAAGGAGGTCTTTACATCTTTTAATCACTAAGATTCTTGCAAGGCCAACAGCCTTGGATATTTAGTTCACTAAAAACTCTTCAAGTCCACCAGACTTAGAACTTTAGTTCACTAAGAACTCTTCAAGTCCAGCAGACTTGAAACTCAGTTTAGTCCCTAGGACAAGGACCCCTTAGGCCCTATCTTCTTGTTGATGTTGTTGTTGGTGCTGAACTGCTAAGATGACTTTAAGCTTATTCATCCTTTGATACTTAGTAGCTTGATGTGATCCTTTTGGTATTTTGCATTGATATTAGATCACTATTGGACAGACTGCTAAGTTGTTTGTGAAGCTCGTTCTCTTTGAGTACTTATCAGTTTGTCACTTCTTCTTTGGTGCAACTGATCTTGTGGTTGGTTCTTATCTTTATCTGATCTCAGCTTGCACACCTTCACTACAAGAGATTTTCTAAGTCTTTGCACTTTTGGTAGACTCCGTCTGGCATTTAGCATCCCCCGAACCTTGGTTGACTTGTGTAAAAATTTGGTTATGTTTATGTTCTTCTTTAGCTCTTGGTGGTTTATGGTGATTTGTAGAATGGCTCTTTGAATCTTTTCTCTGATCTGCCAATCCTCTGAATGTTATCTTCTTGGCTCTAAGCTTAGCTGACATTCTTAATGGCATTCTCATTGTTGTTGTGTGAAGCCCTTTTCTGTTAAAGCTCTTCACTTATCTTGCTTCACTTCTACTTTCGTAGTCTCATGCCACTAAGATGTATTTTATTTTTTTCTGTAGAACTCGTAGAGTCAATAACTTATCAAAACCAACAACTCTTTTTCATTCAAGCTTCACCTGTTAAATATCATTTCATAAGCTTCCCATTGGACTATAGACGTTTAAAGCTATTTGAATTGATTCGCAGATCTCGAGTTATTTGGTGCATACTACTGATGTGACGTGACAGCCCCTTTTTCACTTTTCTGACACATTAGTCTACTATTTCACCTACCACATCAGAGATGTCACTTTAATGTGTCAGGTTGGTAGTCACCTTTATTTCTTCTTTTTGACTCCTCGATCAGAACATCAGGAGTTATCCTTCTGCATCGATGCTTTCAAACAACAATGTTCGAATGTCAGTCTTTATATTGAGATGATGCCAAGGCTTCAATACTCAAATGACCAAACTCTACGATTCTGATGCAAATGACCTTAACTTGATCGTATTTAGTCTTTTGAATATTGCTTCTTGACTGATTGAGACAACACTACGATTCTGAGAGTGTTCTTTGGATTTGTAATGTAGAACCTCTCTTCCTTCACTCATGTAGTGCTTCAACACTTTTGCTTTCCTTTGACTTGTAATAGACACTGACAACTTGTTTGAATGCTCTGGCCCTCCTGAATTTCAAGACTCATCTGATTGGTCATGATCAGCTCTCTTTATCCTTATGATCTCCCATTCACATATCATAAATGGTCTGACCCATGCTTAATCTTCTTTATCTATTCTGTATAGGTTGACCAGTATCTCTGTATAAACCGCATCAGTTCCTGCTCCTCATCTGGAAAGCACTACGAACCTAGTCACTCCCACGATCGTCATCTTTTGTTTATCTTGACAGCTATTGCATTGCTGACTTCCTTTTTTCATTCATATTAACTTAAGTCTTCTTACTGTTGCTTGTGGAAGACTTCTTTGAATGGCTTCACTTCTTAATAAGGATGCTGATTGAATTAGTGCTTCGATCTTCTGTTTGTTTGCAAGCCATTTGGAAGACTTCCTTGAATTAGTGCTTCCTTCAGTTAGATTGCGTCTTTATAGTTCTGTCCAAAGGCTATATTTTTTGGATGCTTTTGGAAGTGCACATGTGTTGAGAATCGTATTATGACTATGATTCTTCCTTGGCTTTGTGAGCACTGATAGACTTTGTCAAAGACTTTGTTCTGTAGACTACGATCTAGCTTTGGTTCTGTAGACACTATGACTCCGAGAATAGACTACGATTTCTGTCTCTGATGTGATCAGTAGACTCGATGACTTTAATTGTGGTCTACGATTCTTGACTTGGCTCTATAGACGCTTGGACCAACTCTACGATTCTGAGTGAGACCCTCCAAAGCAGACTAAAATTATGTAGCAACTTTCTCTATACTCTACGATTCTGCCTTGACTTCTATAGTCCCTCGGCTAGCTCGTTAGACTACGATTCTAGTCTTGATAGTCTTTGTGTTCCTTGTCTCTCCTGGCAGACTTTGAAGGCTGGTGTAGTGCTCGTCGATACGATAGGCCTATCAATTACATCATATAAAATCAACCTAACAAGCTTGATCTTTCTATATTTAGCCCTTGTATATCATGTTCTTTTGAAGGACTTTACAAAGCTATTTTGTTCATGTAGAATCAACCTAAAGTATTTGATTATTTCAGTCTAAGTTCTTGTACATATATTCCTATTATCTATTCAATGACTTTATAACTTATTTCAATCTAGACATATTTGTATATTCATTCATTAAGATCATAATCAAATCTTATATAAATAGGAATGGCATTCTCATGATTATTCCTAACAATCTCCCCCTATTTGATTATGACAGAAACAATAAGTGCATATGTATGAGATGCATTAATAATATACAGTGAGTAGCTTTATTCTTAAAAAAGATAATCATGAATGTCATTGATGATAATATGAAATTTACACACTATAAGACACTCTACATCTTAGATCCAGAACCTACCTATATAGCTAGAAATATACCTTCTCATCTTTATTTTCTGCTTCATATATGTCTCTAGGATGTCTGTTGATTAGCTACTCAATTTTCTTTTCCTCTCCAGTCTGCTCCCCCTCATATGCATGCTCCATTTCTTCATCTTCATGATGCTCTTCTCAGCTTCATTTTCTGCTTCATGTATGTCTTCAGGATGTCTATTGATTAGCTACTTAATTTACTTTTTCTCTCCAATTTACTCCCCCTCAGATGCATGCTCCATTTCTTCATCTTCATGATGCTTTAACTCAAATGCATGCTCTTCTTCTTTGTCTTCTGTTTTGCCTTTCTCTTGTTCTGGCTCCCTTCAGACTTTGTTTCCATAGGGTCATCATCCTTTGGCTCCCCCTCAGATGATGAGACAATTGTTGTTGTTGTTTTGACCTTCTTCTTCTTCTCCTTCTTAGCTTTTTTGCTCTTGCTCTTCCTTTCATACCTCTTTTTCTCCCCCTTTTTATCATTAATCACTTGGGAAAGTTGTTGGACATTTGTCATAAGTTGCTCTATCAGATAATATGAGTTGTTAACCTCAGTCTTGAGTTCTTGTTGGCTTAGCTCCAACTTTAGGGAGAGAGGCTGCTTTAGTAAGTCAATCTTATCAAAGAGGGACAAGATTTGATCTGCATTATCCTTTTCAGCTTGCATAACTTCTTCCTTTTGATCATTGATAAAATTAAGATAGATTTGATCTCTCTCTTTGATCTTGAGAGAGATATCTGATATTGTGGACTGAAGTCTATTTTGAAGCACACTATCTCCTTCTTCTGACAACATCTTAGTTTCTACACCAATGAGAGATATCTTCTCAACCAACTCGTCGGAGTTCTTCAGTAACTCTTGCTCCTGAGGAGTTTGGTCATTTGGTTGAGCAGAGTCCTTCTGAACATCAGATCGAACTCCACGATTCTTATTATTAGACAGACTTTCAAATGTAGTGAGAGTCTAATAGATCGTTGAGTGCCAATTACTATTAGAAGACAAAGGAATATCAGACAATTTTGCTTGGGCAGAGTAGAGCTTCTCAAACTGAGCTTGATCATTTTTACATGTCTCTTGAAGCAATTTTGCGAGCATAGACTTTGGTATAATCCTTCTGCCCTCAGAACCTACTCTACAATCGTAGGGAATATAGTGGTTGACAGCATGTCAATAGACCCTGAAGTGAGACTGGTCTTTGATCAGCTGTGTTGCAAATTTCTTTACCCTTGGGAAGTTTTGTGACACCAGCTTTAAGTTAGGGATATGAAAGAAGCAGCATAAGAAGTAGTTGTTATCACCAGTGATGGATGCCTTTGCCCATGGCATATGAGAACAAAACAACCATATTGCATGATCCTTAATTTCAGGCTCATATATCAGAGTTGAAGTATCTAACTTCATAGCCTTGAGATTGTTGAACAGATTTGATGTGGTCATCTTCACCACATTCAACTTTTTATTTACAAGGTTAACCCATTTTCCTGGAAGTACATCTAGTGGTTCATCATCAACTTCCACCACTATTCTTTTCTTGCGATGAACAGGAGAAGGGATATGAAAATCTTCTAGCATCTCATCCTCAAGACTGGAGTCTTCTTCATTTTCTTCTTGTCCTGACTCTGAGCTTGAATCATGTAGGGTCATTTCAACTGATTCGTCAGTGGATCTTTCTAACTAATTTTCATCACTTATTTTTTCTGTAATATCTTTCTCATAACTTTCTGACTCAGCAGTCATTTCTTGCTCTTAAAACTTTAAGGATTCTTTTGTTTCACTTTAACATCTTCTTCTGACCTAGGTTCATTGGCAGTTGCAGTCCTTTTGCTTTCACTACTAGAGCTGTCAAAAATCATCTTCTTTTTGCCCTTCATGTCTTCTCTTGTAGACCCAAGCTTATCATCTTCATCACTATTACTAAGATCAATCACTTTTGATGCAGAGCCTCCTCATTTATGCTGGTTTGTTCTTTGAAGTATTATGTTGCTCTTTCTCCTCCTTGGGGGTGCAGTAGTTGATGCTTTTTCCTTTCCTGATTCATATCTCTTTTTGTTAGTGGAGAAACTTCTTGTTGGAACCTTTGTAGACTTCTTTACGACCTTAGCTTTCTTCGTGGTTGGCTTTGTTGGAGTGGCCACAAGGGGTGCAGAGTCATCAGATTAAGATGACTCGCTTTCCATTACTCTTGCCTTCCTCTTCATTGCAGTGACCTTGCTACTGCTGCCAGATGTCTTTAGTCTTTTAATCTCCATGGGATTTTTCTTCCAGCTTTTGAAAAGCTTTGGAGACATCACTTTTTGAACATTTAGGGGTTCTCCCTCATTATCCCTTATCTTACTCATCAGTTTCTTCTTTAGTATAATGCTCAAGAGTCTTCCATGAAAAACCTTTGAGGGGTTTATCTGTAGACTTCTTCTTCTCAGCTTTTTCCAGCCATTTGGACAACCAATCTATTAGAAGGGCTCTGAAACTCATATGCAATTTCATGAGAATTGCAGTCATGATTCTCAGTTGCAGATCACTAACAGAATCGTGTGCAGTATCTTTGCATAAGATACATTTTCCAACAATCTCAGCTAGGAATTCAAACTCCTCAGGAAACCCCTTCTTCTTTATGTCTTTCAGATTTACATTTCTTTTGTAGCGCATTAACTTCTTACCTTCTTCAATATCGACATCCTCGAGATTCATCATTCCTTGGTCAGGAAACTCTAGGCATTGGTTGATGTCTAATGCTCTTATCTTCAAACTTACTCCTTTGACCTTTGTGGATAGAAGGCTTGAAGAATTGCTCGAGTCATTAGGAAATAAATGCAAGATCCTAGCTTTAATCAGTTCTCAATCAAGGCTCTAGGATTTGCATTGCATTGCATCATTAATTAATTATGGAATAACTTAAAATGATTATTTAATTAAAGATTAATTATGAAAATATTTAATTAAGCTTTCAAAATTAACAAGGATCAAATATTAATTAAATTGGAGTAATTTTTGAAAAGCTAATTTTGAAGCCTTCCAATAATTAAAGGATTTAATAAATCTATACCACATATCTTGGGATTGAGTTATTCATTATGTTTTCCATTATTTATTAATTGATTGAAATTTCCTTAAAATTGATAAAGCAAATCAAATTTTCATATCTTCATAACCAATTATCATGGATCAATAATTTGAGTAATTTTTGAAAAGCTAATTTTGAAACATTTCCATAATTAAAGGAATTAATTTAAAATAGATTTTGATTCTTTATATAAATTTATGTCATATATCTTGGGATTGAGTTATTCATTATTTTTTCATGATTTATTAATTGATTGAACTTTCCTTAAAACTGATTAAGCAAATAAATATTCATATCTTTAGAATCAATTAGCATGGATCAATTAATTGGAGTAATTTTTGAAAAGATAATTAGTGAGTGCAAATCTAAATAAATTGGGATTTCAAAATAAATATGGAAATATTTTTTAAATATTGATACTTCTCATAATTGATGGAGTTGGTTAGTAAATAAGTTTTAAAAAGATCATTATCTTTCATATCTCTAACCAAGATTATTTCCATAAATATTAGGATATGGGTTTTTCCATAATCATGGAAGTAATATATAAATAGATTGGGATTTCAAAATAAATATGGAAATGTTTTTTAAATATTGATACTTCACATAATTGATGGAGTTGATTAGTAAATGAGTTTTAAAAAAAAGATCATTATCTTTCATATCTCTAACCAATGTTGTCTCCATAAATTTTGGGATATGGTCTTTCGTTATTGGGTTTGCCATAATCATGAAAATAATTAATTATGGAACAAATTAATTGGAGTTTCAAAATGAATATGGAAATATTTTTGAATTGCATGAAATTAATATGGAAGTATTTTTAAATGATGAAATCTTAATTGCCATCCATTTAGTAAATGAAAACAGGTGAGTAATTAAAGATAAAGTAATTTAGTTGGTGTTTTTGAATTATCTGGAAGATGGGCATATATTATCATGGACATATCTTTTAGTTTCCATAAATAATAAAGTAACAGATCACTTAAATATAATTAATATCTTGCTACGTGATTTTACATAATGGGAGTCTAGAAATATGTGATTGATCAAATCATGGGATTTGATCTCAATAAACGCATAAAAAATATCCAACCTACGTGTTCGGCTATTAGTGGCATATATATATATATATATATATATATATATATATATATATATATATATATATATATATATATATTGATTATTAAAATCAACAAAGCCCATGCCTTATAGGATAAATCATATCAACGACGCAAAGATATGATTGGCAAAGGATATGTAATTGAAATAATTTAGCAACGGGCAAATGGTCTTCATATCTATAAAAGGATGGGTTGGTACAATAGAAAGAGAGCAGTGTAGAAAATTAATACATAATATAAACAGTAAACTGCTAGTACTGTATTTCTGAATTATTCTTAATACGCCATTCAAAGAATTATATCTATTATGAAGAAATAAGCTGATGGTGAAAGTGTAATTCAAATTAGTTCTCAGCTTTCATTTTTGGAGCTTTACTGGTAATATCTTTTCATTGATCATTGCATAAATAGTTGAGCCTTGAATTGTTGATATAATTATTGCTTTGATTATAGTTTATTTTGTTTGATCAATTCTTTAAACATTTGGTAGACTAAATTATTAGTTTGAGGTTTCTAATCCGGGTTGGATTAAGGGTTTTGCAAGCAAGTTCAAGGAAGCATAGGTGCTTAAGGGTGCTTAGGTGCACGGGGAGCAAAGGTGCTTGGGGAGTATAAGTACTCAAAGGTTGTGAAACTTGTCTTGTAAATGGGTTTAATTATAAACATAGTTAATTAATAAAGAGAGTCTCCAATACTAGTTGGTATTAGACGTGGATTAGGCCACTAGAATAGAGGATAGGGGCTAAACCATGTAAAAATTCCTTGTGTTCATGTGATTGCTTATTGTGCTAAATTATCTCATCATTCGGCTATCTATCCAGCAGGCTGCATTCTATATCTATAAATTTACAAAAACTAATTTAGCAAATTGTTTTCACATAATCATATTCTGAAAAAGGCTAAGTCTCTAAATTAAGCATTTTAGAAAGTCTTACATCAACTCAACATCTTGTCTTAACTTTTTAATATATAAGGATTTAGAATCCAGCCTCCTGCATTGAATATCCAAAAGAATTTTTATTGAATCAAAAGTTTGACACCGTTTGTTCCCACACTTATTCAACCCCCCCTTTTAAGTGTGCTTACTTAAATTTCATTTGGTATCAGAGCTTGGCTCTACTTATCTTGCTCTTAAAGGTGACTTGTATGGAAAGATTCTAGCATGGCACAACTTGGAAACATCATTCAAGAAGGTCAATCAACTGTTAGACCTCCACTACTTCATGGAGCTGAAAATTACAACTTCTGGAAGTTTCGAATGACGATAATTTTTAAAAGAGACCCATGGGAATGGTGGGTTATTTTAACCATATGAATTCATTCCCAATATCTTTTACTCCTTATTCTCATTAAGTTATGTTTTTGAACATAAAACTTAAAGAAAAATTCTAAGAGACTAGGTTTCGGATTACCTTTCTCCTTTCGTCGGACAAAGTTTGCTCACGAGCAAGCTTTTCCTCCTTCTTCTCCTTCTCTTCTCCCATCCGAACTCTATCTCTTTCTCTCTCAAGTGTAGGATTTTCAAGAATCCAAACAAATGAGCTTAAGCTTCCTATTTATAGATTTTCAAGGCTAGGGGCAAAATAGTCATTTCGCCTTGCCTAACCTCCTTTCTATTCAAGGCTTAAGGACTAAGTTAACTTAGCTCTCAAGTTTTTTTAGCCCTTAAGTTTCGTAGTTCCGTCTTTTGGGTTTCGTCAGACAGTTTTAAAAATTGCGATTCTCGGGATCCAAATATTTTTGGTATTTTATCTTTCCTTTACCGATTAACTTTTACGTAATCTTCGGATTTACGAAAAACTGAAAAACACTTTTTGATGTCAAGCGTTTTCCTTCACGCTTTCCCCTAACATAGTTAAACGAGTGAAAAGTACATAACAGTACTTTTTGTCATTTTTATTTTGTCCGATTTATGCACGTTTTTCGAGAAAAACTTTTATCGGCTTACTTAAATTTTCACGATATATTGTCGTCAAATCTTTCGACGGAATGTCATTTCGACATATCGAACTCTCAAAAAGGCTTAGGTTATTCCAACCCTAACCCTTAGGTTTCGTCGGGTGAATAGTGCATATTTCGTCTTTTCTCCGAAAATATTTTTGTTCTCGAAAAAATTTTATTTTCGTCTTAAATATTCTTACTCGTTCAATCTAGCTCGTAGCCAGAATCCTCCTGATTAATAATCATTCTAGGTTATAAAACGATTAATAAACACATAGCACAGAATAATATTAATAAAAATTCATTTTATTAATAATTAATTCTTTAATCTTAAATTCTGAACAATCCGGATTCTCCGGGTTGTTACATTACCAACAATAATACCATGATTTTTGCTCAAATTAAAATACGACGTGAGAGTACCTTGATTTGCCGTCATGTGAGAGGTAGCACCGGTGTCCATGTACCAATGTTCATCTGGTTGAGAGATAGAGAGAGTGTGCATTGCGCCATCGATGTCCGTGGGAGCATAGCCAACACTTGGACGGGCGGCTGACATTTGATATGCTTGTTGTGGCCTTGGTCCAAGCACCCCTGCTTGTCTTGGTTGACGGTGCTGCCACGGTGACGTCGGGTATGGGCAGGGCGGTGTTGCCCACGGTTGTGGCGTCCGGCGGCCCAAGGAGGGTACTGCCACTGCTGGGCAGACCACTGTTGCTGTTGCGTGATGCCACGCCCCCCACCGCGGGTCCAACAATGTATATCATGCTAACATATATGACCTCTGGGAGTGATTGTTATGTCCAGTTGAACAAATCAACCTCGGGTAGCTAAGTCTTTATGACTTATAAAAATCTGAATGTTGTGGGGTTTGACAGACAAACCTCACTATATATATGTTGCAAAATCTTTGAACTATATGTTCATTCAATTCAGATACAGTGTGAGTATAAAGTACAAATTGTTTAAAACTTGATGAGCCCTTTAAAGCTCATCCTTGCAAATATTATTTTTCTTTGCAGCTTTGACTAATATTTTCGGAAGTTCCAGTACTCATTCATGTAGATAAACAGACTTTATTAAATAAAATTTTATTGTATTAGAATTGGTTACATATTTGCAGAATCTGATGTAATAATAATGTAAATTAATTAGGATCTATGTAATCAAATTTGAGAATATGTAATATATTATTAGCTTTTGTCAATTGCTTAGCTTTTACATTCTTTGAGAAGTTAGAAAGAAGTACAGTATCTATATGAACTATACATCCGAATGAGGGTATTGAATGATCTTGGGAGTTCTATAAGCATTGAGGTTGCGCCCCTCAGTTCTAGAAACAATCTTATCATTAATATTGTGAATGTCAGATAAATAGAAATTATCGATATGAAAGAAAAATCCATGAGAATATAAATTTATACATCCATGTGGGGGTATCAAAACACAGTAATTGTTCTGACGAGAACTAATACCTGTTATGGGATACTGTGAATCTTGTATTGATAAAAATTATTATCTTATAAAATATTTACGTGAACACCAAATCTACTACAGGGAGTGTAGAGAATTTGGGGGTGTCACACCTGTCCCAAGACGAGCTTATTCCGACTTAAATCGAAGGAGTTATGACCATTTTAATTTTAGGGTTTTTTCGGCAAAAATGGCTATAACTCGAGTTCAATAACTCCGATGATCATAAAATTTAAAGTGGAAGTTCACTTTGATATGTATAATATTCTTCTAAGATTTGAGAATTTTTGGAGTTAAGCACGATATAACTAATTTTGCTAAGTTACAAACTAAAATGGGTTTTTGAAAAATACATAGTGAAAAGGAAAATTTATAATGAAATTATTCTGTGTATGGATTATATGTATACATTTGTGGTCAAAAGAGGAAAGAAATGAAGTCGGTAAGAAGGCTTAATGGAGGAATTAGACTTTCAACGAAATTAAAACAATTAAAAACTGTAAAGTCGGGAATTATCAAAATAATTCATACCGATTGGAATATGCTCATATGTGATATGTGAGTCTATTTGATTGTCAAGTATATATTTTTATGAAAATAGTATAAGTATAATGTGAGAGAACAATTATATTTGTATTGAGTCAGGAGAACGATTACTGAGTAAGATTACGATAATTTCCAAGGCTATTATTCAAAGATAATGATTTAAGCGTAATTAAAGTAAATCCTAATGGACAATGTAGGTTATTGATTGAAGCAAAAAATTGTATATGCAAATGATGTAAATAATGAACTACGGACCGAGATAAGTTTTTCAATTCCTTTGTGTTATGTGATCTTGATATTATATGAGATTTTCACAAGTATGCTAAATTATACTTTATACTTGTTAAATTATGAAAGTCAACTTATGACTAAATTTATTTGAGTTTTGGAACTCAAGTCTTGATGTGATATGTGATATGCTAAGCATATAAATTATATTGGTTAGTATTATGATAATCATGAGATATGAACTGAGAATGAAATTATGTGCTATGTGAATTAAGCATGAAAGTTGTTAAATTTGTTGAGTTGTCGAGCTCAATCTTGTAAAAATAAATTTTTTGCAGATTGAGGATGCAATAAAATATTTTTTACCATCTGAACGATAAAGATTAGAAGACATGGATTACATTAACGTGAACTAGAAGTTGTATAGAGCTATGTTGATAGTTTTAATATGTGTATCTGACAATTATGTACAATTTAAAATGTTCAATGAATAAGGAATGTTTGTTCTGAAATAAGAATATTTAGTGCTGATTACTTTGAAATGTAGAATTATATAATGACTACTCTGATAAAAGAATCATTAAATAAATATGATTCCTAAAATATATAATAGTAAATGTTGCGATTCAGGAAATGAAACAAAGGAAAGAAAAATATAAAAAATTTAAATTATTCGTATTTTCAACCGTTATTTCATCCAAGTATGATGTAAAACTGAATAAAGATAGTATTTAACGTACAAGGTCGGAGTTAAGTTAGTCCCAATTTTAAGAGCGTTACAGTCATACACTACTAATTATTCATTAAAATCTTTATTTTTGCACTAATAATTAAACCTTGAGAGAAGGGATTGTTATTAGTCAAACTGAAGGTCAAGAGACTCAAAAATACCCACAAGCACAACACATGGAACATTTTTGCATTTTAGTCATTGTTATCATTTTTTTTTTTCAGCAAATGGCAAAAATAAAGAGATTTTTATTTATATGAAGTAAAAAAATGCAGAAAACTTTGGTTCTTGTTATACAAGTACAAGTGTCCTCAGACAATACTTATCACAAATTATTAGCCTATTTTTAAGAGAGTACATGACACTATATTCTCTATTTTGTCCCATTGTACTTTGCATTCTACTCCCTCCGTCCCAAATTATCTGCTGTTTTAGCAAAAAAAATTTGTCCCACAATATCTGCTTTTTTAAGATTTCAATGCATTTTTTCCATTTGTTTTCCTAATTTGCCCCTTTATCTTAATTGTTGATAATCATTACTCTCATTAATGCCTCTCCTCTTTTTTAAACATCCACATTCATGCCCCTCTCTCTATCTTCAATTAATAATTGTTTCTCTCTATCTCTCTCTTCAATTAATGTGCTGCTTTCTCTCTCTCTTCAATGTTTCTCTCTCTCTCTCCAATTAATTAGCTGCTTTTTCTTTCTCTTCAATTAATAAAAAAGTCAGCACAAAGGGTATTTTAGTATTTTTATCATACATATTGGTATCTGTGTGAAACTCTAAAACAACAGATAATTTGGGACGGAAGGAGTATAGTTTTAAAACTGATACGTAACACTCCACAATTTTAAATACTTTTAACACTTTGCACACTCCCAGTGAAATTTCGTCAAAAAGAGTCGCAGCGTTAGAAATGTGCTGCACACAACTTTTTTAAGAGGCGAAAGAGTTTAGCAACCTGATAAAATAGGGGATGCAAATTGTCATTTATTCTTTTAAAATACAACCAATGCTTTTTGGCAAAACTAATACTCTTTCCTTCTTCACTGAACCTACTAAATGTTATTTTTTGTTCTCATGTGTTACAAGACTGAACCTCTGTAAACTGTGCTGCAAATCTCCTCTCTGCCTACATGTAAACTTTATTTCCACCAACTTTCAAGCCGATATTGTCATAACCTCTTTTTGCTTTGCTGCAATATCATTTCTTTATCCTGCTTCTATTGCAATATCCCTTGCCATCTAATTGAACTTTTTTGATTTGCCATAGCACTACTTGTTCAATTGCTTGTCAATATAAACTACAAACGTTTGAAAATTAGAAATATAATCCACATACAGAGTCATGTTGCATATCTCCCATTTCCATGTATCTAAAACCAGTACTTTTTTCTGGAAATAACTTGAGGCATTAAATTTTCTCAACCAGAATCGAATCGTTGAACGTTTCAAGGAGTAACCCAAAAAACGAAATAGTGCTACTAAGCTATATGGAGCTTTACTGAACAACCAACAACAATCTTATGTTTCAAATTTTTCAGCCTCTTTCGCTAGTTACAATTGAAGAAAAAGGAAACTGATATTTCCACATGAAAATATGATATTTTCACATGATTCCCTCGCATGAACATGTGGAAATATCAGTTCCCAATAAAATATAAGAGCTGGTAAACTTTTAGTTTTATCCCTCTTCAATTAGCTTATTTTTGTCTGAAAACTAGCAAGATGGGATTTGATCAAACATTGTTTTCCACTACTGTCCAAAGAGCAATTTCTGATAGCAAGTTTCCCCTATTTTATCAAGCACAACCATAGTAGGCATCCCTCATTTTTGGGATTTGAAAACAAGGGTAAATATGTTTGCCATTTGAAAATTGAGGGGTTAAAATATAGACCAACCAAACTGGAAAAAAAAGGATTTTATTTAAATAATTTGCAGAGTACAAGCATCATGGCGGCAACCTAACAAACAATTTATTAGCTTGAAAATGTCTGTTTTCAGCAAATAAAATAAAGTGTGTCCCACTTCTCAGGCGATACAAGTATTGCACTATCTTCAGTCGTATAACAGAAGATACCACATATAGCTATGTATGCAACATCTAACAAATCATTAATACCTGTTGGGGAGACGAACATTACATTATCTGAACTACCGCACGGCCTACAATTTTTCCCTTGTTGAGATCTTCATATGCATTTCCTGCTTCCTCAAACTTGCATTTCCTTGAAACAGCTGCAGAGAGATTGAAAATACCTCGCTCTGCTAGTTTAACAATCTTGGGAAGATCCTGCCTGGCCCTACCCCCATAAGAGCCAATTACTTTTATCTGTAGCAAGTAATTATTTTAAGCAAAATTAGAAGCTGCAAGTAGATATCAATGTTTAGCTAAAATCAAGGTTTTCAAACTCGGACCGTTAATCGAACCAGAAAACCAGAAAAGGTACCAGGTGAATGGGTCATTGGTCCAACCAGTAGTCGAACTAGTGACCCCATGACGTCATTAATATGCAATAAATAATAAATAATTAAATAAATTAATTATTATTATATATTATTATTAATATTTAGTAAATATATAAAATTAATCAATTTATCTACCAAAAAAAACTAAACCTATTTGTATAATGTTTACTCTTCTCAACATCTTTCCGTCCAAACTTACAGGATTATTTATTTTTCAAAACCAAAATTATTAGTATTAAAGTAACTAAAATTTTTTAAGTAGGACACTAAACACACCTTGATATACAATGCAAATAGTCAAATTGTTGACTTTAACTGTTGCCTTTTAGCTACCATTCACACATCACGTGCTGCTGACATCATTCACTTAAATACTTAATTGAGTTGACTAATATAGTCAATAAAACACCAAACTCTCTTCTTTACTAGTTAGTATCTCTATTAATCTCTCTATATATAACAAATCAATGGACTCATTACCCACCCACGTGTCATATTAATACTTCTGTCATGGAAGCAGATAAGAGAAAACGAATAGACACTAATGGCAAAACGGGCGGGCAAGAAGATGAAGGAGCCTGAGAGTAACGGAGAGGAGTCGAAGGATTATGAGGTTGAAGAGTTCTACGGAATATTGCGGAGAATACACGTGGCAGTCACGTACTTCGAGACAGCCAACGGGAAAGGTAAGTTGACGGCAAATGGGTCGAGATTGTGGAGGCAACCGTTTGAATTGGGAGATATTGAATAAGGTAACAGTGGTGAAGGACGGAAAGATGTTGAGAAGAGAAGGCCAACAGGGCTATTTTTTTAATGGCTTCAAGCAGCAAACCGATCAAACACGTGAACCGATCACCGATTTATTGGGTCAACTGGTTGGACCGTCACTTCACCGGTTCTTAGCGATTTTTGATCAAAACTGGTTCAATGGTTCAAACTGGACCGTTGGGTGGACCGGTTCCGATTTTTACCGGTCTAACCAACAGTCCGATCCGAGTTTTAAAACCTTGGTTAAAATAATAGTTGAAGGGTAGAACAAAAGCTTGCCCATAAATAAACTAAAAGTACAACAAAAGAAAGAGAATAAAGAATGGTTACTAGGAACCTCTATCATAAGAGACACACCATCGCAAGAAATTAGTAATGCCATCAGTTATCAGCAAAAAGCTTGCTGAAATATTCTCTCTTCCACAATATATAGGACTCAATAAACCCTAATCCTACTAGGACAAGTAATCTAGTAGGAAGAATAATATATATATAGGAAAATGATTCATAGAAAGTACTTTATATGAATCAAAAATGAGCAAACACCATCATTAATGTCCAATACAAGAACCAACGGCCGACATTAGAACTGAAAAATTCACGTCCACTACTATTAATAACAAACGATGAGTTACATCTGTTACTAATAGTAGCAGATGACGGGTGTCATCTGCTATTAATAGTAGCGGATGCCGCTAAAAATAGTACCGTCGTCTGCGGATGACACCAGTCGTCTGCTACTATTAGTAGCGGAAGTAAATTTTTCAGTTCTAATCTTGGTCGTTGGTTCCTGAACGATAGAGATGGTGTTTGCCCATCTTTGATCTATAGCAAGTACTTGTTATGGATAATTCCCTAATATATATAGGAGACTGGTCCATAGATAACGTTGTAAAAAAGAGGTTAGCCTTACAACAAATCTTAAGCGTCCATCCGAATATCGAAGATTAATATGACTCATGTCCACAATTTAATTTTCAGTATTTCGCAGTTTAATACTGCGGACGGGACAAATGATTAAAATACCCCTCCTGGTAAATGTCCCCCGTCCGCAGTATTAAACTGCAGACGCTAGGTATGGTCAACTGGTAAACGACGCCGTTTCTAAATAAGTCTCGTCCACAGTATTAAATTGTGAATGCCAAATTCAAATTGTTTTTAGTTTTCAAGGTTCAGATCAATTCTAACAACTCTCAACTATACGATTAAAAGGTGGTCGATATTCAAAGAAATTATCCACTTTGTAGATGTGCGAGATGTGAGATGCAACGAAACGACTCAATCTCAAATTAGGATGCGGCTTGGTAGCGTAACTATCACGCCAGCACAAAGAGAAGGCTTTACATCTGGAATCCGATTACTGGGGAGAAACTGAAAGTGCCAAAGGTCCTTTTAATTTATATTGTTCAAATCTGTTGATAGCCTTTTGGTGCTTTTGTTATTGTTTATCTAGCAATGAATATAAACTTGTTCATTTTTGTATTCCAATGTAGTCCCACCAACATGAGATTTCACCCCGTGGTAGAATATACAATCTTGGTTCTAACAATTGGAGGAATCTTATAGTGTTCCATTTCGGCCTCGTGATCGAGAATATGTGGAATATGATGAAACTTTATTTTGGATACTCGACTCGAAAAATGAGGACAAGTGCATTACTATTGGTTCATTCGACATCAATTCTGAAAAATTCCAAGTTTGACCAGGACCCCATGGAGGTCTACCCATTATTGATCTAGGTCTACCCATTATCTGGCGAAATTGGGGAATGCAAATGGACAATGTGAGCCATTGTGTGTGGATTTTACGGGAAGTGAATGGAATATGGGTTAAAGAATATGAGTTCAAAATCAGTGATTACTCTGGTGTGAACTGGCCTTCGTCTACTTTGATTGGTTTCAACTATGTATTCTTAGGTTTGTGGAAAGAAATTAATGATAGCGTTGTTTCCTTGCACTATACATGAGCTAATTCATTAGAGAACAATGGAGACACAAGACAAAGGTCTAACCAGGGAAAAAAAGATAAAAAACAAATGTAGGATTAGTACATGATGAAAAAGTTACACCTACACAGTGGATGATTAGTATGTGCATATTACAATTATTACCTTCTTTTTAATGTACTTGACATCAAATAAAGTGGTTGCACACTTGCACCCAATTAATTTTTAGGGAGATATGACCAAGATAACCATGCTTTATTTTACTTTCATATTTCCCAATAAAGACACTCCACTGGCAAGTGAAATTTAAATATATTAATTCTATTTCTTTAAAAAAAGATGAAAGGAGATTTTATTGAGACAATGAAAGAGGATACAATGCAAAGGAAAACAAGAAGTAACAATCAAACAAGTGTAGGATAAACCATCACCCTCATTGTAGAACAGTAGAACAGCCCTCCAATGTTTATCTAAATCAGACAAAAAACCTTTGAGATACACGCTTGGTTATGAGTAGTGTACCTGCCATTGAACTATCTCAGGGTTCCCTTAGGTGGTAATCCGAAGGCTCAATCTTTTTACGATACTGTGGTGGAGCGGGTGGTTAGGAGACTAGATTGCTAGAAAGGTAATTTTTCGCTTTGAGTGGGTGGATTCTTGATGGGGACATACCTAGCTTGGATTCAAATGGAGGTCATGTATCGGATCCGGTGCAAGTTCCAGTTAGACCAGTGACGAGGGCTAGAGCTAATCGATTCAAGGAGGGATTACTTGTTCTTATTCAAGCAGCTTGGAATGGGAAAGGATCGAGTTCGAGAGCTTTGGAGATAGAGTCTAAGTTCGTGTCTATGATAGAAGTGAATGACCAAAGCAAAGACTTCAATGCAAGCTATGTTTCAAGCCAGGAAAACAAAATTGAGAAGTTGGAAAATTTAGTGAATTCGCCCCGACAAATTCAGAAGCCTTAACGAACTCGCCCAACAAGTTCCTCTCTGTCCCAGCTCGCCCTGGCCGCTTTTGAATCCGCCCCAGTGCATTGCTCTCTGTCCTTATTCACCCCGGCGAATTCGCAAGGCAATTTAAATTCGCCTCGACGCTCTATTCGCCCCGTAGAATTCCCACAATTCATTTTAATTCGCCCCGATGAATTCGTCGATTTTCAGCTAGATTGTTTACACGTTTTCACAGATTGGGACGAGGATTTACTTTCTAAATTACTTATTTTCAGCATGCTTTAGATTTTTAAAGTAGTCAGTTTACTTCTAGTTTACAGATTTGATTCCAAAACACTTGTAATTCTTTATTGGGATTCTAGGGTTTCAGTTACTACTATTAAAGGCTTATTAATGTAATTGATAACAACTTTCAATAATATTCAGATTTATCAATTCTTGTAAGATTATTCTCTACTTTTGGTTTTTTAAAGAATTTTTAAGTTAATTCCTTAGTTTTTCTTTGAGATTCAATTTGACTTATCATACAATAATATATAGTTGTGTGTGGCGTCTTCTACTCGATTGTGCCGAGGTTCTTGTTTCAATATAAACATGGGGTTTAGGTATCGTTGGTGTTCCATTCAACGCAGAATTCATTGCTTGATCGATTGTACCAAGGTTTTCGTCTCAATATATATGTTTGGTTGAGGTTTCGAGAGAGTTCACTCTTACAGCTTTGCTAGAAATGATCCGGGTGACGACCACCTCACACAAGCGTGCTGTGGAGTCTATCATTTGGTATCAAAACTAAGTTCCTAGCAAGTTATTTATCTTTAATTTTCTGTTTGAATTGTTTAGCAAAAAAAAAGTACAGAATATATATATATATATATATATATATATATATATATATATATATTTCAAATTTTTATTCGATTGATTGTTATCATTGATATTCATACCTTCTATAATTGTTTCGTGATATGTTATTTTTGAATTGATTAGTAAAACTATGAATTTTGCTTGGTGAGTTTAAAAAGAACCTATTAGAGAGTCAGAGAATATTTAGAGGTAAAAGGTTCAGTAGTTAGATTAATTGAGGGTAAAAGCCAAGTTGAGCATATACATGAGTGAAACATTGGTTCGAGCAAAACACGTAAGGGAGTGGTGAGAAACTGTTTTCAAATATCCCTTTGTTTTGCAGAAAATATTTATGGCTCAAAGGATAAAAGAACTTTTGAAGAACAACCTTCCTCAGCGTTCGATATGAAGTTTATGTTGGAAGCCTGATAAGGAATGGAATAGAAGATGAGAGATGATGAATGAACGTCTTGATCAGTTAAGTGAGACCCGAGGAGAATCATTTCAAATTCCTCATGGGGCACATAAAAAGGGAAGGACGCAACAACGGGTATCTAGAACGGAGGAAACTTACTTCGGAAGTGGATTCAGTGAAGATCTTGAATTTGATTTCTTACATCTAAGGCAAAGAGGTGCTAGAGAAAGAGGAGGTCGGAATAGAGAAGACAACTACTTGAATAACATTAAAATGAAAATTTCAACTTTCCAAGGTAGGAGTGATCTTGAGGCTTATTTAGAGTAATATGGAGTGGGTATTTGATTGTCATAACTACTCAAATCTCAAGAAAGTCAAATTAGCCGCTACAGAATTCTCAGACTATGCATTTACTTGGTGAGATCAGTTAATGACCAGCCGGAGGTGTGGTGAACGTCTAATTGAAACATGGGCGGAGATGAAAGCAGTTATGAAAAAGTGATTTGTGCCAAGCCACTACCACCAAGACTTGTTCCGAAGTTTGCAAAATTTGAAACAAGGAAGTAGGAGCTTAGAGGATTACTTCAAGGAGATGGAGTTGTTAATGGCTAGAGCTGAGGATAGTGAGGCAACAATGGCTCAATTTTCAGAAGGGCTAAATTGGGATATAGCTGATTTGGTGGAACGACAACATTATGTGGAATTGGGGGATATGGTACACATGGCTATCAAAATTGAGAAGCAGCTGAAGAGGAGAGGTGGTGAACGTTTAAATTTTACCACAGGTTCTTCATGGAAATCTAATGTTGTAAAGAGCGAGGAGAAGCCAGCTGTGATCAAACCCAAAGTGAAGTTCAAGCTAGGAACAAATAACAAAAGATTACAAGGTAAACCGGAACAACCTTCTTCTAGTCGAAATTGAGATATCGTATGTTTTAAATGTCAAGGCCGAGGACATATTTCTAGTCAATGTCCAAATCAGAGAACTATGTTGTTGCTTGACAATGAGGAGGTGGACATCGAGGGTGAAGAAAGTGACACCGATTCTATGCCACCATTAGAGGAGGTTGATGATAGGGAGGTTGCTATGCATGGCGAGGTATTGGTTACGAGAAGAGCGCTTAGTGCGCAAGTGAAAGAAGAAAGTTTGGAGCAGCGGGAGAATTTCTTCCACACAAGATGCCTTGTTCAAGGGAAAATCTGTTGTGTGGTAATTGATGGGGGGAGTTGCACCAACGTGGCAAGTACGACCATGGTAGAGAAATTATGATTGTCAACAACCAAACATCCGCAATCATATAGATTGCTATGGCTTAATGATAGTGGAGATGTGAAGGGTGACAAAGCAGGTACTAGTTCTATTTACTATTAGAAAATGTGTCGATAAGGTTTTGTGTGATGTGGTTCCTATGAAGGCAGATCATTTACTACTTGGGAGACCGTGGCAATTTGATAGGCGTGTGAAGCACGATGGCTTTACAAATGAATATTCTTTTGTACATCATATCATAGAAGGAAGGTTACTTTATGTCCTATATCACCACAACAGGTGCATGAGGATCAAATTTATTTGCAAAAACATAATGTTCAAAAAAAAGAGAATGAAGAAAAGAAAAATAAGAAGAAAAAAAAAGAGAGAAAAATAAATATTTTTGTAAAAAAAAATTAATTTGAGGCGAGCTTTAGTTTCTAAACTGCTGATGGTTATACATCGGCATAAGGAGGCTCTTTTGAATACTAACGTTAATGATTCTTTGCAAGTGTTGTTTCATCTCTTTTACAGGAATTTGTTGACGTATTTTCCGAGGAGCTTCCACAAGGATTACCGCCGATGCGAGGAGTCGAACATCAAATTGACTTTGTTCCCGGTGCGTTCATTCCAAACTGTCCGGCTTATCGGAGTAATCCCAAGGAGACAAAGGAGTTACAAAACAAGTTGACGAACTAATGGAAAAAGGGTTCGTGAGAGAGCATGAGTTCGTGTGCAGTTCCGATGAACTAGTACTCAAAAAGGATGGAAAATGGCGGATGTGCATTGATTGTCGAGCGGTATATAATATTACGGTAAAATATCGACATCTCATCCCTCTTTTAGATGACATGTTAGATGAATTGCATGGGTCATGTATATTTTCTAAAATTGATTTAAAGAGTGGATATCATCAAATAAGAATGCAAGAGGGTGATGAATGGAAAACAACGTTAATAACTAAATATGGTCTTTATGAGTGATTAGTTACCTTTTGGTTTAACTAATGCACCTAACACTTTCATGCGTCTAATGAATTATGTTTTGCGCCCATTCATTGGTAAATTCGTTTTTGTTTACTTTGATGATATTCTCATATATAGCAAAAAAGTGGAAGAACATGCATTACATTTAAAAGTTGTTTTAGGTGTACTTGGTAAGGAAAAGTTGTTTGCTAATATGGGAAAATGCACGTTTTGTTCGGATAAAATTATTTTTCTTGGCTTTGTTGTGAGTTCACAAGAAGTCCAAGTTGATGAGGAGAAAATACGTGCAATCCGAGATTGGCCAAGTCCGACAAATGTGAGTCAAGTACGAAGCTTTCATGGACTCGCAAGTTTTTACCGGCGCTTTGTTCGGAATTTCAGTGAAATTACAGCACCCTTAATTGGGGTTATCAAGAAAAGTGTGGGCTTTAAGTGGGATGATGAACAGGAAAAGGCATTTAAATTGATTAAAGATAAATTTCCTAATGTGCCTTTACTTAATTTGCCTAACTTTGCTAAAACTTTTGAGATTGAGTGTGATGCTTCACGTTTGGGAATAGGGGCTGTTTTGATGCAGGAAGTTAAACCGGTGGCATATTTCAGTGAAAAATTAAGTGGCGCGGCCTTGAACTATCCTACCTACGAAATGGAGTTGTACGCATTGGTTAGAGCATTGGAGACGTGGCAACATTACCTGTGGCCCAAGGAGTTTGTGATCCATACCGATCACGAGTCATTGAAATATTTGAAGGGTCAGCACAAGTTGAATAAGAGGCATGTGCGATGGATAGAATTTATCGAGACATTCCCATATTTCATTTGATATAAACAAGGTAAAGAGAATGTCGTTGCAGATATTGTCTCGTAGGTATATGTTGTTGAATACTCTTGATACAAAATTACTTGGTTTTGAACGAATCAAAGAATTATATGTTAATGACAATGATTTTGGACAAGAATTTAAGACTTGTGAAAAGAATGTTGTAGGTAAATATTTTACACTGATTCTTGTTTCGTGAAAATAAAATGTGTACCTGTATGTTCTTTACGCGAGTTATTGGTTAGGGAATTACATGACGGTGGTTTGATGGGGCATTTTGGTATTGACAAAACTTTATCTTGTTTGAAAGAATATTTTTATTGGCCTCATATGAAACGAGATGTCGAGTGATTTTGTGATAGATGCATTACCTGTAAACAAGCTAAATTTCGTGTTCAACCCCATGGACTTTATACACCATTGCATATACCTGATGAACCTTGGATTGATATATCAATGGATTTTGTGTTAGGTTTGCCTAGGTCAAGTATGATAATGATTCTATAGTTATGGTTTTGGCAGGTTTTCAAATATGTCACACTTTATTCCATGTCACAAAACTGATGATGCATCCCATATAATTGACTTCTTCTTTAGAGAAATTGTACATTTGCATGGTATGCCTAGAACAATTGTTTCTGATCGAGATGTTAAGTTCTTAAGCTATTTTTGGAAGACTTTGTGGTGTAAATTAGGAACTAAACTGTCATCCACAAACCGATGGTCAAACTGAAATAGTAAATAGAACTTTATCTGCTTTGTTAAGGGCTATCGTTAAAAAGAATGTCCGTCATTGGGAAGAATGTTTACCGCGTGATGAGTTTGCTTATAATCCTTCAGTTCATTCTGTTAGGAATAAGCATTTGAATGATATTCCTACTTATGAATGATTTGATTATGATATAAATAAATGAATATGCAAGTATGCTTGCATTAAGAAAAGTTGTAAAGTCCTTTGATAGATAATAGGAACATATGTACAAGGACTTAGAATGAATTGATCAAATATGTTAGGTTGATCCAACATAAGCAAAACAGCTTTGTAAAATCCTTAAAAAAAAATGATGTACAAGGACTATAAATATAGAAAGATCAAGCTTGTTAGGTTGATCTTATAATGTAATAAATAGGCTTGTCTGATCGTCGAGCACTGCACCAGAAATCGTAGTCTGCCAGGAGAGTCAAGGAAAACTCGAGAGCTATCAAGGCACAATCGTAGTCTGCAAGATAGTAGATCTCGGAGTTCGTAGACTGCCGGGAGAGACAAGGAAGGATCGTAGTGTGTCGAGAAGAACATTCTCGGAGCCATAGTCTGTTGAGGATGTCATGTTCAGAATCGTAAAGACAGCCTGTCTAAGAGCCGACCGAGCATCTGTCGAAGCCAAGTCAAGATCGTAGACCACACTCGGAGTCGTAGAGTCTACTGATCACATCAGAGGCAGAGATCATAGGTGAGCAAGATCAGATGGAGACAACAAGCATAAAGACAAAAATCGTAGTGTCAAGATCTGAACTCGGAGTTGTAGTGCCTGCACAACCAAAACTGAATCCTAGAGTGCAGAACTAAGGCTTCAACAGAAGTGCTCACAACGCCAAGGCAGAATCGTAGAGTAAACACGATTCACAACAAATAAGCACTCCCAGAATATCCAAAGGATGAAGCCTCTGGTCAGATCTGCAAAGATATATTTCACCTGAAGGGAACCAGAGTGCACTCAACGAATGGCTAGCAAACTAACAAAAAATCTAAGCACCAACCCAATCAGCATCCAGACTGAGTTGTAAAGTCATTCAAGATGAAGTATTCTACAAGTAGATCAAAAGAAAACTTCAGCAAAAGTGACTGACTAAAGAAAAGTCAGCAAGTGCAGTTGCTGTCAAATGAACAGAAGAAGGATGTGATGAAGTGTACACAGAGATACTGGTCGGTTTCTGAAGAACAAGGCTAAAGTGATTAAGCATGGGTCAGTCCATTGATGATAAGTGAACAGGAGATCACAAGGAGAAAGCGAGCAGGGCATGCCACAAATCTGAGGTGTCTTTCTATTCAAAAGAGACCAGAACAAGGAGTCAAGCTATCAGTTCCTGAGATCAGTCAAGGCAAATAGAAGTATTGAAGCACTGCACAAATGAAGAAAGAAGTATTCTACATTGAAGATCCAATGAACACTCTTTAGGATCGTAGTGTTGTCTCAATCGGTAGATGAGCAACATTAAACATGACACTACGATCAGGTCCAAGAACATATGCATCAGAATCGTAGAGTTTTGTCATCTGAAGATTGAAGCATTGGCAACGGTTCAATCTGATGACTGATATTTGAACATTGCTAGTTGAGAGCATCGATGCAAAAGGACAATCTCTGATGTTCTAATCGAGAAGAAAGAAGAAATAAAGAAGACTACCTGCCCGAGGCATCAAAGTGATATCTCTGACGGGGTAGGTGAAACACTAGACTGCAGTGTCAAAAAGATGAAAAAGGGGATGTCATGTCACATCTGCAATCTGCACCAAATAACTCGAGATCTGCGAAGCAATTCAAATAACTTTCAACGTTGGGAAGATTGGGAAGGAGTATATATCATCCAGAGCTTCAAAGATCAATGGTTGCTGATGTTGAAAAAGTTGCTGGAGTTGGAGAGATGGTGGACTGATCAAAATAACGTTAAATAGTGAGTGACCAATGAAGGTCTAAAAGCTCACTCTACGATCCACCAAGAACACTTGGAGATAAACAGAGTAAAAAGTAGAAGTGAGAGTTCTACAATGTAGAAGTGAGAGTTCTACTACAAAAAAGAGTGTTCTGAACTGCCAAGAAAAGGAAGAGCATCAATGTCATCTTGATGCCTATCATGGGAAGACTCTAAGTACCAGAGAGAAGAGCTTACAGTCATCTTAGCAAGTCCATTATGAGAAGGCATCAAGTATCAAGGAAGAAGATCACCAACGTCATCATGATGTCGAGCATGAAAAAGTTTCTAAGTACCTAACAGAACAGTCATCTTAAAAACTCATCATGTGCAGCCATCAAGTATCAAGAAGAATAATCTTCACTGCAGTTCAACAAGGGATCATCAGAAGAGGTTGAGTATCTGAAGCTGAGCATCATGCAACACTCAACCGCACCTCAAGGATGATCACGTCAAGCTGCTAAGCATTCAGAGATGAAGAGCTTAAAGGACATCTTAGCAGCAAGGCACCAACAACAACTGCACCAACAAGAAGTCAGGGCCTGAGGGGTCCTTGTCCGGAGGGACTAAATGAAGTTCCAAGCATGCTGGGTTTGAAGAGTTCCTAGGAAACTAGAGGAGTTCCAAGCCTGCTGGGCTTGAAGAGTTCTTAGTGAACTGAAGTTCCAAGGCTGCTGGCCTTGAAAAAATCTTAGTGATTCAGGGTGCTGCCCTTCCTTAGTGGAAATCCTACTAGATGAAAGCAAAAGAGTGGATTAGGAGCTTGAGTCTTTGAACCACTTAAAATCCCTTGTGTCATTTGTAAAGTCCCCGAACCAGGATACTTGAAACCCGAACTCGGTACTTCACGATACCATTTCTATGAGCGAAAATATTACTAATAATAATAACACTAATATAAATTATAAAATTATCTTACCTTCATCAGAGTTTAATCCCAAGTACGCAACCTTTACTATAAGACACCGTAAACCTAATCTGTTTGCTTTTCTTTTCACTTGTTCTTGACCGATCCTTCTGATTGTTTACACTTATCTGAAAACATTTAAATTAAGCAAGGATGAGCATTTGAGTGCCCAGCAAGTATTATATATATATAAGTTGAAAAAATTTAAATGTTTTCTTTATAATATCCATCTACAACAAGTCAATAGTTGTGAAGTATTCTGAACCGATATTAATAACATAACAACTCTTTTTCAAATTTTTGAAACTACGTACTGGCTATAAATAGGTTTTAAGTGACATTTTATGAACATTGTTTTTATTTTCGAAAAGGTTTAGCAGAACTTCATCTGCAAACCGTCATAACTTACGGACACGGGGGTGATCAGCCCGTTATGTCCTGTATTGATCAATACTACATTACAAGAACGATGTTATCATTTACTTGATCCGCCTTGGGCGCATAAAAGTTTTCTCGTGAACGGGTTGTTCATATTTGTCAAGGTTTCAGACAAAAAATTTTATTTTATCCAACAATAATCTATAATTTAACATATATGTATAACAAAGGTATATCAACATGTGATTAAATACAATGATTATCCAAGTGGGGACACTTGTATAATCATTTATAGAAATTAACGAACAGAATATATAACTGAATTATCATATACTAACATGTTGATAATCAATGGGCATATATAATATAGGCTTAACAATCTGTACAATAATAATATAACTTTGAAACATTCTTACACTTGTCCAATGCATAAAGAAAATGCAAAGGTAGGATACTTGCCTGATGCGCTGCTTACAATTCTCAACTTAGTTCTACCCTTTTCTATCACAACCTATCATTAATCAAATCATTCGTTCGATTAGAACAATATAATATAACACATAGTACTGCATTTCGCAGTCAGCACATAATCTAATCATCTTATCACACATATTCTACAATCATGGCATCACAAACAAACATCAACACATTCCTAATCACATTGTCACACATCCTTAATAACCATTGAATCACAATTAAACAGTTAACTAATCACATTATCTAAGTCCAGATCAATTTCTGCAATATGTCGGTCTACCGACATCTTTATCGGGTAATTATCGAGTCTAAGACTCTAAACAGTTGTCCAATATCCATTAAGACTAATTAAATAACAGTTGCACTATTTTTCATGACCTTATAATAATTTTAAAAATATTATTACCACTTATCATAATTTTTGAAATATCAGAATCATTATTAAATGATTTAAATATTTCAAACAATTCTATTATCATTAATATTTAATTAATATTAAACTATTAATAAAACAATTGCTAAAATATTAAAGTTATTAATAATAACTTAAAATATTTTTAAAACAGTTATATTACCCTTAAATGATTTTTAAAACATTTAAAATCATCATTAAATAATCACCATTAATATTTCAATATTAATGAACTATTATCTAAATATTAAAAGTCATTAATTATAACTTACAATATTTTTAATTCATTTATATCCCTTTTAAATGATTTTTAAATAAATAAAACAATTTTTAAACTATTTATTTAATATAATTATTAAATAAACTTAATATCATTAATATATCATTAATATTAAATTATTAATGAAATTATCCTTTAAATATTAAAAGTTATAGTTTATAACTTAAAATATCTTTAAACACTTTATTTTCATTTAAAATGATTATTATAATATTAAAATCATTTTTAAACTAATTTATTTAATATAATTATTAAATAACTTTAATATCATTAATAATCATTAATTAATGAAATTAACCATTAAATATTAAAAGTTATATTTTAAAATATTCCTAAATACCTTATTATTATTTAAAATAATTTTTAATATAATAAAATCATTTTTAATTCATTTATTTAATTTATTTAATAAGTAACTTAACTATCATTAATATTGATTTATTAATGAAAATTATCACAAAATATTAAAAGTTATCAAAAATAATTCAAAATTATTTTCTAACACAATAATATAATTTTCCATGATTTTTCATGAATTAAAACTATTTTTAAATAATTTATCTAATATTGTAATTAAATAAATAAATACCATTTACATTCTAAAAATATTAAATATTTTCGAAATATACCCAAAATAGTTAAAAACTATTTTTTAGACATTAAAATAATTTTTAAGAATTTATTATGTATTTTTAATAATTAAAAACCATTTTTATCAATTTTTTATTAATTTCCGGAAATTATAAATAAAACTGTCGCTAAAGGGCTATAGCGACACTTTCTGTCGCTATAGGTGTTCTTCATCAACCCAGATCTCAAAGTCAGTAGCTGAGTAGGCTACTTTGACCATGATTCTAGATCGGATCATGATGTTTCTGGACAAGCTAACACATACATCTTGTAGTGCTCATGTAATACTACAATTAACAACAAACATACTGACTAAACAACATCAGATTTGTGAATTATTGGCCATCAAAAACTCTGACAACACTGTTCTTCATCTGAAGAACAGTCGAGGTATCAAATTTGGATCCTTATATCTTGATGATCATATAACTTTTATGTGATCTATCAATTCCAGTTTGTAGACATGTAGAACTACAATTACAAAACATCATAACACAATAACATCAAAACATGATCACGTTATGGCCGGTCAAACATGAACACGGACACTGCTAAACAAAATTCTGGGTTCGGTCATTTCACAGTTTTGGTCAACGGGTTTTGACCGCTTATATCTTCCGATCTACAAATGATATAACCTTAATTCGTTTTGCATCTTAAAGAGCACATTACAGACTACATATAACAACTTTTAAACAACAAAAATCATGATCAAGTAAAGAGTTATAAGCCCTGACATTAGCCCAAAAATAACAGAGTTCGGTTTTTCAAAAGTTGAAAAAACTTTGATTTTGAGCACTTTGATGTTATGGGTCATGAATTTAACAACCCAGAACATTAATACACTCCTTATTATACAACTTTAAACAATCAATTGCAACAATTAACATCAAATCAAAGGATTTCTATGATTAAGGTTTTATACCTTTCTTTGATCCAATTTTTTATTTTGTGCTTCTGATTTGTTATTGATGATCATGGGGCTTCAAAATAGGACTGATATACTTGCAATTTTTGTTGGTTTGAGAGAAAATGAGGGTTGGATGAGTGTTGGACAAAATTTAGTAACCAAAATGGTTTTCTCTCTCTTAATCTATATATATACAAGCAAGATGCATGAATTGCTAGCATAGGTGGCTGATTTGCTATCAAGGGAGTGGTTAGGAGTGGTTGGGTTTGGTAGGAGTTGGCCAACAACTCTTATTTTGTATAGATTTGCAAGCAAGCTCAAATAATGTACAAAAGGGTATTTTGGTCACTTGATAAATTAATTTAATGACATAATTGTAATCTTGTCAAACCCTTAGGATTAGGTTTTGGTTTAGGGTTTGAGCCAATTTAGCAAAATTCTAGCATTTCCATTTTTAGGGTTTGCACAAAAATTAAATAAATAAAAATAAATAACTTTTCGTTTCTAAAATTTTTGAAAAAAATAATTGTCAATTAAAGTAAGTTTATAATTATCTTATACATGGATATTAGGGTTTATTACCCTTAATCATAATTAACTTTGCTAATAAAGCAATTAGGGTTTATCATACAAAAAATTAGGGTTTCCATAATATAATTAGGGTTTTCTAGGAATTAAATTAGGGTTCTAGATTTTAGGGTTTTAATTTACTAACTAGGTTTTCCTTAATTAGTAATTACAGTTTATCACACGCGTTATTAATCATAATAACACTATTTCTGACTTATCAAACCTCCGGTTTAGGTTTCCGGATTAGGGTTTCTAATTATTAGAAAATCAAATATAATTAGGGTTTACATTTAAAGTTAGGGTTTTCTATAATTAGCAAAATATTAAATAACACATAACATATATCATATAACATCGTCATATAACAGTCTTAAACTCACAATTTATTTTTAAATTAGGGTGTTCCACAGAAAACTAGGGTTTAACCAATTAACATTAGGGTTTTGAAATTAAACACCATAATTGACCAATCATCATCAACACGTACATACGGCACATATTTATAGCACTGAAAAATCAAAATATAATTAATATTATATTATTATCACCATTCCTCATTCCATAACCAGAAATAGGGTTTATAAAATATTATTAGGGGTTGGTCGTAATATAATAAAACTATTCCACACATTAACATTACACACATAACCATACATATCTATAACACTGACAAATAATAGTATTATAATATTATTCTCATTCCCTGATCAAACCCCAGAACTAGGGTTTGGTTTCCATATCTGATTTATCTTGCATAAATAACATTCTTAATTAAGTTAAAATAATCAACTTAATATCCTGAACAAAATACATATAATGAAATAATCATTATAATTATTCTAAAATCATTTCATATATTATTTAAATAATATATAATTATATTTTCATAGAAAATAATTAATAAACGCATTTCCAATATGGAATTAATTATTATAAAAATTTTAATTGATAATAATCAATAATTCTAAAAACAAATTTATCTGCAATACTTAATGTAATAAATAAATTTTATTTATCACACATATAAATATAATTACACCTTACCTTGACACATATCATTCATATTTATTTGAATAAAAAAAAAAATTTATACGCAAAATTTATGATTTATTTATATAAAAAATATCGGGTTGTCACATCATTTACTTTATATCATTTACATTATGTACTTAATTGCTATAACTGTTATGTATGTATTAACTGCTTACCACTTAACTAACTCTAAGAAAAATGTATGTATGATTATGAATATATCAATGAAGGTGATATTTTACTTATTCCGCTGTGCTTGAAAAGATTCTTATGTTTGTCATATGCTAATTCATTAGCAATACAAAATAAACATGAAAAGTATTTGAAATTAAAAAGGATCTATTCAACCCCCCCTTTCTAGATCTATTGTGTGCCTACTAGGAACTACAACATTCTACTACTAAATTTTCACCATTTGAAATTGTTTTATGATTTTAATCCCTTAATTCTATTGGATTTATTGTCATTACCTGTTTTTGAATTTACTAATATGGATGGAAAGAAAAAGTCTGAATTTGTTAAGCAGATACATGAAAACGCACGGCTTAACATTGAAAGGAGGACGAAGCAATATGCTAAGCAGGCCAACAAGGGTCGATATCAAGTTATCAACCGGGAGATTGGGTGTAGTTACATATGCGAAAAGAAATATTCTGAGCTCAAAGACGGTCGAAATTGCTTCCGAGGGGAGATGGTCAATTTCAAGTTCTCGAGCACATTAATGACAATGCCTACAAACTGGACCAGTGACGCGGATTAGAACTAAACGATTCAAGGAGGGATTACTTGTTCTTATTCAAGCAGCTTGGAAAGGGAAAGAATCGAGTTCGAAAACTTTGAAGATAAGAGTCTAAGTTCGTGCCTATGATAGAAGTGATTGACCAAAGCAATGACTTCAATGCAAGCTATGTTTCAAGCCAAGAAAACAAAATTCAGAAGTTAGAAAATTCCGTGAATTTTCCCAAGCAAATTCAGAAGCCTTAACAAACTCGCCTCGATGAGTTCCTCTTTGTCCCAGCTCGCCCCAACCACTTTTGAATCCGCCCCAGCGCATTGCTCTCTGTCCTTATTCACCCCGGCAAATTCGCAAGGCAGTTTAAATTCGCCCCGACGCTCTATTCACCTCGGTGAATTCCCACAGTTCATTTTAATTCGCCCCGGCGAATTCGTCTATTTTCAGCTAGATTGTTTACTCATTTTGACAAATTGGGACGCGGATTTACTTTCTAAATTACATTTTTTCAACATGCTTTAGATTTCTAATGTAGTCAGGTTGCTAAAGTAGAGATTTGATTCCAAAACACTTGTAATTCCTTATTGGGATTCTAAGGTTTCAATTACTACTATTAAAGGCTTATTGATGTAATTGATAAAAACATTCAATAATATTCAGATTTATCAATTCTTGTGAAATTAATCTCTTCTTTTAGTTCTTTAAAGAATTCCTAAGTTAATTCCTTAGTTTTTCTTTGAAATTCAATTTGACTTATCATACAACAAAACATAGTGGCGTCTTCTACCGCATCAAACGTCGATTTTATCAAGGTTCCTGTTTCGATATAAACACAGGGTTTAGGTGTCGTCGGTGTTCCATTCAACGCAGAATTCATTGTTTGATCGATTGTACCAAGATTCTCAATATAGACGTTGGGTTAAGGTGTCGAGAGAGTTCCACTCTTATAACTTTGCTAGAAACGATCAGGGCGATGACCACTTCACGCAAGTGTGCCGTGGAGTCTATCTCTCCTTGTTCGGTGTGTGTCTATTTGGTGGTCTGGTCATTATGCCTCTTTGTTTTGGATTCCGTCTTAGGGGGTATATAAAGTGCTGGAAACCATTATGTATAGGTTTCTTTTGGTGGGGAGTGGTGAGGAGAAAAATGTCAATCATCACAGCTTTCAAAGTTGTACTATGTGCGTCTCAGTTTTATTTTTCGGGGAAAGGAAGGGAAAGTTGGATACTTTATTTCCCTACCCCCCTACACCCTAACCCCCCATGCGCACGAAGTAAAACTCACAAACACACCTGTACAGGCAAAGCTATAAACTTCACTAATAAAACTGGAATTAAAATTTTCTATACGTTATAATTAATTATGAAAAATACCATATTATTAAACTTTGTGGAACTAAAACTTTGCCTTATAAAGTGGGACGGGGAGTAATAAGAAATCATGTTTATTAGGACAAATAACTAGTTAGAATAGAGTTCTTTTAAAAAAAAAAAAAACTAGTTAGAATAGAGGACATTGTTGAGTTGAGTTGAATTGATTAGGACTAACAATACAACTAAGAAATAAATCTAGGCTTGATTAAAAATTCACCCTTAATTCTGCTAATGTTCAACTACAGCAACAATCCTCTTAATTTTTTTAATAAAGGAATGGATTAAATTAATTTTTCGATTTAAAACAAATCAAGGAGCCACTTTGTAAATTCTGGAAGTGGACTCATTAGGTGGCAATTCAATGCTGAACAGGAAAAAAAAGATATGAAAAATAGGAGCAGCCGAGTACCACGTGAGTGATAAATGCTGGTTTAAGTATATAAAATTATAAATTAAGCTATTTTACAAAATATTATTGTCCAAAAAATGCAATATAGAAAGGGAAAAAATAAAGTTATTTAATACAAGCTAATTTATTTTTCCTAAAAAGGTGCAGGTGGGTATCAAAAACAAATATAATATGATACTGTAGCTCTCTGTTTGTCCTTGTACTCTTTGGATTACAAATTGAGTTTTAGAACAAACTTACAAAAAATAAATTCAGTGGAAGATACAGTTAACGCACCTGTCTACGAACCAGATGGTTAATATCTACCTCGCCTTTAGCATCGGAGACTGCAAGGCCAATCATTACAGCTTTTCCTCCATCTCGCACACTTTGGGTGCACTGCATAAATGTCTGCGGTCTTCCCAAGGCTTCAACAGCAATATCTACACCTCTTCCTCCAGTAAGTTCCTGATCAATTATACCAGATAATTGGGATCCTCTTAAGAAAAATATGTTCATTTGTGATTGGAAATGATTTCAGCAGAAATTGATATAATTGTCTGTCATATAAACAATTTACTAGGTACAAGCAATATAAAATTCAGAACACAAGCTTAATAACCCATGCAAAGCACGGGTAAGCTTAAAAGTGACTTATCAAGTATATTTTATATATAACATTTTGAACGACATTTTAGTTGATCTAACTAAGCAATCTAAATTTGCTGACTTATAGCTCAAAAGTTTTTTCTTTATTTGTTTTTTATCTTTACTCAATTCTTAGTGACAAATGATAAATTGTATCTTTAATAATAAATGTATAATAAAATTTTATGAAAAAACATAACTTTTGAGCTTCTGAGTTGACTTTTGGGAAAACCAAAATTTGTGACCTAGAAGACATGAAAATCAAAAAAAAAGCCTTTTGAGCTACCGAGTCAAAATGACTTAGTATTTGCCTTGTTATATATTGTTATAGATAGCAGAAAGTAGAGAAACAGTAGAAAAGGGGATGGCGAAGAATAAACAATCGTACAACCATTCATTGTCAAACAATGCAAAATAACTTAAAAAATAAAAATGTGGCAGTTCATCACTAAACATTTTTAAAGGGATTAAAAGGGAGCTGCCTATATGTTGAATTCAATTGTAAACTCAAAATCTAAAGATCATTGTCAATGAGATTAGTTGAGGGCACCATTAACAATATTTCAATATGTTCAAAATTATATCCCCTGTTGAGCATTTCTTCTAAGTAAAACAAATTGCCCAATTGATCCTTATATATATACATAAATATATATATAATTAGAATCATCTGCAAGAAGCAGGTTGGAAATCAGCCTACTCACTATTTCTAATGATGCAACTGAGTACATCCACAACAAAAGTGAAAAGCTATGCTACATGGACTCTTCACTTACCCTAAAGTACTGACAAGGACATGGGTGTTGCATAGTTCATTTTAGTGTAAAAAATTGGCAAAATTAAGGAGTACCCATATCGAACTCTTCAAAGTACCTCTGTCTGACCGGACTCTCCACTGGATCCATAGAACTTATTAGGTGAAAAGGCAACAGGGAAGAATCCTAGGTCTCAACAACCAAGAAGCTTGAACAAATTATTAGTATTACGTTGAATCTGACCAAAAAATGAGATGAAGAAAGCAGCTCTAATTTCCTATCAGCCTTTCTCTCTATCACCATGTCCACAAACCTATATATACTTAAAGATCAAAACCTGACAAACTTTCCTCCTAACATCCTTCATCATCTTGTTCACAAGTAAGGCAGCATCCTAAACCTAGCACATTTCTCAAATTATCACCCTTTCTCAACATCACTACGCCCATAAATCTCAACCTTGTTTACAAGGAAGGTAATCTAGTTAAAGATCAAATCCTGACAAACTCCTTTCCTAACATACTCCGCCACAATGTTCACAAGTAAGTTAGCATCCTAAACCTAAAGCCCATTTTCTCAACTTATCCCCTTCTCTATCATCATGTCCACAAATTTCTACTTAGCCTTATAAAATCCATCTCAAAATCTACTTAAATGAATCAAGACCTGACAATATATTTTCATAACAGCATCCACAACATTGATTGCAAGTAAGGCAGCATCCAAAACCTGCCTTGCACGTAGAAAGATGTTGTGATCAGCCAAAGGGTCAACTCCAATACCTTTCCCGGACGTCTAAATTTGTACACAATAGTCCCCCAAACTAATGAACCTAAAGTTCCAAAACTTGATTAATTACCCTTGTTAGAGACCAAGTTAATGAAGTGTTGGTAAAGCTCCTTTATTGAATTGGTATGATGGCATAAAAGTCATTTAATTAGAAAAATTACATAAAGAGTGTTTAGTAGCATAACAAAAATGCTTTTAGGTCCTTAGGAATAAAGCTTTTTTATGTAACCACACTCTTGGAAGAGAAGCTACAAATTTGGTGCTACTCAAAACCTAAACTACTCAAAAAAAATATCTTTGTAAAGTGCTATTAAAAAGATAGTTACCAAAATCAATATCAATGACAGCACACAAAATATTTTTTTTACAACTCTACTAGAGAAAGTTCTTTTCTAAAATATACTGCTCTACCAAATGGGTAGTTAATGTGCTTATTAACCACCCTATTATTATGAAAACATGGTTGTCAAGTCGTTGCAGTAGTCCAGTTGGTGGGGAAGAGGCAAGGCATGGGCATGACTTGCGGCCAGACACAAAGTCAGGCTCAGATTCTCAACGCATCGCCTTGGGCAGCTTTCAGATGACTTGCTCAACTTAGTACCGATTCTCTTTCTTTTTCTTCTTTTATTTTTAAATTTTAATGTTAGTATCACAATATTGTTTATGTACAAAAAATGGATTGTTTCTTCTTTTATTGGTTGGTGTTTTCCTGTTTTATATATTTATTATTTGTTGGTGATATGTAGCATTTTGCACTTAATTGACTTGTGATGTGTAATGACTTTATTGCATCTTTTATTCTCTATTTGTCCCTTGAAGTTGTTTTTAATAGGCTTTAATATAATTTACTACTCTAAACTATAGGGCATATTCCACTTTAGTAATTCACCTTTCAATTTTGTCAATTAGATGATTGAACTATTAATTTTTTCCAATTTCAACAAATTGAGTTTGTCACGTCAGAAATTGCTGATGTGACTATCTAGGCGGGGTCATAGGAAGCTGATGTGGGTAAAAAAGTAGTTTTTTAATTATGAATTAAACAATTATGATATAATAAAGGGTAAAATGGTCACAACCCATACATTAAGACAAATTAAACAAATCAAAAGCTTCAAAAGAATAACAATCGAGATCAAAAGCAAACCCCAAAGTTAATCGAAAAAAGCCCCAACTCTGAGAATTTGTAGCTCAGCGATTCCGGCGAAGGACTGAGAATCACAATCAATGGTTCAACGGTGTTGATAGTTCGATGAAGCAAGTATTTGATTTAGCTCCTCTATTGTTACCCCAAAAATAAAAAGTTGATCCCCCAACTCAAGTTAGATTAAAAGATTTACACAACTCATCCATCAATGAAAGATATGAAGAAGAATACGAGTGCAGAGCTAACGTCTATAGTGATGATAACCAGCGGCCGTACATATCACGGTAACTGACGAATTTTCTATTTTTCTCCTTTTATTCTAGAGACAGATCTGGGCTTTGTAAATGTTTCGCAGTCGACGAGATCTGAGAGATCTGGGCTTGTTCATGTGGCGATAGACCCTAACTTCTTCAATCTCTCGTTCCGACTAGGATGGTTATTAGATCTGAGTGAAATGGTGAAATTGATTTTGCTTATGGATGGTTTAGTTGTTTCCCTCACATATCCTACTTATTTTTTGGAGATGACTTACTCTCTTTGGAGAAGCCATTGAGGATAAAACGAGAGTCATGATAGATTTCCTTGAGGAGTTCTGTTTTGCTTCGGGACAAATCATTAGAAAAGCTAAATAAAAAATGATTCATTTATTTTTTTGATATCAGTTATGAAGCTCCGACATTAATCCATTTCAATGGATTCCTTAGATCTTATTTAGCAGATAGAGGAGTTTGGATGAAATTATTTGAATTATTTTTTTATTTATTAATTTTTTTGCGATGGTGTTGATTTTGATCTAAATTATTTAAAGAGAGATGTGTTTTTGATGATTTAAGGACTGATTTTTTTTTAATTTTAATGGGATATAATTTTTTTGGACATATTTACCCTCTAATGTATAATAAATGTGTAAAAGATATTCGAAAATATCTTTTTATAATTACACATAAGCTGAAGATGGCCTACTTAGGGATCCACGTCATCAATTTCTGATGTTGCGAGTTTAATTGAACGAAAGTGGAAATATTTAATAGTTTAATCATCTAATTGACAAAATTGAAAGGTATCCACCGAAGTGGAATATGACCTATAGTTTAGGATAGTAAATTATATGTAAGCCTTTTTAATATCAAATGCTTCAATATTTGGTTGAGAAATGGTTTTTAACAATGCTGATTGTTTCCATAATAAAATATTTATGAATAGTTTCTTTATATTTAGTGTCATTTTGAATATTATATATATATATATAAAATGCAGGTTATAAATAATTTAATCGCTTTATGGATGACTAGTCGGGCGACTAGTTGTGTAAGTGGTTGGTCACCGACTCGACTTAACGCCTTGACAACTATGCATCGAAGAAGCAAGGATATGGGTGCGCGACACGAGGATAGGAGTTCATCAAATCTTAAAAAATAGGTGCGGCAGGATATGGCACATATTTTATTATTATTATTATAATTGTTATTATTATATATGTATATAATTAAATATATTATAAAAGTATCACAAAGTAAAATATTTTATGCTACTCCAACAAATATGCAAGTCTTTTTAATTTTTAATCTACCACTTTAATTTAACTTGGAACCTTAGGGGAGGGATTAAAAAGTTTATAAAAGGTGAGACTACAATTAGAATTATGAAATATCGGTGTGGTACTATTATGTAATTTGACCATTATATTAATAGAATATATGCAGGTCTGAAACATAGGCTACGTCGATTTTTTTGGGGGGAGGAGCAACGACGCAATGGCAAGTAGGTTTTCTATCATTTTCTTATTCTCTATTTCTTTCACTCTTCTCCTCTCTTCTAGTATCCACTTTTCAGATCTCTTCCCTTTCTATATTCGATTGTGGTGGGAGATGAACTCTTTGTGTTAAAAATTTAGGGATATGGCATATGAAGGTTGTTCGAGCTTTTCGTGAGAGTTGTTGCACCCTTGCGCACCCGCACCTTCGTCACACGGAGTGCGCAGTTCGTGTGCTAAGTATTGCACCCCTACTTCCTAGCTATGCATGAAACCTATGAAGTACCAATATGGATATGTGATACGGATACGGAAACAAAACGAAACGTGATACTTGATATGTCATTTTCAAAATAAGTAGGATACGATATAAATTGTATATATATATAAATATATATATATATATATATAAATGGGGATGATCCATAGCACGTACATGTTACGGATCCTTATAGGGCATACATCATCTCTAGCATCTATTTTAAACATCAACGAACGAGATTTAAAAAGTCAAACTAGTCGTCCGCTACTATTAGTAGCGAACAGTTCAAAAAACACAATCCACCCGCTACTAATAGTAGCGGACGCTAATCAGCTTCCACGGGTTTGGCTTTATTAACTAGGGTTTATTCACTAGGATTCAGAGTTTATAAACTAGGGCTAAGAGTTTATTAACTAGGATTTAAGGTTTATAAATCGTGGTTTAGCAACCAAAGTTTATTAACTAGAGGTTAATAAACTCTAAAGCCTAGTTAATAAAGGGGTTAATAAATCTTAAACTCTATTTAATAAACCTTAAACTCTAGTTTATAAACCCTAAACTCAGGTTAATAAACCTTAAACCCTCGTTAATATACCTTAAACCCTGGTTAATAAAGTATAACCCTTACTTGCGTGGAAAGGATGAAGAATTTTGATTAGCGTCCGCTAGTATTAGTAGCGTATGGATTGTGTTTTTTTAACCGCCCGGTACCATTAGTAACGGAAGACTGATTTGGCTTTTTTAATCCCGTCCGTTGATATTTAAAATAGAAGGTAGAGATAACGTATGTCATTTAAGGATCCGTAGCACGTACGTGCTATGGATCATTCCCCTTTATAGATATACATATATCTATATAATAAATAAATTATATTACTTAACCATAAGCAAGTGTTAACTTCAAAAGTTTAATTCATTTAAAATAATAGCACCTAGTATGACTTAACCAAAAGGTAGGAACTTTACATTTCACATCAAATATCATCATTTTCTCTTAGTCCGAAGACTATTACTAGCATTGAATTTATCATTACATAGGTAAAAGAAAGGAGTCCAACATTACATCCAAAAAACCATAATCATCTTCAAGTCATGAGACACCAAATCAGTAAACTAAAAATAAGATGAAGCAAGCTAGTATTATCATTGAACAAGCTATAACATAGCATCCGAATGCCTTTTATGTATCCGTAAGTGTCCTTAAATTATCTAGAAGTATCCCTAAAGTATCCGAAAATGTCCAAAATTAAAAAGATTAAAAATAATAAATTTGTAGTATCTAAGAGTATCAGACACGTATCTGGAAGTGTCCTAGGAGTATTTGTGTCCGACACGAATACGTCGACCTTCGAGAAGTGTCTATGCAGCCTTAAAGACCTAAGATCTTTCTCACACTCCCCATCAATGACAATCATCCTAGCTGATGCACATCAAATGGTCCATGTTCATCCCCTTCAATTTACCCAAAAGAACTCGTGTCTAATACTCGACACTTAGACAGTAAATGTTTCCGACAACTCTAATTGTGACCGGACACTCCATTCGAGACCATGTAACTTAGTATCCAAGTATTGTGCCCCTTAGAAAAATAACACCAGCCCAGACCTCCAGGCTCCGATATAAGTTGGATAAATCTGCTCATACCAGGACTGAAATTTAACTAAAATTATTCTAGATAACAAAAACTACTGCCAGATCTGATGATTCAGTTTCTTCCATATCTAAAGTGATTAAAGTGGTTACTATTTTTTTTAGATAAAAGAAGAAGTTTTATTAATAGAAAAGAGAGGAGAAAGCCCAATTGCTTTTGTGGTGTGGTACCTTTAGAATATAACAATAAATAATAATACATGTAAATTGAGTTTATAGAAGAAGAGTAAGTACTCTAATCTTCCCAGCGACATCATCATGGCGTGCATTTATGGTGTGAGTGGCTCCAATCGCTTTAGCATTCTGCAACTTTTCATCCTGTACATCTACAGCAATAATCTCAGAAGCACCAAATGCCTGTGCTATCTGCAGGCAACTGGACAATATTATCTGGTTATGATCATTACAGGAGAGGCCCATCATAATTACATTGAAAAAACAAAAGAAAATTCAGATAAAACATGACCAGATCTCCTACCCCATATGTATGAATACACACACACATGCATAGAGATAAATATACTCAGTGAAGAGACTTTTAGTTTTTGCGAAAAAGAATTGTAATCCCTTAAAAGTGCTAAATACTCCCTCCGTCCAAGTTGACTTGTCCTAATTTTAATTTCCTTTTTGGTTTGTCCAAATTTATTTGTCTTATTTCTTTTTAATGCTATTTTTGACATTACTTTTCCAATAATACCCTTATTTAACTTCAAAAAAATCATTGAAAACAACATGATATACATTGAAAAAAGTAGCACTATTAACTTTGACATTAGAATCGCAATCACCCCCCTTTTTCCCTCCTCTCTCTCTCTCTCCACTTATTTATTGTTCCAAGAAAGACTTGGAAGATTAAATAAAATAAAAAAGATGATTATAAAGTAATTAAGATGGGTAATTTGGAGATCAAAAAAATTTCTTAACAAACATGTACTTTCAAACTAGAACAAGTAAAGTTTGACGGAAGGAGTATAAATAAACAAATAAAATATGAGAAAGAAGGATGTTCATATGTAACATATGAATAGAAGCTGAACTGAGAGATAAATAACCGCCCTTGGGTCAGGCACAATACCTAACATACCTGTAGGTCCTGGAAAATTGTATTTGCTTACTATGTACAGGGAATAACATAAAGCACATCGTGCATAATGAGAACATCATCATGTCAGGTGTCTAAGGTGGTGTTTGATAAAACTAAGTAATTAATATCTGAATGGTTAATACTTCTTAATAAATAAATACTTTAAATGAAATAACATCTGAATCTAAAAAACAGTTTGATAACTAAAAAGTGTAAAACATCTGAATGAGACACTATTTTACCATTTTAACCCTCTAAGTTATTTAAAAAAATTATTTGAATGATCTTAAAATTTGAAATTGAAGGAGTACAATATTTATTGAGACTATTTTTGTCCATAAATTTTAAATAAACTATTAAGAGGCAGCTCTTAATAATTAAGATTTGAGTTCTTTAACGATTAAGAGGCAAAAATATTTTTACCAAACAAGATTTCCCTCTTCAGAGGCAGGTGAACTAAGAGGTATTCAAACACAAACAAACACCACCTAACTCTTGATACATCCAGAAAGGACTACCTAAACTGAGTTCAGAATGGTACTGTGGGGCACTCAAGGCAGGGGATATGAATTTTATGATCTCACTCATCCACCGACTTGTATCGCTGTTTTTTTTCTTTCATTTTCTTTGTTAGTGAACTTGAATAGATCTGTAATGACACATTGCTTTGTTGTGTTTAAAGTGTTAAGTTGAAAAGAAAACTCTACAAATAGAGGTGTCATGAGAATAGGTAAATCTGGGAGTTCAGTGATAAGAATTTGTACGCTTTACTAATTTAAATGGTCAATTTGACCATACAAGTCAACTTTCGTCAAATAAAATGGGACAGATGGAGTATGAATTTGTTAATGCATCCAATTGGTTCACACGTATGTTTAATTTGAAGGATTACAGATGTTCGCATTTATAAAAGCCCAAATCTATTTTATCCAGTGTGGGAAGACATATTATACTACGTCCTTTCAAATTGTAAATGAGTTTTTTTTTGGGTACCTCCATTTACAAATTGAGAGTTCGCTACTTAAAATCAAAAGTTTTAGGAACATCTTACTTTTAACATAGTAAATTCACCACGTTCAAAGCAGTCTATATCATAACGAGATTTGGCAAATTAATTTTGAAAGTGACATCCCAAAAAATGAAAGTTGAAATGAGAATAAGGGAGCTAAATATATATCCATTAAAACATGCAGCTCAATCTGTATAATTTTCTAATAATTGTTGAATGACATTTATCATTGTACCCATATCACAAACTCCTCTGTTCCAAAATATAAGGATCAAATACAACTTTCCAAAGTCAATCCGAGATATTTTCAAATTCAAAATTGGCGTGATTCATTTAACTTTTGTAAACAATAAATCTTGCAAAAAGTTAGTAGTTTTTACATAGTTAACAGTTTTCGCAAGTGAACTTTTTAAAATAAATTAATATAAATTTTGAATTTGAAAATATCTCAAATTGACTTTAAAAGTTAAAAAAAATGATCCAAATCATATGGGAATGAAAACATTTCATGGCTTTTTGATTTTGGAACGGAGGGAATATTATTTGAATCCCTGTCTATATCAGTCAATTTTCAAGATAAGACATGCCTTTTAATATTCTCAACCTTAGATATTTACCTTGAGCCTACACCCCCTATCCCAATCACAGCAATAGCATCACCAGGACGCACCTCTGCCGCATGAGCCATAGCACCATACGCAGTAAAAACTGCACATCCTAAAATAGCAGATTCTGTATAAGGCAAAGAGTCAGGTAGAATAGACAATGCATGTGCTGGCACAACGCAATATTCCGCAAGGCCACCCATACTATACATATAGACTGGTTTCCCTGCAAAAGTAAGCAAACACAATTCAATTCTCTGGGTATATATTTTTGTTAAAGAAAGGACAAAATTTTATTTGAGAGAAGATAGAAACAAAAAAATTAGGACAATAAGTCCTAATAAGAACAATTATTGGAAAAGAGTACAAAGTTCTAAAAAAGAACTGCCTGTCTCCCTTTGGAGATAACAGGGAAACACCTCTAAGAGCCCCAAAAGTCAATTCCCAAATGGAAACAATAAAGAACACTATCTTGTAATATGGAGGAAACAACTATCACTAAAAATTCTAGCATTTCTCACAGGGACCAAAACGAAATAAAAATACATAATAAATACTCCCATGAAAGTTGAAACAAAATGATATTCTAAATAACATAAAAACACCAAGAAGACTCTGCAAATGCCAGCAGATATCATCTATCTACAGCCATCCAAAATGAAATAGTGTTATCTAGTCAACTGCATGAGTCACGAGGTACCTCCAGTTTTTGGTGAATGTCAATATCCAAGCAATTAATTTTGTTTATTTTTTTCGAGTGTTCGTGTAACGATCAAGCAATCGTGTTTAACCTTGTAACTAGGTTGAAGAATATTATTTAATAAAATGAGATTTTATTAATATTATTGTGTTATGTGTTTAAAAGTCGATTTTATGACCTGGAATATGTTTACGTGTTAGAATTTATGAACTAGGTTTCTTATAAGAAAATAAAAATTTTCAGAACAAAGACGTAAAAACACTATTCACGCAGAAAGCGCTTTTACGTTTTTTCAATTTTTCGAATGACGCCATAGCGTTTATATGATGTCACAAGACGTAATCTCTAATAAAATACAAAAACGAAAAAACACAATTTTTCGGCTAATCGAACGAAGTACGAAAGTCAACCGAGAATCAATTTAATTGTTAAACCTTCGGGCATTGTCAATTGGAAGCCCAATGAAAGTTAATGTAGGAGGCCCAAGAATGATTTAATCAATGCCCAAACAAAGTATAAGAGAAGCCCAAATAGAAGCCCAAAACTAAGTCCAATTTGATCAAAGTCAAAATTGGTCAAAGGTGAGAAGCTTGTGTATCCTCCAAGCTTGTAATATTAGATGAAATGAATGTGGGATGAGAACCAAAGGGGAGGGGGGACCCGGCCACATGAAGCTTCAAGGAGAAGCTTGGCCAAAACTTTACATAAATGGTATGTTTTGTGCTTAAACAAGCAACCATTAATGCCCCAACCAATTGCCATTATTTCCTTAACCAAAAAGTCTCCTTTGATCATTTTAACTCAACCATTATTAGCCTTGGTGTTGAATGATAAGGGGATGGTTTATAAGATGTTAGAAGTTGAGGGGATTGACTATGCAAGACCCTAAGCTAGGTGATCAACTAATAAGATTGGAAGAGCTAAATACCAAAACTCTTGCATTTCCTATAAATAGCAAGCCTTTCCTTCACAAATCCTTACAACTTTCAAATTAAGAAAAGAAACTATACACAAATTGTGTGAGAGAGAATTTTGAATTATGGAGTAAGTAGAGCAAGCAAGTAAAATAACTACATCAAAGTCAAGCTACAAAAAAGGTAAGGAACCCTAACTCTTCATCATCTTCTTAAGCTTTTGTAATGCTTTGTTGGTGGTTGTTGTTGTGGTGGTGGATCATGAAGGATCCAAAAAAATAAGGATCATAAACTTAGAGGACTTAATAATCACCGGCAATATATGTATACAAAGTGGAAACAAAGTTAAAGTAATGAACCAAGCTAAGAAAGCATGAAAATCGTATTGATTGTGTCTATTCGACTAGTGTAAATCATTGTTCGTAGGCTAAGAATTAAAATCTTAAAATACGGGAAGAAGGAAATGTACATATGTAAGTTATGGAAATGTTTCAAGTGGAACGGACAAAAATGTACTATAACAAAGTCATGGCAAAAATTCTAGTAAAAGACGTTGAACGTCGAAAACCCTACCTTGGTACGATTTCCGGGCGAATTGTATGCCTAATTAACAAATCCGAAAAACTGTTTTTTGTGGGAATAGCGTAGATAGTAGTAAAAATGAGTCGTGACCTCAAGAACGAACTCATTCTGACTACGGGTGAGTTAGTTACGAAGAATTGAAGAATAGACGTTAAGATTGTTAAGTTGAAAAACAAGGCTACGAAGGATTTTTGAGCCAAATTTTAGGCTTGTTATAGAATCAGAAAATTATTCCACCCGAGGGGATTGATAGAGGATGTTACGAGCAAGAAAATAGATCAAGAACGGACTCATTCAAATATCGAATGACGAAGTAATGGGGCGGCGAAGTAGGGGCGGCGAAGTAGGTGCGGCAAAAGTTGCAAAAATTGGGTTTAGGCATCAAGGGCTGGGCGTATATACGCTGGGTATACGCCGGGTTTCTGCACTTGGGCGTATATGCACTGCCCAAAGGCTAATTTTGCATATATGCGCTGGTCAAATGTTAGGCCAAAATCAGCTCTGACGTGCTTTAGTAAATTGAGTATAATTCTTTCGTATGAACTCCGATTGAGGTGATTCAAGATGACCTGGAAAGATAAGAAGTAGACCTACAACTTTCATTTAATAAGAATTGGGAGTTAAGATCAGGATCAAGGTCAAAATTAGGCGTTTTTAGGACTGTAGTGCAATCAGGCACAAGGCGTGGTGATTCTTTCGAAACGCCGAAACGCTATAACAAGTTACAACAAACTAACAAAAATATTGCTCCAAGTCTAAACAACATGGACATGGAAAGAAATGAAATAGGAGTAATGCAAACCATATGTGGAGTCTATTTGTGATTAATTTGATGTGTCTATGTGATGATATCATGTAGGACTCGAAAGGAGTTATAGGAAAGTTTAGAAGAACGCTAAGGATTATGTTCTTATGAATGTTATGTGATGTTTTTAAGATCAAATGTGCACAATTCTTGTATGATTGTGTGAATTATATGCCTATGCAAATCTCTTGGTATTTGTACAAGTATCCAAGCTATGCTATGACATAAACTGTTAAAGCTTTAAAGTTCAATATCCAGGAACTGTTTAAGGAAGTGTCGATGTCATTTGTTTCGGCTAAACAAATGTTAAAATGTTTTATCGATTTGAGATTGAATCATTGAAATATTATTGATGTTAAGTAGACCTGTCTAAACAAAATTATTCTGGTACAGATTCAAAGGTTACGCCTGAGAATGAACAAACCAAAGTTTTGGTCGAATATTTCGACTGACACACAAGGTGTACAAAACAAACGCATATAGTCGTTTAAAAGTAAGAGTGTTGATCAACATAGAGTACCATAGGCTGATCACCTAAGAGTGCTCATAAGTAATGACAATTTACGGTTGAATTATTGTTAAACATTTTCAAAGGAAGTAAAAGAAAGTTCTTGGTCGTATGACCTCTCGGTATAAATGTTCAGTATGTTGTTTCAAAAATGTGTTAAATGAAAGAAAGTTTGTTATTCCTGTTTATTCGGAATATTTCACAACTATTGCTCAATTGTTGAATAATGATCATATGATTCTTGCTTTTGTTGTTATTGAGTTGTTATACTTGTTGGGCAATTTAATGCTCATCCTTGCTTAAATTATTGAAAGATCCGGTAAGGACGAGGGAAAGAAGAAGATAAACGAATAGAAGACTTGTAATAGAATAGTAATATTATGTTACAGATAATATTATTATGCTTTGAGCATGTAATGGTCATAGAACCTGGGATTGAACGGATATGATGTAATAATATAGTAATTACATCCATGTCATTAATATTATATAGTTAGATGTATTTGTATGTTGTAGTACCGTGTAACACTATATCCAGGGTTTAAAGGTACCCGAATTTTGGGGCTTCACAGTTCGTGTACTCACTCAAGAACAGTTAGAAACTATGCTCAAGTCGTGACCTCGGTCTAGGTGAATAGCATCACAATTTACATAATCATCGGCTCTAGAATTCAATTTTTCTACAAAATACTTAGAAATTCCAACTGTTATTTCAGTCATACCCTTACAGATACAATTATCCAAGCTATTACGACACTTGATGTAGCATAATAGTGGTTAGACAGTAAGTTTATAACACAAATGTTGATGGTCGATTATCGTACCAACACGAAAAAGATAAAACTGAATCTGCAAGGAAGATAAAAACTCTCAAACAGAAATTAACAATAATTTTCAAAGATTGATTAATCCAAAAACCAAGATAACATATTTATGGTGCTAAACAACTTTCCTACAATTACTTCAAATCGTGGGTTGAACCTTTAATCATTCCTATGTGGATTCAGTTTCCAAATCTTCTGATCTGTTTTTATCAATACTACTAAACAAGAAAACTATGGTTGCCCACTAATCTGATCATAGGTGAAATTGAATCCCTTCGCTCTTAATTGAATTGCAATTAAACTCGGCCCAATCTTTTAGAAGAGGATTGAGCCGAATACAAAGACATTATTCGGTAAAGGAACACAAAATAAAGGAAAATAATAAAATCCTAATAAAAATTTGAAAAATAAGACCAAAATATAAACGAGCCAAAAATAAATTAATCTACTAGATTCCCCTAAATAATACATAGATATACATACAATATGTCAATCTCCATAAAAATTGAAATAAATGGAAATTTAAATCTTCTTTGATATTTTTCAAAGCATCAACATGAGTGGTGCCCCCTTGGTGCCAAATTTAAATTTTATTTTCACTTTATCCAAAAAAAACAAAAAAGAAAAAGAGTAAGCATAAGACTGAAAGAAACGAAAGAAAGACAAGCAAGTAATAGGATTAGAAGAATTGAGAAATGATACTTAAAATTCATGTGGTAAAAGAAGCGTAATAGTAATACAACATTTTTGGATAAAAGAAGAAACTTTATTAGATGAAAAGAGAGAATACAAGTGTAAGACCGAGAAATGTAAAAGTATAATTAAACGACTACTCAAACAAGATTAACTAACAAAATGATGTTTCCATTAATCAATTATCTTTTGATAACTATAGAAATGTTGAGTACAATACAATGATATCCTATACCATTACACTTCTCGTTGCGCTCAGGTTCGTTGATTGATCGGGTGAGCTGAGAATTCCACAAAGGCATGTGAGATTGGAGACGAGGGGAGAGATCGAAGGCGGACTCTTTAAGGCAATATGGGCAGAACCCTTGGTGTTAGGGTTGTGTGTGTATGTGTTTGGGGGTTTGGGTGTGTTAAGGACTTAGCTCCTTGGGAAACTAAGTCCTTTGGAGAGGTTCCTTGGGCCCGTGGAGACCAAGTATGGAACCTAGCCACCAAGACCAACAAGCAAGACTTCTTGATGATAGCAACTTGGTGCTTATCACTTCTAGAGAGAGAAAGTGGTTTCTAGAGAGAGAAGCTCTCAAACTCTTACAAGTTTCTCCAAAGTTTCAACCTCCTCTCAAATGAAGAGGGGTATTTATAGGCTTCATGAGGGGTCCACCCATGTGCAGTGCACATGACCTAACTAACACTTATAAACTGTAACTACAATATCAGTCTAAGTGCAAATATTACCTTTTTAGAGTCCGTTTTGCCCTACGTCTCCATCCGCCAGCCCAAACCACTCACCGAATCTCACTTCTAGACAACCCCTTCGACCCTCTATTGGAGGCTAGAGAGGTAATCCGTCTTTCCTGAAATAGCCATCTCTAACCGTTATTCTTCATATTGGGTCAATTTGGAACAGTTGGGAAAGAATTGTCTCTTCATTATGACATCACCACGCTCGCTCATGACATCATCATTCTAACAAATAACCTCATCCTTGAAGCTTTGGCATGCACCTTGTGCTCATGGTGCCAATTGGTTGCTTGAAAGCTTAAGTTGCTTGACTTCCTCACTTCGGGCTTAGCCTACTTGTGTACTTTGAGCCTACTTTTGAAGGTACGTCTTTCTTTTCTTCCTCTTGGTTGGAAATTGGCCAAGTATCGGGTGAGTGAAAAGGCCTCCCATGAGGGGGAACCCCCTTGGGGCCAACCCTAGGGTGGCCTCCCACCTCATGGTAGCCTTTCTCCTGCTTCAATTTAGTCAAGTGTAGAGAGTAAGGTGTGGGAGAGAGCATTTGGGCAGCCCCCGCAATGGGGAAGCACCACTTGAGGCCCACCCTAAGGGTTGGGGCCGACTTTAGAGTATCCCCTCCAACCCATGGTGGCTCCCTCTTTGGCCTTCCTTCATTTTATTCTTCTTTGCACACCTTTTTGCATTTGGCCATGTGTGGATATGATATGTGATGATAGAGCATGTGAGGACCCTCACCATGAAGGAGGTCCATGTTGGGGCCGACATTGGGTCGGCTCCTTCACCTCATGGTGGTGTGTCCTTGGTTCCTTCTTGCTTTGATGCTTCTTTGTGTAACTTTCTTTAATTTTGACAAAGTGTTGAGCATGAGGACACTAAGACAACCTCCACCATGAGGGGGTGCATACCTTGGGGCCGACCTTAGGGGTTGGGGCCAACCCTAGGGCATACCCGCCCACCTCATGGTGCTTAGTTTTTCCCAATTTTGATCCTTTCTTGCATGTTTTCTTGAATTTGACCAAGTATTGGAGGTGAGATATGATGAGAGACCCTTAGAGCAACTCCACCGTGAGGAGAACTATGTTGGGGCCTACCCTATGGAGGTTGGGGGCTACCCTATGGGGTGCTCCCTCCTCATGGTGGTTCCCTTCCTCAATTTCTCCCCACTTGGTCCTTTCTTGCATTCCTTCTTGAATTTGACGAAGTGTTGGGAACATGGGATAAAGGAGTACTTGGGCAACCCACCATGAGGGGAGGACACAACATTGGGGCCGACCCTAGGGTGTGTCCCCAACTCACGGTGGTTGCCTAGTTTTGCTTCTTTGGTTGCTCGATTGCATGCCTTCATGTTATACTCGTTTGATCTTCTTTTTCTTCATTCTTTCTTGCTTGCTTGTGGGAGTGTGAGGTGTGTGCCATGTGGTGTCATAAGGCCTCTCTTCATATTAGCTCACATAGTGAGGAGTCCCATACTTGGCCATTTTCTTGTCAGTTTCCCATACTCGGTCAATTTTGACCCTTTTGGATGGAGATAGTCAATGTCTTGCATTGGCTCCTTCTTGGGCACTCACGATAGATGGTGAGGGATGTTAAGAAGCATGTTGAGTTCCCCAAACTTGAAGTGGCAATACGGGGGCCTTGGTGGCCTCCCGGGTGGGGCCCACCGGGAGCCATTTTCTGACGGAGACCACATTTCTTGATACGGATAAATTCAGGAATTAATTATCACTAATTATTATTTAGTTAAGGTAATTAACCCCCCAATTTATACCCGGAATACAACAAGCATATGGAAAACAAGTCCACCCATCCTATAACAAGTGGAAAAAAATAGTCTAATGAAGTAGCTTAACAATCTCTACAGAGTTCAGAAACAGAATTTGCCCCAAAGGCACCCATGGCATAGACCCATAAAGAAGCAAAACAATCAAAATACCAAAAGTAAAGCATGAAATACATTTAAATGAAAAAGAACTGATAATGGAAGGACTTTTTATGTCATACTAAGCCTTATATATACAGTTTTTTAGTTTTCAATTAAACCCTTCCTAGGTTATATGAAGAAACATGATGAAAAAGGTCACATGCATCTCACATGATGATATTAGGATGTTTATATAAAAACTGCCCCTCCCTGAACAAATTTTTGTCATAATTAGACGTTATGGTAGCTTTTTACTTTTATTTTTTTGATAAAAGAAGAATACTTTATTGATTTGAAGAGAAAATTACAACACATGACAAGAACAAGAAGTCCTCCCAACAGAAATTAAAGAAAACAAAAATGAGAAGAAAAAATACTTAATATTAATGAAGCACCGTCTGCCAATCTCTTTGAAGATTGGATAAGGAAATTTCTCCAAAAGCTCTCATTGCATGAACCCAAAGAGAAGCAAAGAAAGATATTTTATCCAAAAGTAACTCAATATTTGTACTTCGATCGCAAAATATTCTAGCATTCCTCTCAATCCAAATCCCCACAAAGGCACAAAACAGCTAAACAAACACATCTCCGAAGGATCCTCCTATCACTTGTATGACCAAAACCCTTGAATTTGTATAGTAAAAGATCTTCCACGGAAGAGGGACATCCAACTTTCACCCATCACAATAAACAAACAGCACCACAACCGCCAAACCATCGAACAATGAAGAAATAAATGATAATGAGATTCACTATCCTTCAAACACATTATACACACATCTAGGGATAAAAATTTGTAAAGCCTATGCCTTTAACGCATATCATTAATATTAAGTTGACCAAGAGTTAAGGGCCACATAAAAACCTTAATTTTTGAGGGAACCTTTACTTTCCAAATATAAGAGGCTAGAGGAAAACGAATAAACAATCAGACCTCTCATTAGAGTCTACTAAAAATCTAGGCCAAAAAGGTCACATGCATCTCACACAACAATACTAGGTAACTCCCTCCCTCATCAACTTCATATTTTGGATATCAAACTCACCCACAAACATCAGTACATCACATATTGAGCCCGTCCCTTATAACCCAAATCCGCCACTCCGTAGAGTGTGGAGTGCTGCTGAATTACCACCAGGTTAGTAGTATGATGATGGTAGAACAGAAAGACAATGTATGCACAAAACCAAAAAATCATCGACTTGATATTTTTTGATATATTACAAGATTTCCCTTGAACAAAAACCTTCGACTTAAAACTTGATTTAATCAAGGTAAAATGCATGCCCTTTCTCAATTATTTATTGTCCAGTTTCATGCAAATCCAAAGCCCTCAATTAACCATTGCAACACAATGACACCAGCACAACCAAGGATCAAACTTCCATTAATTTATTCCATTTACTGCAATTACCCTCCATTTCTTTTATTCTCTTCCTACAATAAAAATATCAAAACCATAGTTTCTCTCTACTTTAATAGTAAGCGTTTGAAGAAATGTGTTATTAAAGTCATTAAAAAACAATACTTGGACTCATCAAAGTTTCACATGATAAAGACATAGGGGAAAACACTACATGGGAATCATGAACCCAAAGTCCATGCTTCACGTGCTAAAGATAAGGATCACAGAGATATATGACTATTTGAACCTTTAATTCTAAATATAAGGGTAATGCATCTTAAGTCCAAATTGCTAGGTTAGACTGAAATTAATGAGAATGTAAATTTGGATTCAAAATTTGTGAGAAAATTAATAGGAGAAAGAATAATTACCATTGTTACGGAGAAACAGACGTGTTTCTCCATCATAGAGGGTGCCTTTTGCTCGATTATAAGCAAAAAAGTCCTCACATAAGTCATCTTGACCCTGTTTTCACTCAAACATTAACAATGTCAGATTGGCAAGGCATGTTCTTCGAGTATGATGGTGTCACAGATATAAAAAAATGGCGACTCCATTAATATAGTCACCTTACTGCAGTAGAAGCAGCTACCGCAAGGCATTATGAAAGCTCCAATAACATGAGCTCCGACAGGAAATCTGAAGAATAATACAAAACCCAAGCTGTAATTTATGATGAAGTTTAGTTTATATTAATACTGAAATAAAACATATTTCAAAAAGAATGTCAGTTTTTAAACCTTTCAGTGATTTTACTATCAGTGAGTGGTCCATGTTCAACCACCTCACCGGTGATCTCATGCCCCAAGACACAAGGTCTAGCAAATGGAAGTTCACCTTTCAATACGTGAAGGTCAGAGTGGCAGACCCCACAGGCTGCAAGAATCAAGATATAAAAGACTATCAAAACTATAGGAATAACAACCCATAACCGAAATTAATTATACAAACAGAAGCATAAATTGTACCATGAATAAGATACGAGGCAAGTTAGAAAGATACACGACCACTTTTTTTCTATTCTGAAAAATCTTAAATCTGTCGAAATTCGAAAATCCCTTTCCTATATTGTTAAAGAAGGAACACGGGAATAAATGCGCAGTGCTAATTGAGTCATAGTTTGCCTACCTTTATATTTTAAATTTTCTAAGAACAATCTAATATTTCCAGTATAATTATGTTCAGTTGTGCAAAAACATAATGTAATAGAAAAGATTTTATTAGGAAGAAAAGATTATACAATAGGCAGGAGGACCAGGCATGATCCGAACAAGTGAAAAGAGGAAACTACAAAGTCCTAACAATGAACCGCCCTCCAATCCCTCCGTAATTTAATATATCAATCACGCCAGAAGCAACCTAGGCCAAAGACCAAAAGGACTTGTACGAAAAGTTTTCTGTATTGGCTGATTTTTTTTGTTTTGATAAAAGTAGAAATTTAATTAATACAAAAAGAGAAAACAATAAGTCCACTCACACTGGAGTAGTGGAAGACGACAAAAAGAGCACTACAATTGCTTGGAAATAATGTTAGACGGTAACTATCTCTCTTTGCACTAAGCTTGCTTGTATATATGTCTCGGTCAATAAGTATCTCTCTTTGCAATCAACTTAAAGAGGGAAATCTTAAATAAAGCATATACATATACATATACATGTACATATATATGAAATGGATCAGGTCCAGACCTCCCGGACGGGAGAAAATCCGGACCCAAATTTTTTTTTTTTTTTTTGTAGAACTAAAAAAAAATTTATGGAACTGAAATTTTTCAATAATACAGTGTTTTGGGTGTGTTTTTAATACCTACACCAACCAATGTATGTACAGTCTGCCCAGACTGTACAGACATGTTTTGTTATAGGCATCCAAATCACGCCAAAAACACTGTATAATGTAAAAATTCCAATTCCATAATTTTTTTTTTTTAGTTGTTTCAAAAAAAAAGCAAAAAAAAAAAAAAAAGGTCCGGATTTTGTTAAAATCCGGGAGTCCGGACCTGATCCGGACTCTACATATATAATATCAAACAAAAAAATAACTCTCTTACAAACAAAAAAAAGAAGACAAAAGACAGGACACATACACACACACACACACATATATATATATATATAATATCAAAGGAGAGGTGGGGGAGCAGTTAAGTTTTGGGTAAGCTGTGTAATAGAATATGGTTAAAAAAATTAATTACCAAGCATAGTACCCAAAATTAGAATAGCTGACAATTATAATTCACCCCCTATTATCTCTACTACTCTCTCTTATCCCTATTTTCTCTATTCAAATTTTAAACGTGCGTGTCTATATATATATATATATATATATATATATATATAGAGAGAGAGAGAGAGAGAGAGATTAATGAATCAAATAAAAGATAAATGTTCATTAATTTAAATTTGATTTCTAAATGTTTCGATCAATTATTCAATTTATTTGAGGACGATGGTTTCTATGAAGCACAAAAACTCTCCCTATGTCACATATCCATGTGAAACATTTGGTAAGTCAAAATTCTAGAAAACCTTGGGGAATTTCTACGAAACATGATCTTAAATTTCTTATTATATCTTTTTTATATAAAAAAGAATAACTTGGAAACATGGTGGAAGTGTTGGGTTCTTAACTAAGATATAATCATCTTAAATTTCTTTTATCTTTTTTATATAAAAAAATAATAAATTGGAAGCATGGCGGAAGTATTAGGTTCATAAATAAGATATAATCAAAACATAAAAACGCAAAGGAATCAATATTTTATGTATATTTTTATAACCAAAATTGGTGTCAACAATCAACTTGGAAATATGGAAGAGTCGAGAGTGGATAAAATTGTTGGGGATAAATAATAAAAATTTCCAATTCCTTTTTTTTCATTTCAAAATGTACATAATATATTTATATATATTTACAAAATTATACATATGGGTGATTCACAGGGATGAAGCCAGAGATTTTTTGAGGGGAGGGATGGTTGACATACTATATTATGGTCATGAATAATTTAGTGAAGTCCAGGGGCATTGGCCCTCGGGCTAAATTTAGTGGATAATTTTATACTTTCTAACTAAAATAACATTTCTTTGTATTGCAATATGTATGCAAAGTGGAGCAAAGAGAGATCATAAAATTTGATATTCATATTAGTATAGCCAAAAACTGTGAAGAGTGATTTATTTATGAATTTGCCCAGATTTCAAATTAACTTTAAAAAACAACTCTTATACTGAAATAAAAAGGTATTTTCTTTTATTTTTCCAACGAGTATTATATATAGTTTTTTTTTTTTTCATAAATCTTGGGGGCCTAAAGAAATATCAAAATTTTATATGCTTAAAAAAAATCAACATTTTCATAGTAGCACCCCCCCCCCCCCCCGACAATGCCCTAGTGTGGCTCCATCCCTGGTGATTCATAGCCAGTATTTTGTTATAATTTAGGAAGCATTATTTTTTCATTATCTCAGGGAACTGTCAATATGCCCCTACTGGATATTCCAATTCTCTCCCTGGTTATGAATCGCCAACATTTGTTTATGACTTCATGTTTATAGTAATATGAAACTTATACTGTTTGTTAGATGTTTGTTGTTTCTCTCCTGTGGATCTATTTGTTGAATATTTTATTATATACATATAATTACTCACCTAAACATATACACATTTAAAATTAGAATTTGTGCCGAACTGGTGAAGAGGACTTGCAAGAATTGTGGATGAAGCAGAGGAATTTCCTGCATAATTTTTGGATCGTTTTGATAGTCAAAAGTCAAAACAAACACCTTCTAGAATATGATCCAGATTCATTTTTGGATCATATTGGATGACAGGCTTTGATATCGGAAAAAATATTTGATTGCAAATTTTTATCTACTTACCTTTTCTTACTTTTAGGTCACTCCCTTAATTGATGTAATTGGTCAGAACTTTCCTTTTTTATTGTTATTTCTTTTTCTACCTTGTGGACCCTATATTAAGGTTGTTTGGAACAATTGTAAGGAAGACTATGATTTCAAATAAAAGTTTAAGAAAGGATTTGTTTTCTCTTTTCCTTCTCTTAGTGGATTCTAGGGTACGTTTACTAGAATGATATCTAGTCTTGCTTGTGAACTACGTCACGAATCCTCCGCACCCGAATCTCCATCTTTTAAGATTTGGTGAACCGTCATATCCCCGCAACTGAATTCGTGCTTCTTAGGTCATAGTCCTAATTTCAATTAGAGCATCAATAGTCGTTCACTTAGATCATTATTGGCCAGGATTATAAAAAAAATGTTTTAAAGTGTGCGTACAATATATATTAATAAAAAAATATATAACTTAGAAAGATGGCGGAAATGTTGTGGTTCTTGACTGGGATCTAATCAAAATTATGTATTTTTTAAAAGCAAAATTGGAGTCAACTAACTTGTTAATACAGACTACGCCAATATTAATGGCAGTGTCCTCTTACAATAGTGCCATTTTCTCCCATATTACAAAATTCACCAGTATTATTGGTAGGGCATTCTTTCTTGTATTGTTTTCTTCCTTCCTACACATTGACTCTTCTAGTCCTACTTTGTCTCGTTTCTTTAATCCAGATATCAAAACTCCATATCACTTTCATTAAAAATTATAAATTATCGATCTATAAGAAAGCTTTAGGAAAGATCTTCAAGACAATAGGTCATGTGACTCATTTTGATATAACAAAAAACACAATCAAAATATTTTATATAAACATATTTACAACATTAGTATACTTCAAATAAAGAACTTTGACAACATTTGTCACCATTTTAATTACATGGAAACATATCAACATGGCCTATTATTTTGAAGATCTTTTAGAGACCTTTCTCACAACAATAGACCAACTATGGTTTCTTACGAAGTAGACGACAATAGACCAACTATGGTTTCTCACAAAGTAGATATGAAGCTTTGAAATTTGGCTTAAAGACGAGATAAAATGGAGGAGTATGAGATAGAATAGTAGGATGGAAAGGGGTTTCCTTGACTCGGACTCGATATCAGCATCGGTTTGGTTTAGGTATTGAGCGATACGCACCATAAAAATTAGAAGCTTCAAAAAAAATTAAAAAATATGTAAAAATTTTAAATAATAAGAACAAAATGGATCAATTAGATGAACACAAAAACCTAATCTAATATACATGGCATTGTTTAAATGACAAAACAAACAGATATGTCTAATACTATATCGCATAGTAATTGAACAAGAAGTTTTTTATGACACTCTAAAAGGTACATAAACACAATAAAAGAAACTAAATAGATATAAATCAATACTCATTCTACTTCTCCTCTTCATGATCATCTTCTTGTGTTTCAGTTGTAGTTATTATTATTATTTGTACAGTTACGAACATATACATATTTATATATCAAAATTTATTATTATTATTATTATTATTATTATTATTTATAACTCCCTCTTTACACTATTATTTCGCCATTTATTTCTCCCTGGCTCCTTGTTATGCCGTTATATCTCCCCGTTACAGCAAATTCTCGCCTGTACACTACCTTACATTGATAATGCTTGAAATTACAATTCATGTATCGTTATAGGAGCGGTGACCAAATAAACCAAACCGAATTACCTATTTCGGTAACGGAGCCGCTTCTTTGAACTATGGATGGGATAAAATTTACAAAAAAGAATATTTTGCCAATAAAGTAGTGAATTGTATAATATATGAAAGAAGGGAAATGCTGTGAAAGGGTGGTGGTGGTCTGCCATTAATATTGGCAACTGTTAAACCATTTTCTATAATTTTGACCATCCACGATAAATGGCCAGCTATAGATGTGATGGTTAGAACAGGGCTGACATTTCCAGACATTTTTTTAAGAAAGGGACGTTTCCACATCTTTGTATCATTTCCTACCTGTTTCTACGTTGGTGATAATTAGATGGTTTTTTCCATCTGACCAATTATAACTCTCTTCTTCTCTCCTCCCCTTCAGCGCCCCCCACCCCCTCCCAAGGGAGGAGTGTGCATCCCGTTGTGTAGGATGTCAGTGCTTTAAAGGATCAGTATAACTTATACTTTTAAATTTAAAAGAAAGTCGCTTATAATTCTTTAGTTACAGATACTCATGAAAAATGACTATGGGAATCCACTTGCACATGACGCACAGTTAACCGACATACTAGAACTTCATGTCTAACATCCATATGGGCAACTAAAATCAACAAAAAGTTGGTATAGATTAACAACTTTTACCACTATCCTCTATCTAGAGCTATATCCTCTCTATAAAGTATAAGCCACAAGTTATACTCATAACGTAAATTATGTGGTTAAAATATACCTTATTTTAAGCATTAAACATTTTATAAAAAAGTGTTGGTCAATTCAATGCCACAAAAACTCAGGTTATCTAGGTACAAAATTTCCTACAGAAATCAACAAAATTTATTACTAGATTTTTACATTACCGCGATGCTAAAAACAACTCAGTTAGTTTGCTCAATTTACTACAGGCATAGTTGAAATTCAATTCAGGTCAAAAAGAATATATGTATATATTATCGAGTATAATTTACCCTTAGTTTTGATGAGAATTTCACCGGCTTTGGGGCGAGGCATATTGAAATCTTCGAAAGTGAGAGGCTTATTCGGCTCCCAGAAAACAGCTCCACGCATGTAAGAAGGCCCGCCGCTCAGGTGATAAGACGCCGCATCAATGCCAGAAGTGACCAACGATCTTCTCGAATTCCGATTCCCACAACAATCAGAAGAAGATGAATAAGAGTTTAAGGCCCTGATTACGCTTCGGCTGCTGTTGATAGCCCTGCGCACCCGACGGAAGCCTATCATCATTGATTTGATGATCGTTTGATTTGAAACTTAGACGAATTTCAAAATTCAGACTACAAAACTGATGGTGAATGAAAATGAATTTCTATTCCTAACAAGTTACGTTCTTTTTCAATTTCTGAGTTTTAAAATGGATAAAAAACAAAAAAAATAATTTGTTTCCCATTCTTATGTTTATTAGTTTTTTAAACATAAGAAACGGACTTAGTCATTTTTTCTGTCAAAGTTTTCGATCTGACTTGGACGAAAAATAAATTAGAATAAATAATATTTTTATAATTCTCATATTATCCTCAACTTTTAATATACTCCCTCCGTCCCAAATTAACTGCTCAATTTTGACTTTTTTAAGTCAAATTGACTATTTTTAGAATTAATAATTAAGCATATATAAATATATTTCTAAAATTATAAAAATTAGGATTAGTAATAAATTGTATATACTTTCTTTTAGTTATAATCTCTTCACCTATATTTTAGCAAAAATAGTAAAAAGATTAGTTTTAAAAATGGTCAATTTGACTTTAAAAAGTCAAAACTGAACAGTTAATTTGGGACGGAGGGAGTAATAATTTTAAATTACAACTCATATCCTCAATTTTAAATTTTCTATTTTTTTCATTAAAAACTCAGAAACAACACAAAAGAAAACTTCAAGTTTTTTATTCTTTTTTTTTCTGTTCTAATTTAAATTTTTTATTCTTTTCTTTTCTGTTCCAAACTCAGAAACAGAATGTTTAAATGTTTTTGCAATAAAAAAGTTTTTTTTTCAAACTTGCTCTATTATTTTTTATTTATTATTTTGAATAATTGTTATTAAAAAAATTAAAATAAAATAAATAAATAACACTTACCTTTTAACAACCGGTACAGCACCTCCCCAAATTATTTGTTATATGTCTTAAATACACTTTGAGCCTTAAAACCTTCAAGCTTTTAGCTTTTTACAATTTAAACCTTAATATTTTTATTTTAAGACATTAATCTTAATATTTCTAAATTTTTATAAATTAAACCTTTTGGCCACTGACAATTAAATCTTAAATGTATATATCATTTATATTAACTGAAACTTTTACATATTTTCCTTTTTTATCATACAATAATCGGGTGCCTACAATTTTATGTGCTTTTAAATATATCTAAATTTTTTTAATGTAGAAAAGTATATCTTTTAAGAGTATATATCATTTATATTGGCTCTAATTTTTTCTACTTAATTTCTTCATCATACAATAATCATGTGCTTACAATTTTATTTTCTTCCAAAGATATTTAAGAGTGAAATTACCCAAAATACTCTTTTTCGAATCAATTGTTATACGTCTCTGGCTAAAAGGTTTAATTTTAAAAAAATAAAAATATTAAGGTATGTCTTAAAGTTAAAACATTAAAATTAAAAGTATAAAAATAAAAATAAAAACTTTAAGGTTTAAAATGTATTTAAGCATTACTATGTTGGCTTAAATACACTTTAAATAAAATAAGTTTACACTTTTTACAAGTTAAACTTTAACGTTTTAATTTTAAGACATTAAATATTAACATCTCTAAATTTTTATAAATTAAAATTTTTAGGCACCGAAATTAATATTTTTTTTAATGGAATAAATCATGTGACTCAAAATAAAAAAAAGTAACTAACTATTTAAAAGTATATATCATTTAAATTGGCTCCAATTTTTCCTCCTTTTCTTTTTAGTCACACTCTAATCACATGCCTGATGTGATAAAATATGTAACTGCAAGTGCATAGTGTCAGATTGAAGAACTGACAAGTACAGGTCGAACCCACAAAGACTATATTAATTCTTTAATATATCCTTAATTAATATTTTAGGCAAATTAGAAACAAAAATGGTAGAGAAGATTTTTTAACTAAATTATGCAAACTATTAATTAATGACGAAAATTATTAATGAGAAAAGATACCTAGGAATTAGAATCCACCAAATATTATAATAAATAATTTCTTATTTCCTAAATCAATTCCCAAATTATTCTCCCTTCTCTTTAAAAATAATGATTCATATAATTAATATGGGCAAGCATAAGTTATGAAAAATTCACAGATTAACTATAACTTATCAAAACCTCGCAATCAATATAAAAATCATATGCAATTAATGCGGAGGAAAATATGAAGGTGAGAATAATTAGGCATTAATTTTGAAACGGAAAGAAAATATTATTATGAAATACTTAGTTTCATCATAATCCTAGGTATTAGAAATTTATCTAGCCATAGAATTAAAAACAAAAACAAATAATATTAGTACTACTATTCGCATGAAATAAGAATAATAATTAAAAAGAGAATTTCTATTATATAAATAAAAGAAAGTTACAAATACTCTCTGAAAGTAGTACTACAACTGATTAGAATAAGAGAAATGACAAACTCTAAATATCTTACTCCTTCCTAGACTAGTGAAAAACTGAGAAAAAGAAAATAACAAGTGGTGCCTTTCTCTGTAAAACAAGAGGCCTATTTATAGGGAAAATAATTTTGAACCCTAATTTAGATTCATTGAACTTGGACACTTTGGTTCCCTTTTCATGTAGGATTCAATTTCCTAGTGGTAATCAACTTCTCAAAAAGATCTTCTATATAGACTTTTTTTTCTCTTGTTGGATTTGACTTGCACACTAAGATTGTTCCACCTCTTTCCTTCTCCTTGTAGAATTCTTCTTGAACATTCCTTATATGAATAAGAGCATTAAATATCGCTTGATAATCAAGATTTTGACTTTATTGGAACAAATATTAAATCCTGCAAAATAAAATGAAACATATTAATTTAATAAACTAATATAATTAAAAGGACGAAATTAGGGATAATTAAAATGTATGAATTACGTGTCTATCAAATACCCCCATACCTAGCTTTTGCTCGTCCTCGAGTAAAATAAAAATAAAATAAAACAAAAATTACACTACCCCATTTTCGTAGGAAACACGATTGCACTTAGCATGTGCAACAAGCCTTTAAACCCCAAGGTTACCCCAAGTGGACGAGTTGTGTCTCGTGAGGGTTTGCAGTGAATATACCCATAAAATTCAAAAATATTTTTGGATTCAGCAAATTATGAAATTGAAAGAAAGCTTCTAAATATTTATGGGCATTATACATAAGAAAGATTAAATTCAAAATCACACTTTCACCTTATTAAAAATACTCGACCTTCATTTTAGACACCATCATTCATTAAATCAATTTCATGTGATGCATGCATGTGTATGTGATGTAACTCTTAGTAAGGATTTTTACCATGAAAATCAAGCAAACTCTTTTTTTCTTTGTCTTTCTTTTTTTTTTTTCTTTCTCCATTTTTTTCAATTTTGATTCTTGACTTATGCAATGTCTCATTTTCTTAGGCTTTTCAGAGTTACCCATGTAGAGCGAGCATTGGACCAATGACTCCCAAACCAGATGGCTTTAGGGCACTAGGTGTAGAGACACCCCTAAGGATTTACTAACTCGAGTAACAAAGGCCACAAAATTAGACTAGTTATCCATCACACTTTTTAGCGTGAATATTGATGCTTCCCGAGGCTTGGATACCCAGTTATTTCGTTTAATGGACATTGAAGCAGTTATTTATTTCTTTTCTTTTTTTCAACTTTTCTCAACTTCAATTTTTTTTCATTCACTCTTTTTTTTTGAAATTACTCGAATCATGGTTTATACCCCACAACTAAAAATTAGTGCAAATGTGAAGTGCAAAAATGCTTGTGAAATCAATTTTATTCCATATGATGTTTCGAACTAAGATTTCGTATCTTATCAAAAATTTAAGAGTTCTAAATCTTTCAATCTCACTCATGAGTTTTGCTCCACAAACACTTATTAGAATTAATTCAATTCATAAAAGTCAGATAAATTTTTTAATTTTTTTTTTAATTTTTTTCTGATTTTTTCTAAAAAGAAAAAAAAACTAATACAATAATACAAACAAACTCCCCCCATACCTAAATCATGCATTTCCCTCAATGTATGCAACTGAATCATTTGTCTCGTATTGCGACACGGTCATATTGTTTTGTTCCAACTTGATAAATTCAACCTCCTTCATGTGGCGAATACTTTCGGGAAAGTATTTGTCGTTGAACAGCTCCTGGAACTTCTCCCAAGATATCTTCAGTACAGCAGGTTGAGTACGTTTTACCGATTCCCACCAGTAATCTGCCTCTCCGCGCAACATAAAGGCGGCAAAGGGAACCTTTTGCTCCTCGGAGCATCCCAAGACATCAAATATCTTGGTGATCTGCTTTATCCATGTTCCCGCCATAAGTGGTTTTGGCTCTCCCTTAAACTCCGATGGTCCCAGTTCCTTGAACTGTTTAGCGGTGACCGCCCGAGAGTTTCCCGTGTTTCCATCTATATTTTGGACAGGAGTCGCTATCGCCTGCTGTTGCATGAATTGCATAAAACCTCTAAACATTTGATCATTCATCATTTGGTCAGTGTTGTTGTTTGCATGAGGATTGTCGCCTTCCTGATGCACATTATACTGATTATTGATATGTGGTGAATCAACGATCGCCTGTGCTCCATTGCTATTCTCAATATTCTCAGATGTCATTTTCAGATACTGCCACAAAATAAAAGGTTACTTGACATATAACATATTATCCCTATATTCTGACCGACCAATAAAATAGCACATAAAATTCGGTAAGTCATACTAGCGAAGGAATTCCCCGTCTCTCCCCTCCTAGTACTATTCTCACATCTTAGCCAGGGATCATATCCCTAAGCTCTGATACCAACTGTGACACCCCCAAAATTAGGTATACATCACCCATCTTGGGTCGCCAGATACATGGTACAGAATTCAAATACAACTTACTAATACAACTGTCGTGTACAATACGACAAAACATAAACTGTGAGTTTGAATACAAATATTGTCTACTAGAGATTATACAAACTCAAAATGAAGTCCTCAATACAATTATTATCACACTATTTCACAGAATAAAGAGGACTACTAATGCTATCCTCTAGACCATTACTCCGTTCCCTGACTCGTCCCAGCTATATTCTCATTTCCTGAAGAGAACAGTGAAAGAAAGGGTGAGCTCAACTAGCCCAGTAAGAAATATTATGACTAAGATAATGCAGAATAAATTATCATTAGCCTTCAACAGTGTTAAACTGATAAAATACAATAAACATCAAGTTTAACTGCAGCGGAACCAGCAATCCATTAAAAGAGTCAAGTAGAAAATAAAATCTACTATCTTTTATGATTTAAAAGGTTTTTCATCACTGTTATAGCTGAGACTCAGCTTAATAAATATTCCACATCATCGAATCACCCCTGCACTACGGCCAAGGATATTCTTTAGTATCACGACCACAATTATTCATGCACTACGGGCCAAGAATATTTGTGTATTCATTAATGGTCATGATCATGCCAACAACTGTCCATCAATGCACTACAGCAAATGAGACTTTTACCACATCATTTGTAACATTACGGTTATGATTACACCGAATAATCCCTGGTCATAATCATACCAAGTCCATCCATGCTCTACAGGCCACAGATGACTTTCAAAAAAATATAAACATGAGGATGATGACAATGATATAAGAATTCAATAAACAAGTTCAAGAATTATTTTATCTAGGAAATTATTAACGTCCAAATTGTCAACACGATACTGTTTTGTGGTGTAAAATTCAAGAATGCTCAGAAGAATATTTCCATGAAAAGATACTGGATGAAGCGCAAATATCAAGGATATTCCACTAATTTCATGGAGTATAGAAGTCAAAGTTTTATCCAACTGAGTAATACCGAATACAATAACAAAAGATATCACCATGCATGCGATAGAGACCGCACAAACAGGTTATTCCCGCAGAATAATAATAACGGAACCAGGTCAGGTGAAATTCACACCGACAGGATATTCCAACAGAATAATAAATGCGGAATAGTAAATGATGGAACCAGGTCCGGCGTATAGCACAGACGGGATATTCCGACAGAAATGTAAAGACGGAATAATAAAAATGGAACCAGGTCCGGTGTAAAACACACAGACATGATATTCCGACAGAAATGTAAAGACGAAATAGTAAATGGAACCAGGTCCGGCGTATAGCACAGACAGGATATTCCAACAAAATAATAGAAGAATGTCACCAAGTATAGGGTAGACCGCGTATACCGGTTATTCCAACAGAATAATAAGAAATGGAATAACAACAGTTCTCTTCATGAATAAGAAAGAATAACACTCCTTACGGGTACAACAAATAATATTCCCTACCTTAGAAGAACTGGATATAAGTGAAGTAGCAGAATACTTTTCTTCTTTCTCTCTATAGTTTCTCTCTCTAGAGCTTCAGTGAATTCGTAAGAAATAATGAAGGAATGAGCTTTCTATTTATAGAAAAACTGAGGGTGGCTCTTGGTCTTAACGAAGGGTCAAAATGACTCTTGGTAATATTGAAGAGACAACTACTATTTGTGAAGGGGTAATTAACCCTTGGAACACCGAAGAGGCAGTTAACTTTTGGTAATATTAAAGGGACAACTACTATTGACGAAGGTAACTACTATTGACGAAGGTAATTACTATTAACGAAGGTAATTACTATTTACGAAAGTAATTACTATTTACAAAAGTAATTACTATTTACGAAGGTAATTACTATTTACGAAAGTAATTACTATTTACAAAAGTAATTACTATTTACGAAGGTAATTACTATTTACGAAGGTAATTACTATTTACGAAAGAGACTCTTAGATGACGACATATGGCCCCCCATAAATAATTAAACTTATCACCAAAGTCTCATAATAGACTCTTTATATACATCAAGGATTGAATAAAAAATTACCAGAAATCATTTTATTTTTAATCAACACATATTTAATCTTTCAACAATTATTAATCATTTATAACTTGTCGTCTCAATTATTGTTTAAATAATATAACATATTATACAGATGATACTGTGACAATAATTGAATCAATAATATAAAAGATATGATGCAGGAATTACTGTAGCAATAATTGAGTATAGCTGAATGACTTCTCACGTAAGCATCAATAATCAATACCGTGTGCTACTATGCAACCACGCGTATTACTGTACTTTTACTACCGAGTAGTTCAACAGTTTTAACGGTAACACCTCCGCCGTTATTTTCATAAAGTATTTTTGTCGTTTTCTCAATCCGACAATAATTCCGTTGTAGGGTCCACCAATGATTGTGCCGTCGTACGAATATTCCCCGACAAAAAGAATATTCTCCGACCAAACGAATATTTTATAACAACTTGCGTACTTTGCAACATTTATAAATATTACCCACAACTATAACATTATATCAAATCCACACCATAATTTTCAAAAATATAATTCGAGAAAATTAAATATTTATTCATAAAATCTGGGGTCTCACAATCTCACCTCCTTAAGAAATTTTGCCCTCGAAATTTACGTACGTAACTGGTATGCCGAACAGGTGAGGATACCTTGACTTCACTTCAATTTCTAACTCTTGAGGTATAACCTTTGAGCGTCGAATATGATCCTTCTTATCAAAGATGTTAACACGTATCTACTCATACGTTAAATCTTCTACTATCTCGTTCGATTTTAAATTAATAATGTAGTTCGGGTCGTCCACATATTTATATAACATCGATACAAAAAAAATGTTCTGAACACGCAACATACTTGGCGATAAAATGAGTCTATAAGCCACAATTCCTACTTGATCAAGGATTTCAAATGGGCCAATAAAATTAAGCGTTTAGACTTCCTCTATTCGTCAATTCTTGCTTCTAGAATAACGCCCTCTTGAACCTTCTTAATTCTTCACATTCTTCAGCTCCGAGTGTGTAGCTTGAACGGCTTTAACTTTATCGATTAAAGTCGATTCTACTTGTATATTCGTCATCTTCACGTGAGTTCGTATATTCGCACTTGTAAACGCATACGATCTTCTACTCACACGTCAGCTACCATGTTCGCTTTCCCACGATAATATTGTATGGTACGATCGTAATCTTCAATAGCTCGAGCCAACATCTTTGGCACGTTATACGTTCGTTTTAGGTGAAGAAAATATTTGAGGGTTTAAGAAATGGGTTTTGTACTGGGGTCAATAAAAAAAATCGATTTCACGCTCTAGGGGTAAGCTAAGAAGTCTTCAAGAATACGTCAGAAAATTTATTAACACTAGAAATATCATTCAAAATTGTGACCCTCATCCAAGACTTGGATAACACTTCACATTGATACCTATCAACTTGTCATCGTCATTCACGACGTCTCCTATGGAAAGTCTGTCTTCGGTGCATTCCACATAAGGAAGTCAACAATGAAAGGACTGGGGCTCTTTATTTATGGCTTGAAATGACAATGATTGACTTTAGTGGTTTGGTTGCTTGAATTCGCATAACAGGTTTGTTAGGAATATGAAAGCTAACAACCTTACAAAAAGCATGATGAGTAGTTAACTTTCTAAAATCGCATCAAAGGCAAGTATTTTCAAAGAGATAAGATTGACAGGTACGTGAAAGTGTCGATTTGAATCAAACAAGATTTATAAATAGTGGAGGTAACGAAAGTTTCTCGGAGTTAACTTCAAACATTGAACACAACTAGGTAAAATTAAAGAGTGAGTAGAATCGGTATCTAACATGGTATAGACTTCGCAAGAGTTTATGACTAACATACCCGTGATAATTTTATTCAGGTTCCTCGTCACGAAAAAAAATGCTCTCTCTTAAACTACCGGCTTTGGCTTACCTGGGACATCCTTTGGTGCCTCCATCCTAGCTGAACTTGTCTTCGGTGAACGACAAAATCGGGCTAGGTGACCTTCTCTTCCACAATTATAGCATGCTTTGGACGGCATCGCACAATTTGGACTGATGTGTCCCTCCCCTCCGCATTTGAAACATATAATAGGTGGTCGTTCTCCTTCCTTAACGACAGGTGTTGGTGCTGACATCTTTCCATCATTGTTGAATCTTCTCTTCTTGAAATGTCCATTCTTATTGTTTTGGCCATGATTACCACCGAAGTGGTTACCATTTTTGGCCTGTTGATTCCCTTTACGCTTATTGTCACCGCTTCGATGACTGCTCTCGCTGGTATTATCATTTTGTCGGCTGCTCTCTTTTAGTTGCGTTGACTCGTTATCGCGCTCCACTAACTGAGCCCTATTTACAACATCTGAATATAAACACAATTTATGAGAAATAAGATGTTGACGTATCTCCGGCTTTAAACCTCTTAAAAACATTCACGCCATTCTCTCTTCATTATCCACCAAGTGGGACGCAAACCGGGATAACTCCGCAAATTTTGCCTCGTATTGCGACACGGTCATATTGTTTTGTTCTAACTTGATAAATTCAACCTCCTTCATGTGGCGAATACTTTCGGGAAAGTATTTGTCGTTGAACAGCTCCTGGAACTTCTCCCAAGATATCTTCAGTACAGCAGGTTGAGTACGTTTTACCGATTCCCACCAGTAATCTGCCTCTCCGCGCAACATAAAGGCGGCAAAGGGAACCTTTTGCTCCTCGGAGCATCCCAAGACATCAAATATCTTGGTGATCTACTTTATCCATGTTTCCGCCATAAGTGGTTTTGGCTCTCCCTTAAACTCCGGTGGTCCCAGCTCCTTGAACTGTTTAGCGGTGACCGCCCGAGATTTCCCGTGTTTCCATCTATATTTTGGACAGGAGTCGCTCTCGCCTGCTGTTGCATGAATTGCATAAAACCTCTGAACATTTGATCATTCATCATTTGGTCAGTGTTGTTGTTTGTATGAGGATTGTCGCCTTCCTGATGCACATTATACTGATTATTGATATGTGGTGAATCAACGATCGCCTGTGCTCCATTGCTATTCTCAACATTCTCAGATGTCATTTTCAGATACTGCCACAAAATAAAAGGTTACTTGACATATAACATATTATCCCTATATTCTGACCGACCAATAAAATAGCACATAAACTTAGGTAGGTCATACAAGCGAAGGAATTCCCCGTCTCTCCCCTCCTAGTACTATTCTCACATCTTAGCCAGGGATCATATCCCTAAGCTTTGATACCAACTGTGACGCCCCCAAAATTAGGTATACATCACCCATCTTGGGTCGCCAGATACATGGTACAGAATTCAAATACAACTTACTAATACAACTGTCGTGTACAATACGACAAAACATAAACTGTGAGTTTGAATACAAATATTGTCTACTAGAGATTATACAAACTCAAAATGAAGTCCTCAATACAATTATTATCACACTATTTCACAGAATAAAGAGGACTACTAATGCTATCCTCTAGACCATTACTCCGTTCCCCGACTCGTCCCAGCTATATTCTCATTTCCTGAAGAGAACAGTGAAAGAAAGGGTGAGCTCAACTAGCCCAGTAAGAAATATTATGACTAAGATAATGCAGAATAAATTATCATTAGCCTTCAACAGTGTTAAACTGATAAAATACAATAAACATCAAGTTTAACTGCAGCGGAACCAGCAATCCATTAAAAGAGTCAAGTAGAAAATAAAATCTACTATCTTTTATGATTTAAAAGGTTTTTCATCACTGTTATAGCTGAGACTCAGCTTAATAAATATTCCACATCATCGAATCACCCCTGCACTACGGCCAAGGATATTCTTTAGTATCACGACCACAATTATTCATGCACTACGGGCCAAGAATATTTGTGTATTCATTAATGGTCATGATCATGCCAACAACTGTCCATCAATGCACTACAGCAAATGAGACTTTTACCACATCATTTGTAACATTACGGTTATGATTACACCGAATAATCCCTGGTCATAATCATACCAAGTCCATCCATGCTCTACAGGCCACAGATGACTTTCAAAAAAATATAAACATGAGGATGATGACAATGATATAAGAATTCAATAAAACAAGTTCAAGAATTATTTTATCTAGGAAATTATTAACGTCCAAATTGTCAACACGATACTGTTTTGTGGTGTAAAATTCAAGAATGCTCAGAAGAATATTTCCATGAAAAGATACTGGATGAAGCGCAAATATCAAGGATATTCCACTAATTTCATGGAGTATAGAAGTCAAAGTTTTATCCAACTGAGTAATACCGAATACAATAACAAAAGATATCACCATGCATGCGATAGAGACCGCACAAACAGGTTATTCCCGCAGAATAATAATAACGGAACTAGGTCAGGTGAAATTCACACCGACAGGATATTCCAACAGAATAATAAATACGGAATAGTAAATGATGGAACCAGGTCCGGCGTATAGCACAGACAGGATATTCCGACAGAAATGTAAAGACGGAATAATAAAAATGGAACCAGGTCCGGTGTAAAACACACAGACATGATATTCCGACAGAAATATAAAGACGGAATAGTAAATGGAACCAGGTCCGGCGTATAGCACAGACAGGATATTCCAACAGAATAATAGAAGAATGTCACCAAGTATAGGGTAGACCGCGTATACCAGTTATTCCAACAGAATAATAAGAAATGGAATAACAACAGTTCTCTTCATGAATAAGAAAGAATAACACCCCTTACGGGTACAACAAATAATATTCCCTACCTTAGAAGAACTGGATATAAGTGAAGTAGCAGAATACTTTTCTTCTTTCTCTCTATAGTTTCTCTCTCTAGAGCTTCAGTGAATTCGTAAGAAATAATGAAGGAATGAGCTTTCTATTTATAGAAAAACTGAGGGTGGCTCTTGGTCTTAACGAAGGGTCAAAATGACTCTTGGTAATATTGAAGAGACAACTACTATTTGTGAAGGGATAATTAACCCTTGGAACACCAAAGAGGCAGTTAACTCTTGGTAATATTGAAGGGATAACTACTATTGATGAAGGTAACTACTATTGACGAAGGTAATTACTATTGACGAAGGTAATTACTATTTACGAAAGTAATTACTATTTACAAAAGTAATTACTATTTACGAAGGTAATTACTATTTACGAAAGTAATTACTATTTACAAAAGTAATTACTATTTACGAAGGTAATTACTATTTACGAAGGTAATTACTATTTACGAAAGAGACTCTTAGATGACGACATATGGCCCCCCATAAATAATTAAACTTATCACCAACGTCTCATAATAGACTCTTTATATACATCAAGGATTGAATAAAAAATTACCAGAAATCATTTTATTTTTAATCAACACATATTTAATCTTTCAACAATTATTAATCATTTATAACTTGTCGTCTCAATTATTGTTTAAATAATATAACATATTATACAGATGATACTGTGACAATAATTGAATCAATTATATAAAAGATATGATGCAGCAATTACTGTAGCAATAATTGAGTATAGCTGAATGATTTCTCACGTAAGCATCAATAATCAATACCGTGTGCTACTATGCAACCACGCGTATTACTGTACTTTTACTACCGAGTAGTTCAACAGTTTTAACGGTAACACCTCCGCTGTTATTTTCATAAAGTATTTTTGTTGTTTTCTCAATCCGACAATAATTCCGTTGTGGGGTCCACCAATGATTGTGCCGTCGTACGAATATTCTCCGACAAAAAGAATATTCCCCGACCAAACGAATATTTTATAACAACTTGCGTACTTTGCAACATTTATAAATATTACTCACAACTATAACATTATATCAAATCCACACCATAATTTTCAAAAATATAATTCGAGAAAATTAAATATTTATTCATAAAATCTGGGGTCTCACAACAAGTGGTGCCTTTCTCTGTAAAACAAGAGGCCTATTTATAGGAAAAATAACTTTGAACCCTAATTTAGATTCATTGAACTTGGACACTTTGGTTCCCTTTTCATGTAGGATTCAATTTCCTAGTGGTAATCAACTTCTCAAAAAGATCTTCTATATAGACTTTTCTTTCTCTTGTTGGATTTGACTTGCACACTAAGATTGTTCCACCTCTTTCCTTCTCCTTGTAGAATTCTTCTTGAACATTCCTTATATGAATAAGAGCATTAAATATCGCTTGATAATCAAGATTTTGACTTTATTGGAACAAATATTAAATCCTGCAAAATAAAATGAAACATATTAATTTAATAAACTAATATAATTAAAAGGACGAAATTAGGGATAATTAAAATGTATGAATTACGTGTCTATCAAATACCCCCATACCTAACTTTTGCTCGTCCTCGAGTAAAATAAAAATAAAATAAAACAAAAATTACACTACCCCATTTTCGTAGGAAACACGATTGCACTTAGCATGTGCAACAAGCCTTTAAACCCCAAGGTTACCCCAAGTGGACGAGTTGTGTCTCATGAGGGTTTGCAGTGAATATACTCATAAAATTCAAAAATATTTTTGGATTCAGCAAATTATGAAATTGAAAGAAAGCTTCTAAATATTTATGGGCATTATACATAAGAAAGATTAAATTCAAAATCACACTTTCACCTTATCAAAAATACTCGATCTTCATTTTAGACACCATCATTCATTAAATCAATTTCATGTGATGCATGCATGTGTATGTGATGTAACTCTTAGTAAAGATTTTTACCATGAAAATCAAGCAAACTCTTTTTTTCTTTGTCTTTCGTTTTTTTCTTTCTTTCTCCATTTTTTTCAATTTTGATTCTTGATTCATGCAATGTCTCATTTTCTTAGGCTTTTCAGAGTTACCCATGTAGAGCGAGCGTTGGACCAATGACTCCCAAACCAGATGGCTTTAGGGCACTAGGTGTAGAGACACCCCTAAGGATTTACTAACTCGAGTAACAAAGGTCACAAAATTAGACTAGTTATCCATCACACTTTTTAGCGTGAATATCGATGCTTCCCGAGGCTTGGATACCCAGTTATTTCGTTTAATGGACATTGAAATAGTTATTTATTTCTTTTCTTTGTTTCAACTTTTCTCAAATTCAATTTTTTTTCATTTATTCTTTTTTTTTGAAATTACTCGAATTATGGTTTATACCCCACAACTAAAAATTAGTGCAAATGTGAAGTGCAAAAATGCTTGTGAAATCAATTTTATTTTATATGATGTTTCGAACTAAGATTTCGTATCTTATCAAAAATTTAAGAGTTCTAAATCTTTCAATCTCACTCATGAGTTTTGCTCCACAAACACTTATTAGAATTAATTCAATTCATAAAAGTCAGATAAATTTTTTAATTTTTTTTTCAATTTTTTTTTCTGATTTTTCCTAAAAAGAAAAAAAAACTAATACAATAATACAAACAAACTCCCCCCATACCTAAATCATGCATTTACCTCAATGTATGCAACTGAAGAAAAGAGAACAAAGATGTAAAAAAAAATTATACCTTGTATGCGGGACATTTGTTCTTCAAGAAAATGTGGTGAAAAAGAAAACAAATGTACATATCTACAAATTTTATGCATCCTAAAAACTATGCGACTGTAAATGATCAATGATACAAACAGACAACCTAAAATGGATTTTGTATGATTTTCAGGAGGTCTGGGTAATTGGAAATAGTTAGAATTTGCAACAGAAGAACAATTGTAAGCATACCCGACTGATTCTTTTAAAATTGAGTCAGGGAAGGATAACAAAAAATGATAGTTCCTTTTGAAAAATTCTAACTTCATAAAATCTATCCAAACTTGCCATCCATATTCGTTACCAAGGGGCTCTAAAACATTTTCATCATTTTGAATAACTGATATACCATGTTTAGGCACCACTGGATTAACACATGCATTATTTAAAATGGGAGATATGATCTCATTATCTAAACATGGAAGATTATCATTGTCCACAACCTTTGGTTCATTTGTTAAATCATATTTAGTGTTTCTGGAAAGCGCTTCAGATGGACCCAAGGTAGACTTAAAATGATCATAAGAGGATTTAAGGTCAATTTGATTCTCTTGAAAATGCTCAAAATGTGTCAAACTTGTTTCAATTATAGGTTCCAATCTAGAGTAAGATTTTTGGGTTGTGGAGTCCAACATCTCATTAACCTCATTAAAGTATTCAGTTTCATCCCAATTTTGACCAAAATGATTTAGACAAAAGTTAACAATTTCATCTTCCCCCGTAAGTTCATTTCCCGACATTTTCTGAATCAGAGCAAGGATCAAGTGCATACCTCTTATCTTACTCACCCGTGCTCACCCCCCTTTAGTGACGGACCCAACGACGATTTCATTCATACAACCGTCATCTATACTTTTAGCGACGGATAACATATAACGTAGCTAAAAGTATAGACGACGGTTGTATGACCGAACCGTCGCCGGGTCCATCGCTAAAGGGGGGTGAGCACATGTGAGTAAGATAAGAGGTATGCACTTGATCCGGACCATTCTGAATCATGTTCACTTGAACGGACTGGTCAAACAAATCACTAGGTTTCTCTCCCACATTAAACACATTTAAGTCAATTGTCATGTTTCCAAATGTCAATTTCATTAGTCCATTTCTACAATTAATTAACGCATTAGAGGTCGCTAGAAATGGTCTACCTAAAATGACAAGAATGCGACCCTTGGGATTGACAACAGGTTGGGTTTCAAGAACAACAGTATCAACAGGGAATACAAAATTTCCAATCTTTATGAGTACATCCTCAACTATTCCCTTTGGCACTTTAATAGAACGATCAGCTAGTTGGAGTGTGACACTTGTCTTTTTCAACTCCCCTAAGCCTAAGGTTTAGTACACAGAAAATAGTAACAGGTTCACACTAGCTCTTAGATCAAGCAAAGCCTTTTCAATTAACGTGTCACCTATGATTCATGAAATAGTAGGACAATCGAGGTCCTTATACTTCACAGGGACTTGACATGACAAGATAGAACTAACATGGGCTGTTAGAAAAGCTTTCTTAGGAATATGAGTGGTTCTTTTGTGTGTGCACAAATCTTTTAGACATTTAGCATATGAGGGAATTTGTTAAATGGCATCTAGAAGAGGAATGTTAATTTTCACTTGTTTGAACACTTCCAAAATTTTGTCCAACTGGGATGACTGCTTGTTTGAAATAAGTCTTTGAGGGAATGGAGATTTTGGTTTAAAGACTTTTTCATTTGATTCATACGGTGTGGTTTGATTATGTTTTGAAACATGCTTAGTGGATGGGCCTACTAACTCAGAGTTCGTGGGATTTTCAAGCTGGGTTAACTTTGAAGATGGATCATTAGATTCAACATTTAATTTTTTCTCTTCTTCATTATCAATGACAGCATGATCGTTAAAATAATTTCCAGACCTTAAAGAGATTACAGAATTCACATGATTGACTTGGTTGTTTTCAAGTGAATTAACATGATAAGGTTTTTGAGTAGGGACTGAGAATTTTGGATTGGTCTCTGGCTGACTAGGAAGTTTACCCTTCTCTCTTTCACTAACTGTAGTGGCCAATTGACTCATTTGGATCTCTAGGCCAGAAATGGCTTGGGTAGTGCTTTGCATGAAATTATTGAAATTATTATGAGATTTCATTAAAGTTTCTATGCTCTTCTCTAAAACGTTAAGTCTCTTCTCACTTTCATTAGAAAAACCTGGTGGATATTGGGTTGTTGAACTTGAATTTTGGTATGAACCAGGGTTTGGCTTTTGGTAAGGTGATTGACCTGATTTGAAGAATTATTTGGGTTAGGTCCTTGGTTCCATGCAAAATTAGGATGATTCCTCCAACCAAGATTATAAGTGGGTGCAAATGGGTCATTCCTAGGTCATTGAAACATTGCATTGACTTGTTCATATTCTTCAAATTGCGGCACGACTCTAGGACATTCCTCAATCACATGGCTTGGTGAATTACACGTTAGACACAAAGGTATTGGTGTTGAGACTTGGTTCACGTGTGATTGTCCCCTAGTTTCTAAATCTTCAAGTCTTTTAAGTACACTAACCAACTTAACTTCGGTAGCAATTGAATTGTCAATTGTATGAACACCCCTAGATGAACTAGGTTTATCTGTCTCTAGGGTGGTTTCCCATTGCATGGTTTTTTCTGCTAAGTCTTCTAAAAACTTCCAAGCCTCCTCATCATTATTCAAAAAATCCCCTTGACACATTGACTCTAACATTGTTTTAGTGGGATAGTCTAAACCTTTGTAAGAAATTTGACACAATCTCCATTTCTCAATTCCGTGGTCTGGGCATTGGGATAATTTTTTTTTTAAATCTATCAAAATATTTCCAAAAGGACTCTTTTTCAAGTTGGCAAAATTGATGAATTGCATTCCTAATTTTAACAGTTTTATGATTTGGAAAATATTTTTTTAGAAATGTAACGACAAATCCCTCCCAGGTTGATATGAAATTATTTTTTAGGCTATATAACCACTTTTTAGCATTATCTTTTAAAGCAAATATTATAAATCTTAGCCTAATTGAGTCATCAGACAATTGTTGAATTTTCATTAAGGCACAAACTTCCTCAAATTCCTGTATAAATAAATATGCATCTTCTATCCCCGTAAACCTAGGTAACATATTTATAAAATGTGGCTTATGTTCAAAATTGTTACCAGTTGCCGGTGGTAGACTAATACATGAAGGTTGAGCAGAGCGGGAAGGATAACATCGATCCCTTAAAGAAACAGTTTGGGCGCCCTCTATTTTTGTTAAAGTGAGATCTTTTAAAGTGAAATCTGAAAAATCAAGTTTTCTCACTAATCTTGATGTTTCGTCCCTAATCCACACTTTTTGCATACACTACTTAGCAAATAAGCAGATAAGCACAAAAAAACAAAAAAAAAATACTTCTAAGGTTAACCTAAATAAAATCTAGACAACTCCTAACTGTTCCAAGTTACACCGCAAGGTCCGCCAAATTCGAAATTAATCATACCACTAGCCAGGTAAGTGTAAGAAAGGTGGGAGTCTCTCCGTAGATATGGTGACTAATTGAATAACCACACAATCTTTAGGCGTATACCTTTTGAACCACTTGCCTAGACACCAGTAGTTTGATTAATTTAAAATTCACACTCCTCTTGGAGTTTCTTGTCCTAATTGAGCTCGAGAGTCCTAGGGGCCAACGTCTACTTGATTTTATTAGGTCATGGTTATGCAAAATACAAATTGGGTTGTTTGTGGGCCAAGGAAGGGTGATGAAATCCCCACCTTATCTTGTTAGAGGTTGTGTCCTTAATGTTAGATTAAAGATGAAAATGCACAAATAAAAAAACTATAAACAAATAAAATGTCCTAAAACTATGTGAATTACGAAAGAAGGAAAAATTTTGACGTACCTCAATCCTCCAGCAATCACCAAAGTTTATATTTGACAAAAAATAAAAAATAAAACCTAACAGGATGTGCTCTACGTGAGTGAATGCATGAATGCGACAAATAAAAAATATATAAAAAAACTAAACTACTATTTTTTTTTATTTCAAAAAAAAATATAGAGATACGAAGTACCGAAGAAAGCGCAGCAACAAAATCTTTATCTTTTCACTTCTTCGACCCGCTTCAATAATCCTGAAAAAAATGAGTTAAAACTAATTCGAATAAATAAAAATTAAGGAATAAATAAAAATTAATTCTAGTCCCCAGCAACGGCGCCAAAAACTTGATGTGATAAAATATGTAACTGCAAGTGCACAGTGTCGAATTGAAGAACTGGCAAGTATAGGTCGAACCCACAAAGACTAGATTAATTCTTTAATATATCCTTAATTAATATTTTAGGAAAATTAGAAACAAAAATAGTGGAGAAGATTTTTTAACTAAATTATGCAAACTATTAATTAATGACTAAAACTATTAATGAGAAAAGATACCTAGGAATTAGAATCCACCAAATATTATAATAAATAATTTCTTATTTTCTAAATCAATTCCCAAATTATTCTCCTTTCCCTTTAAAAATAATGATTCATATAATTAATATGGACAAGCATAAGTTATGAAAAATTCACAGATTAACTATAACTTATCAAAACCTCGCAATTAATATAAAAATCATATGCAATTTATGCGGAGGAAAATATGAAGGTGAGAATAATTAGGCATTAATTTTGGAACGGAAAGAAAATATTATTATGAAATACTTAGTTTCATCATAATCCTAGGTATTAGAAATTTAGCTAGCCATGGAATTAAAAACAAAAACAAATAATATTAGTACTACTATTCGCATGAAATAAGAATAATAATTAAAAAGAGAATTTCTATAATATAAATAAAAGAAAGTTACAAATACTCTTTGAAAGTAGTACCAAAACTGATTAGAATAAGAGAAAGAACAAACTCTAAATATCTTACTCCTTCCTAGACTAGTGAGAAACTGAGAAAAAAAAAAAAACAAGTGGTGCCTTTCTCTCTAAAACAAGAGGCCTATTTATAGATAAAATAACTTTGAACCCTAATTTAGATTCATTGAACTTGGTCACTTTGGTTCCCTTTTCATATAGGATTCAATTTCCTAGTGGTAATCAACTTCTCAAAAAGATCTTCTTGATAGACTTTTCTTTCTTTTGTTGGATTTGACTTTCACACTAAGATTGTTCCACCTCTTTCCTTCTCCTTGTAGGATTCTTCTTGGACATTCCTTATATGAATAAGAGCATTAAATATCGCTTGATAACCAAGATTTTGACTTTATTGCAACAAATATTAAATCCTACAAAATAAAATGAAACATATTAATTTAATAAACTAATATAATTAAAAGGACAAAATTAGGGATACTTAAAATGTATGAATTACGTGTCTATCAATGCCAACAGTTTTATGTACTATATAAAAGAAATTTAAGATTTTCTACTGATGTGTAAACTTAAGTTTTTTAAGGATATATATCGTTTATATTATCTTTGAATTTTTCTATTTTATTTTTTCATCACTAACCATGTACTTGTAAGTTTCTATGATAATAAAGATATTTAGTATTGAAATTATAAAAAAATACTTTCATTCGGATCAATTATTACACGTCAATGGCCAAAACACACTATAAGAAAAGGGGATGTTGTGAAGGAAAACTTGTGAAGGAATCCATTCCTGAATATGAGGAATTTCCTAGCAAGGGAAAAGTGAAAGAAAAAAAATTTAGTTACAATATAGTTAGTCACAATTTATTTTTTTTTCTTTCACACAATTGAGATGGTAATAGAATATTTGGAGCCAATTTTATAATACAATGTGTGAAGGAAAATACTATTGATGAAGAATTATTACTAGTTATATATTATTGTTTAAAGGTTCTTTTGCGAGAGATAAATTATTCACTGTTTTGTTGAATATAATTTTTTTAAAATTAGTTGTGAAGAATATAAATATTGATGTAGAAATTAAAGTATCTTATAGTTTATATAGCCTTCAAAATTTTGTGCCATTTGATTTTTATTTTTAGAGAAACCTAAACACTGGTTGGTTATGGAGATTTTTAAAAATTCAAAACTATTTTTCCTTCAACATTATATCAAATTTTTGATTACATGGTTGTATAGAGTTTTTTGATATGAATATGTGGACATCTTATTTGCATTTTTTGGACTTAAAATGAGTTGGTTATGACCATTTTGAAAAAGGGTAGTAAATTATAATTTTGAATTTAAAAACCCTAGCTGATGGTAGAAGATGATGACGATGTGTCGCTGACAGCACCACATGGACCAATAAGAGTCTGCCAAATGTCAAAAAATCAATGGTCAATTGGACTAGTCACTCTCTAACAAGTGGGAAAATCACATGTTGACACGTCTACGCAAGTGTCACGTCACAAGCTGAGCAGCAAGCGCGCCATGTGCGCATCTAGCAGCAACACCCCACTCACATCTATGGCGTGTGTTGGCCATTATTATTTAGAGGACTAAAAGACAATGTGCACCAAAAATTTACACCTATGTTGACTTTTGCACTCCAAACCGAAAAAGGTGTCTCAGTACACCCCAAACTTCAATTAAACGTAACAAAAAACACACTTTCGTTAGTTAACCGGTCAAAAGTGACCAGTTAAGGCTGTAATATTTATTACGTATGGGTAAACTTGGTAGTTTATATTTATTTCAAAGAACCTTTGTCTTTTCTCTCTGTTAAACCCTAACCCTAAACAGAAGAAAAATGTCATATTGGTTAACTGAAATAACTTCTGAATTCGCCTTTAATCCAGCCTTAACCAAATCAAACTCGTATTCCCTAAACCTGGTCATAACCTCAACACTCTTCATCAAATTCCCCATAGCACTATTATCGAACAATTTTGACCCATGACCCGACTTCCCATTTACCTTAATCACCAAATTCCAAGGCGCCCTTTCCGGAAAAAACACTTTATACTCATCATTAACGGACGCCTGACCCTCATCCAGCACGAACCCAACATTCAATTCCTTAAACTCTTTTGACTCCACAAACTTCATCATCCCATCAAACCCACCAATTTCCTCATCAGGAACATAAGATATATGAATAGTCCTAACGGGGTTAAAGCCATATTTCTCCTGAAGGTTCCTAATGCTTTCCAAATACTGGACACCAATTCATTTATCATCTTGAGCTCCACGGGAAAAAATCTTACCATTCGGCGAGAGGGTAGTGGAGAATGGGAGGTGGATCCACTTTTCTGACTCAGAGGGGATGGAATTGAGGTGGGAATTGAAGAGAACGGAGGGGAGAGAAGGTTTTTTGTGTTTAATTTGAGTCATAGGGATTTCTGTAGAATATGTCGGGAATCACTTGCTCTTCGAGTAATAGATAAGAATCCGGGCATAACATTGTGGTGCTTATTTACTTATCAAAATAACAAAACAAAACAATAAACATTGCAGTGTCCATTGCTTAGCTGGGATTTGCATAGTTAGGTATTAACATTCATATATTTGTTCATTTGCAATGTCAATGTTGGAGAAGATAAGAAGGAAAAGACTTAAACACCTCTTCAGATCCACATTTGTGCCTTAGCCGCTGACGAAAGTGTACTTTCTGTTACGTTTAATTGAAGTTTGGGGTGTACTTAGATACTTTTTTTAGTTTAGGGTGCAAAAATCAATATGAGTGTAAAGTTTGGGGTGCACATTATCTCTTAATCCTATTTAGTGACCTAAACTACTTTTCTTTTCAAATTATGCTTATACAATTTAATTTTATAAATTGTGTTATTCAAAAATATCTAGAAAATTTACATATTGTTATTAATACGTTAATATATTGTCTAAAATTTTATGGTAGCTATATAAACTGTTTAGAATGGTATTACATATTATTTTGAATAATATAAGTGATTATTCAATTATTATAAAAATATTTTGAAAACTTAAATATGACGCCCCTAAAATAGGTATACATCACCTATTCCGAGTCGCCAAATACATGGTACAGAATACAAATACAATCTTAAATATACAACATGAGCTGTGAGTTTTAATACAAATATTGTCTTCTAGCCAATATTCAAACTCAAAATAAGTCCTCAATACATTTATTAACACATTATTTCAGAGAATAGTGAGGACTACTAATGCTATCATCTGGACCGTCACTCCGTTCCCCGATTAATCCCTGCTACGTTCTCATTTCCTGAAGAGAACAATGAAAGTAAAAGGGTGAGCTCAACTAGCCCAGTAAGAAATATTATGACTAAGATAATGCAGAATAAATTATCGTTAGCCTTCAACAGTGTTAAACTGATACAATATAACAAACATCAAGTTTAACTGCAGTGGAATAAGCAATTCATTAAAAGAGTCATGTAGAGAATAAAATCTACTATCTTCTATGATATAAAAGGTTTTTTCATCACTTTTAAAAGGCCAATGAGGACTTTTACCACATTATTTGTAACATTACGGTTATGATTATACCGAATAATCCCTGGTCATAATCACACCAAGTCCATCTATGCACTACAGGTCACAAATGACTTTCAACATAATATAAACATGAGGATGATGACAATGATATAAGAATTCAATAAAAAAAGTTCAAGAATTAATTTATCCAAGAACCAATAACGTCCAAATTGTCAACATGATACTACTTTGTGGAATAAAATTCAAGAATGCTCAGAAGAATATTTCCATGAAAAGATGCTAGATGAAGCGCAAATATCCAGGATATTCTACTAATTTCATGGAGTATAGAAGTCAAAACTTTAACCAACTGAGTATAATAGAATATACGAAACTGCAAATGGATTTTCACCCGCCATGCGGTAATCCACGTATACAGATCATTTCCATAATTTAATAAGGAATGAATACAAATGATCATTCACCATGCATGTGGTAATCCACATAGACATGTTATTCCAACAGAATAATAAAGAATGTAATAACAGAAGGATTCACCATGCGTGCGATAGACTGCATAGACAGGTTATTCCTAACAGAATAATAAATAATGGAACCAGGTCATGCGTAAACGCACTGACAGGATATTCTGAAAAAATAATAAATAATGGAACCAGGTCCGGCGTAAACGCACAGACATGATATTTCGACTAAATAATAAATGATGGAACTAGGTCTGGCAAAATTCGCACTGACATGATATTCCGACAGAATAATAAAGAATGGAATAATAGAAGAATTTCACCATGTATGAGGTACTTCGCATAAACAAGTTATTCCAACATAATAATGAAGAATGGAATAACAGAAGAATTTCACCACGTATGCGGTACTTCGTATAAACAGGTTATTCCAACAGAATAATAAAGAATGGAATAACAGAAGAATTTCACCATGTATGCAGTACTTCGCATAGACAGGTTATTCCAACATAATAATAAAGAATGGAATAACAAAAGAATTTTACCATGTATACGATAGTTCGCGTATACAGGTTATTCCAACAGAATAATAAGGAATGAAATAACAATAGCTCTCTTCATGAATACGAAAGAAATAATACCCCTTACCTTAGAAAGAAACTAGATACTGGAATAGTGACGTAGCATGCTTCTCTTCTTCTTTCTCTCTATAATTTCTCTCTATAATAATGGTTCTAAAGCTTTAGTGAATTGGTGAAAAATGAAGGAAGAATGAGCTTCTATTTATAGAAAAATATAGTTTCGATAATTGCACATTTTGGGGCTCGAAAAATTATAGTACAATGCCTCCAACTTTTCTTTCATTTTTAATTTAGTCCTGTAAGTATTATCAAACTTGCACCACCTCCCCTAATAGTAAATCATATGAATCAATAGTTCAATCATGTGATTCAATAGTTATAATCATGTGAAAATACTAATTACAGTATAGTACATCCATCAATACCTCCATCTTTAACTTAGTCATGCAAGTATTATCAATCTTGCACCAACTCCCCTAATAGTATAAGAATGTGATTCAATAGTACACACATGTGAATAAATAGTTTTATAAGCATGTGAATTAGTAGTAATTAATTGCTCATTTATCCGATAAATTTCCCGATTTATCAATATAACCCCCAGACATCAATTATAATCGGAATAGATGTCGATTACCACTAACACTAATAATCCCAACACAATGGAACTAACAAAATCATCTTTAATAAACATGAAATTATTCATCATTAATATTATAACTCACAATATTTAACAACCAGGTCGTTCCCAGGAAATAGGGGGCTTTCCAATAAGGATTTCTCCCTATTGGCGCACAATTAGGTGACCAAACCTCTCCTTGACAGAACTTCTAGACATTATAAATATTGAAATTTAATAATATGAATAACTTTGTCGTCTCAATTATTGATTTAATAATATATCATATAATGCAGATGATACTGTGACAATAATCGAATCAATAATATGAGAGATATGATGCAGTAATTACTGTAGCAATAATTGAGTATAACTGAGTGACTTCTCACGTAATCATCAATAACCAATACCATGTGCTACTATGCAACCACGCGTATTACTGTACTTTTATTACTGGGTAGTTCAACAGTTTTAACGATAATACTTCCGCCGTTATTTTTATAAAAAGATAATCCTGTCATTTTCTAAATATGACAATACTTCCATTGTGGGTTCACCAATGATTGTGCCGTCGTACAGATATTCCCGACAAAAATAATATTCCCTGACCAAACAAATATAATATAACAACTTGCATACTTTGCAAAATTTATAAATATTACCCACAACTATAACATTATATCAAATCCACACCATAATATAAAAAAAAATATTTCAAGAAATTTAAATCTTTATTCATAAAATCTGGGGTCTCACAGAGAGACTCAGATTATCAAGTGATGAGTAGGTTTTATACCTATGAATCTGATATTATTAAACTTAATTATTGTTATATTTAATTGTTTTTTAGGATCTTTTTATGTGTTTTGTGTTTATTTGTTGTAGGTTGGAGCTGGAGGGACAAATTGGTCATTTTGGAGAAGAAAAAGGTCAAAAATCATGAAAATTAAAGCTGAGTGGCATTTCTATAAATAAGAGGTCCTGGCCAAGCGCCTAGGCGCTTGGAATTGCACTATGATGAGCGCCTAGGCGCTCTAGTACGTAAAAAGTTGCGTTTTTCAGCTGTCAAGTGGATTTTTGAAGCCAAATAGGAGTCTGAATGAGGGCTGAGACCAATACAAGTAGGAGAGGACTCTAGAAAAGCAGGGAGAACAAATTTTGCAAGGAATCAATCAATTCTTCAAGAGATTTGCAGAGAGAACAAGGAAGAAAAGCACGAAGGAGAATTGCAAGGGCTGAAGATCTAAGAGAGAGTATTAGAGCAAATTCAGAGTTTCTTCTTCTCTTCTCTAGTTTTATCTTTTGTAATTATCTGGGATGTTTGGATTATTAATCTGGATTATGTTTTTCTTTATTATTATCATGAACTAAATTTTAATTAAGATTGCAACGGAACTTGGTATGTAGTTTAAATTACAAGCTTCCCATTGAATGAAAGTTAGTTTTTATTGAATTGTTTATTATATCTTATGCTTATTGATTAATTGCCTGATCAACAATTACTGTGATAATCTATATAAAATTGGAAGATGGAGTATAGATTGAGATCTGGATATGATAACATCTGTTCATATAATCTGAATAGGGTTAATATGATTAGCATGTAGGATAGGAATATACCTATGTGTCTTTTGTATCCATTGAAAGAATTTGTGCATAAATCCTAATTAACTTGATTCACATAGGAATATAGTGAGTTGATTAACTAGGGTGTTCCTTGTAATTCTGCATCTTAAAGATTGGATTTAGGAGGATTTGTTCATGTGTCTTTGGAAGAAGAGCGTGAATATTTATAAAGCATTCTTGGATAACAATTCATATTAATTGATTTATTTTAAATGGGAAGTAAGTTAGTTTAAATGAAATACCAAGGGAAGTTGTAATCTTAACATGTTAAATCTGCAGTTATTCTTGTGAAATTTTGGTTTTAATTATTAGTTTGTTAAGTTTAATTTTCAAATCTCAAACAAAATTTTCTTAGTTTAAAATAGGATTAATTGCATTAGAGTTAGTAATTGATAAATATTAGTCTATTTCCTCGTGGGAACGATATCCTTGTTTGCTGAATATTACAATTGAACGCGTATACTTGCGTGGTAAAGTGCTATTAAAAATTAGGCAACATCAAGCATCGGAGGAAGAAAACGTAAGATCAAGTCATTCGTTAACGAAGAAACACAAAGAATCATATGGTAGGAAGCTTAAAACTCAAACTTTTTATCTCTTAATCGCTTTCTAGCCTTGTTATGAAGTGATATGTGTTGATGGTTGGACGATTCGTTGGAATCGTATGAGTGTTATGTAGAAATAAGGAAGAATTAGATAATTAAAACGTTAAATTATGTGTTCAAAGTGAATCATAATCAAAATAACGGTTTAAAATAAAGAACGAACGAGGAATGAACAAAGAACGTAGTAAAAGTTGTTGATTGACAAATTAAAAACCATCCATAGAATGTTATTGATGGATAAATTAAAAACCATTTATAGGATGTTGTTGATGTGACAACCCGGAAAATCTGATTGTCCATAAATTAAGTTTAAAGAATTATTAATTAATAAAATAAATTTTTATTAATTATATTTTATGCTATGTGTTTATTATTCGTTTTATGACCTAGGATGACTATAAAACAGAAGGATTCTGGCTACGAGCTAGAATGAATGAGTAAGAATTTTCAAGACGAAAATAAATTTTTTTTGAAAACAATTTTTTTTTTGAGAAAAAGACGAAATAGGTACTATTCATCTGACTAAACCTAAGGGTTAAGGTTTGAATAACCGAGGTCATTCCAATATATCGGTATGCCAGAATGACATTCTGTTTGAAGATTCGACGGTAATATGTCGTGAAAAGTTATGTTATACGATAAAAGTTTTCTAAAAACATGTGCAAAAACCAGACGAAATAAATACGACAAAAAGTACTGTTATGTACTTTTCATTCGTTTAACTATGTTTTGGGAAAACTCAACAGAAAATACTATTCATCAAAAAGTTTTTTTAGTTTTTGGAATTTCTGAAGAATGCGTAAAAGTTAATTTGTATAGGAAAGATGGAATATCAAAAAATATTTGGATCCCGGGAATAACAGTTTTTTAATTTGTCGGACGAATCCCAAAATACGGGACCACGAAGCTTCCAAGAGAAGCTTCGTGAATAGTAAGAAGGTTAGGGAAAGGAGGTGGGAATAGTAAATTTGAGCCTAAATGACTATCATTAATGTATTTAATATAATTATTAAATAAATTGAATATCATTAATGTTAAATAAATATCATTAATATTCAATTATTAATGAAATTATCCTTTAAATATTAAAAGTTATATTTTATAACTTCAAATACTTTATTTTTATTTAAAATGATTATTATAATAATTAAATCATTTTTAAACTAAATTATTTAATATAATTATTAAATAACTTTAATATCATTAATAATAATTAATTAATGAAATTTACCTTTAAATATTGAAAGTTATATTTTATAAATTAAAATATTTTTAAATACCTTATTATCATTTAAAATAATTTTTAATATAATAAAATCATTTTTAATTATTGATTTAATTCATTTATCAAATAACCTAAATTATCATTAATATTAATTTATTAATGAATTTCATCACAAAATATTAAAAGTCATTAAAAATAATTTAAAATATTTTCTTATACCATTATATATAATTTTAAATGATTTTTCAAATATTAAAATAATTTTTAAATAATTTATTTAATATAATAATTAAATAAATTAAATACCTTTAATATTTCAAAATTATTAAATATTTATGAAATATACTTAAACTAAGTAAAAACTATTTTTCAGAATTTAAAATAATTTCTAATAATTTATTTTGTATTTTTAATAATTAAAAACTAATTTTTCATATTTATTTAATAAAAACATAATTTTTATAATTAATCTGTCACTAAAGACCACTTATAACGACAAAACCGTCGCTATAGATGTTCTTCATGTTCATTATGCGAAACCCAGAAATCAAGTCAGTGATCAAGTGGCCCATTTTGACCAAGATTTCTGATCAAATCATGATGTTGCTGGACTATAAATTTAGCTAATGTTGTAGTACTCATGTAGTACTACAACTATAAACAGATTTCATGACCAAATCATTACATAATAGTAAGATCTAATCTATAGAAGTTGATGTCAGATATGTTCTTGAGTTTCTGGGTTTCCCAGAAACTCAATCAGTTGCAAGGGTCCTATTTTGAGGCTTTGGATCTTTGATTTTAAGCTTACTTAATTTCATGTAAAAGTTCAGGCATGTAGCAGAGATGTTAGAGTACAATTATCAAGCATTATATCATATTAACAATATCACATGTGAGAGATTAAGGCCGGTCAACCCATGTCATAAAGGCTGTTCTTCACGATTCTGGGTTTTTCCCAGAAACTCTTAAGGCTGGTGGTCAACCCTAGTTTGACCACCCATAACTTTGATCGTGTATAAGATCTGGTTGTTCTATGGGTTTTAAGGTGTAGTATTTATGTCAAACTACAAGTCTATTACAACAACATGGCCTGAATCATTACAAGGAGCAAGATCAGAGGCCATCAAAATGCATGTCAGACTTTCTGGAAAAATCTGGGTAACCCAGAAACAAATTTTGTGCTCGGTCAACGTACTTTGACCGTTAATAACTTGCAATATATACATGATAAAAACATGATTTCAGTTCCAGATCGAAGATAGCATAACAGACTACAGGTGAAAACATCTAAACAACCAAAATTATAATCCAAGAAAAATCTACAGCCTCTGATATTCATTGTCAGAACAAAAAAATAAAATTTTTCCAGATTTGCAAAAACATTAGATCTGAGATTATAGATGTTATGGATCTAACATCTATCAACCTAGATAATCACTATATACTATAAACAACATATTTTAACACTTAATCATTACATTTAACATGCAGATCAAGATCAGATTATAGCCAGGGTTTTATACCTTTCGAAGAACAATTTTTGATTCTAGCTCTCTGATTTGATAAAGGTGTTCGTGGGGCTTGGTTTGTGACTGATCTAGAAAAAATTTTCGGAGGTGTTAGGTTAAGTGTTGTGCACAAAATGAGCTAGCAAGTGACTTTTCTCTCTCCCAGTCTTTAAATACAAGACTTAGATGCAATGTATTGGCTAAACTAGCTGATTTGCTAGACTTTATTAATCATGTGAAAAGTCAAGAGTGGTTGAACCACTAAAGTGTTGTCTAAATTGGCAAGCAATCTAATAAACATGTGCATAAGGGCAATTTGGTCATTTTACTTGTAATTTTAATGGCCAAAATGTAATCTTGTCAAACCCTTAGGGTTTGACTCTTAGGGTTTAACTCTTAGGGTTTACATATAGCATTTATAGGATTTAGCAATTAAGGTTTGCCCAAAATAAAAAAATTTAGTTTCTAAAATTTGTAATTAGGGTTTTTCTTAATTTGATTAGGATTCTAATTATACATGAACATTAGGATATTATATACTAATTATAATTAACCTTGCTAATTTAGTAATTAGGGTTTATAATTTTGGTAATTAGGGTTACCAAATCACAATTAGGGTTTATAATTAGGGTTCTAGCCATTAGGGTTTTAAATTACTACTTAGGTTTTCCTTAATTATCAAATATAATTCTAACACTTGCTAATTAATAACATTAACACATTTACATACAATCTTGAACTCTAATTTGGATCTCAAATTAGGGTTTAGCACAGTAAAACTAGGGTTTGACATAATACCTCATAATTGACCAACCATTGTCAGTCTATACATTCAGTACATATCTATAGCACTGAAAAATCAAAATATAATTAATATTATAATAAGTGCAATTAATCACATAACAAAATTACTAGACAGATTTTAAAGTCTCATTTGACTTTGAAATTAGGGTTTCACAACAATTCTAGGGTTTATAAAAAAATATTACTAGGGTTTGGTCATAATACAGTAAAACTATTCCATACATTAACATTACACACATAACATACTTATCTATAATACTGAAAAATAATAATATAATATTATTATTCTCATTCGTTGATTAAAATCTAAAATTAGGGTTTGGATTCCATATCTGATTTATCTGCCATACTTAACATTATTAATTAAGTTAAAATAATTAACTTAATAATATGTACTAAAATTCATATAATAAAATAATTATTATAATTATTCTAAAAGTCATTTCATATATTATTTAGATAATATAATTTTATTTTCTTGGAAAGTAATTAATAAAAATATTTCTACTATAAAATTAATTTTTAATAGAATATAATTTATAATGATCAATAATTCTAAAATAAAATCATTTGTAATTATTCAGTGTAATAGATATATTTTTATTTATCACATAAATACATATACACATTGTCTTGGCACATATTCCCCATATTTATTTTAATAAATAAATAAATAAAAATTTATACGCAAAATTTCTGATTTATTTGTATAGAAAATATCAGGTTGTTACATTCACCCTCCCTTATAAAGATTCTGTCCCCGGAATCACCGTTTTAAAACATATACATACAAGGGTACATAGCCTACACACTCATGGCAAATAGATCTTGATCATAAATGATCGTACTGATCTTTAACTAATCACGTAAAGCTTATCTATCTGATTAAACAGAAATTTGATTTGTAATAGAACTCAAATTTCTCCTTCAAAATTTCTTTATAAAATAATTTATTATATATATAAGAAAATCATATATAAGAAAATAAATTTGATTAGAATAATACCTGGAGTTGCATCCTTCGCTGCCACCGTATCTTGATCTGTCATACTGAAGACTCCTGTGGTTGGTTCTATTGTTTTGTTTGTTGATGTTGGTCCCGTTGTTGCCAATGTCCTGCTGCCTTTTCCCTTATTCACATTTCTTGCCTCCCTTATCCTTCTTGGACAGTCTTTCACCTTATGCTCCATTGATTCACAAATAAAACATCCACTATACATTTCGGATTGGGGCAGTTGGGAGAGATATGTCCCTTCTGCCCACACTTATAACATGCAAACTTTCCTTTAAGACACTTTCCCGAGTAATTCTTTCCGCAATTTCTACACTGTATAACCTGTTTCTTTCCACCTCCTAGCCTAATTTCGATATTCCCAAAATTATCTCCTTTCCTTTTTCTAGTCCTACTACCACTACTCCCTTTTCCGGCTCTAGCTTGATTTGCCTCCCACCAAAAATTCGTCCCCCCTTTCATTGTATAGGTGGCAAAAGTTGTCTTTTGTCCCTCCGTTACCCCAACTATCACAAATGCTTCCATATGGTCAATTGATCCTCTAAATCCTGGCATTCCGACTGCCTTGAAGTCTTTGAAGTTCTCTAATCGATTTCCTAGCTAATTTCCCACAGCTAGTATTCCATTCTGCATATCTTGAGCGACCATATTCGCAAAATTCTGTATCGGGTCTGGTTGTCCTCCAGCTTTATCAATAGGTTCTTCTGTCCGTTGATTTCGTTTTCATCTTGGCGGCATTATCTGATTAATCATAATTTATCTTTCATCAACTTACCCTCTATGCCTTAGGGTATATACATAACGCAAAAATTTCTACTAAAATAATCATGTATTCAAAATATTAGATTTCGAAAACTTTGTTTTAGTGTATTAACCAATGCTCAGATAATTGATTACTATCTTTATACCAACTTATTTCATTACTCTTTCATAGATTCATATTCATAGCACTTGACATACCATAACACATACTACTTTAAACATCCACTATCCCTTTGTGACTTAAAAGTTGGGAATCAATGTCATAACTCATACAAAATATTACATTACACAGACATACTTATCGTATACGCATCATAAAATCATACATATTCCAGTAATACTAATACTACTTATTTCTTACGCCTTCACTGAAGATCAATTGCCTAGTAATCTATCTATTACCATCATCCTCAATAATCCATTCACACCAAAATATACCTAGTTCGTCCAACTTACAACACATTATGAGTTTAAGAACTCACCACAAACATATGAGTTTAAGAACTCGACTATTGACCACATATTCTTTAACTTTATTCTACCTATCAGTTATATCATTTTTTCTGGGTCCGGTACTATACTTTTCCATACTAACCACCTTATCAGGGTCGCTTTCAATGTGAGCCTTTATTTCAGCTATTGGCTGCGATATTAGCTCGGGTGTATAGAAGTTGACTCTTTCTTTACGACCTGAGGGTATCCTAATCCTTATCCCACATAACATCTACACAAAAACTATCTTGATTAACAAAGAATATATACAATAGCAAATAATAGTTTTATATAAGTTATCTTTAATTTGATTTGACGATGAACTTATTCAATTCATCTCATTTTTAAACTCTATATGAGTTATTTGTATTTTCAACGTTTCCCTCTGTTCTAAGGTTATAGCCTAAGGTTAATTTTTGCCTCTTTTATAGTTCTAATAAAAGAGCTCTAACTCATGCAAGCATACATGTGTCAACAAGTAATGCAGAGTAAGTAGAGTATCGATCCCACAGAGAAAGTTGTTAAATTTAAACTATCATGCATCAATTAACTCACCTAATTTATATGCTTAGACTATTAACTAAAAGTGTTGAATTAAACTAATTGTGAATAACAACTAAAAATAAGAGTATAAATGGAATAAATATAGTCCGGAAATAATGGGACCCTAACTTCATTTAATATTTCATCTAATCGCCACTATCTTGTAAGAAATGTTCACATATCACAGGAAAATAGTCAAGAGCACAAATAGAGTTATAACCATTTTTCAATGCCCTATAACCTATTTACACAGCATCTATAGATGTTAGACTCTATGTAATCATCAATACAACCAAAATCACTATATGTCTATGTGAAATTGCAATTATATTGATTTTAAGCACAAACCCTTATTCTAGCTCATACGGTGAAACAGTATATATGTCTATCTGGTTCACAAAATACGCAAGCCATATACAACAACCCCATATTCGCATGTTATCATGATTACAATCCATACTTACATGTTCATTGTCAATTCCATACAAATACTGAGACGAATGGTGATCAAGCATTTTTACATGTAAAACAATCATGATAAATATCCCATATGATATACAAAACAACCCTAGCATTTAAGCGTGCAAGAAAACTACATATTAAAATCCGTTAGAATCCCATAATGGAGTTTAGTTCATGACTGAACCAAAAGCCATTATGGGATCAACGCTTAACATGATCAATAAATAAGCAATTAAAAGAAGAAAGATAGAACAATCAAACCCAATCGCTGAATAAAAACCAATGATCAACGTTTTAAATCCTAATAGAAATCCAGTAAATAATAATAGAAATCCACAATGGTAGAGAATCCCAAGAAAAATTGGAGAAGTAGACAGTTTTCGCTTCGTCCTACGTTGGAATCTCTCCCAAGGTGTAAAACCTAGTTTCTACAATGAAAATACGCCCAAAGTTATCAAGTGTTTGTCTGACACCAGCCAAAATCGTTTTTAAAACTAATTAGAAATCATTTAATTAAAAATTAAAATTAAAACAACATCACAGCATCAACATCGCGCGTGGTCGCGCGCCTCTCTAGCATACGTCTCGCGTGGGCGCGAGACTTACAGAATGTGTGCCCTGTCCAGCCGGCCTCTCACGCGGGGGCGCGTCCCCTGCACTTGTCCTGCTCGCGGCCGCGTAACTTGTAGTAGGTCATCATTGTATGGCCGTGAACTCGCGCGGGCGAGCGCTCCCCAGGCTGTTCTACCGCGCGGCTTGCACTCTGCAGGTTCTGGTTCTGGTTTTTGGCTTTTGTCATATTGCTGGTGCTATTTGTTCTTTCATGCTTGATCATCTTGCTCCATGCTTGGTCTCCATGCTTCATTATACCTCCATGCCATGCACATCCTCGTTTGTGCCTCGCCTTTACGCATCTATTAGCCACGTGCCTTCTAATACCACCAAAATTAAGCCGATTCCTGCACTTATTCACCAAAAGGAGTTTTAAGTAAATGCAATGCAAAATAACGTGAAATGCAACTAAAACACAATAAAATGTACTTGAGATGGACACAATTCGCATGAATTGGTATTCAATAAGTAGGTAAAAATACCACTTATCAAATACCCCCAAACTTGAATTGTTGTTTGCCCTCAAGCAATGCATACTAATGAATAATGAAAATGTAACTACAAAACTATGCAACTACTCTATGATGCAAGTTAGTCTCACATAATCCCTTCCATAACAGAATTTTAGCCCAAATTACCTCAGTGAATCATCGAGATCCAAGAATATAATTTCAAACCAAACTATAGACATAACATCATACACTTTAGATAATTTCATATATGCTATAGAGATGCTGTGTGTGTGTGTGTGATGTTCACCTAAAACTTGATCTAAGAAAAGAATACATATGCTACACTACTCCAAACAGAAAATTATAGTCTAAAGCAAGACTCATGTATATTCATGTAACGTAGACTATTTCAACATATCAACACAAACTAAGGTTTAACAATGGGTTTATTGCTTTATTGCTACACACGAGGGCGATTTACGCACTTTCCCGCGGTGTTTATTGCTATTTTTCTTTTCTTTTTTTATATGACTGTGCAATGTCTCAATCCATTAGGCACACTGCTACCCCTTAGCGAGCTTTCAACCAATGACTCCCAGACCATAAAAGACCTTAGGGCGCTAGGTGTAGAGACAATCTCCTCGGGCGTACTTATTCAAGTAGCCAGGGCCCTGAATTAAGACTAGCCACGTCATTACTATTCGATTTTTTTATACATAGCATACCCATGTTCTACCAAAATTTGCACGTCAATGGCTCATACAGCCTACAACACTTTGCCACGTGTTTCTCTTTTTAAAACTACATGTTCTATCAAGCAATGCAACACACACTTCTTAAACCTACAAGTGATTATGAACACGTTTGTGCATACCGAAAGCATTTGAACAGTAACATGAATCTCATCGTGTAAATCATTATATCTAAGCTGTATTATCCAACATGTATTAAAATCCTTCACAATTCACTATCATCATTGGCTTGGCAAGAATTTCTATTAAGCAAAAATATGTGTGAGACATGCAACTAAAACATACTAACACAATCAATAATGAATAAATTTTCTACAAAAAGTTAACTAAACACATAAACATGCAACAATTAAATAAAACTAAACTACTATGACCCCAATACCCCCAAACTTAAAATATTCAATGTCCCCATTGAATGAAGGTAAAGGGTACAAAAAACTCCCCTAATGATCGGCTTGACCACCCTCCTCGGGTGGTGAATCTGGTGGTGGATATGGCACTGCGGTTCCAAACTGAGGCCACTCTAGCATTGTTCCTTACTGTGCGAAGGCTTCTGCAAAGGCCTGAGTGAGTCCTGTAGCAAACGTCCCAAAATTGTTATACATGGCGTCGACTTTGCGCTCCAACCTTCGAAGTTGTTGATCGCTAGGAACCGGGTGTGCTCAGGTGGATGGGCCTACCTCATCGGGCTGAGGGGGCTGCTGAGATGGCTCTGGGAATGTGGGCCGGAGAATAAATCCTTGTCCGTGCGGGTGTGGCTCACCAGCTGCCCAGTCCTCAAATTTAGCAATGGTGGCATGGGTGATGTCTTGGCTTGGATATTGCATTTGTTCGTTGCCCCAATTGCACCCTTGATACGCACATAGCATGGCTACCACTGAAGCATGTGGAATGCTTCCAGTGGTAGTTCCCTTCAGATACTTCCCTTCAGATACTTCATAATGTTTTGATGAATCAAATACCCCACATCAATGTACTCGCCAGTAATTCTTTTAATAATTATAGCTTGATGCTATGAAGGTAATGTACTATGATACAGTACGAGTAAACTCGCTAGGAGTTATAAATAATGTGATACGAGGAATTCGTATTGAGGACCCATGTGATGGCTGAGTTGTACAAACCTTTGTATGGGCAATGGTTTTGTGCTTGCACTCAGTTTATCAAATTGATAATCATTGGAATGTCGGTGTCACGCTATCAATGTATGTGTGGTGAAAAGGTGATTCTTTTCTCATGTGTATATTCGATAATTAGAAACTATTAAGATTAGTCAGATATTATTAGGATTATGTGCGGTTCTTAAAACTAATGCATATGGTAAGTTTGTGACTCATAATAATATGGTATATTTTGAACCCCTCAGGTAAGTTCGTATCAACAATTACAGACTTTGTCTAATTAAAATACACTTTCTGGCCATTCTGCTAACCGGCGCTGTGACGCCATAATTTATACTAGGGATGGCGGTGCTGGTGCTGCAGGCGCGAGTCATAGGTCGGGGGTTTGCGTTGCGGCGATAGTTTGGCGCTACGGCGCTTGAGTTTGGCACTGCGGCTGTATGTGACGCCCCCAAATTCGGGTATCTTCCAACCCGACAGATGGTACTACACGGTAATACCATTCACACATACATTCAATTGAAAAGCCTCAGAAGATCGAATATGTCTTCTATATATTCAGAATAATATTAGCGTTTCCCCAGGTTCTTTATAACCATTACATTTGTTCTTGTCATATTATCAAATATAATACAACATTAAACCTATACTATTACATAAGTACTCTACGGGTTTGTCTTCGCCTTGCCCTTATCCTTGCCGGATCCTTCAGTCCATTTGATCTTAGCTGCGTTCATATGGTTCAAGCAAGAATTGGCTTTGACTTTATCATACAACAATTTATTCGTAAGAATACATGAACCAAAAAGCTTGTCCAGATTGAACTGAAACAAGGGTTAGAATACTTTCCTTCAGCGTCTGCTAGCACTTTAAATCCTTAAGTCTCTAAAGTAGATAATCACATCACATAACACATTAGGTTATGAATGAACATACATGATTCTTAACGAATCTTACCCTTCTTCTCAATCTAAACATGATTTAGATTTGTTATTTATTGGTTCCAGCTTTCTGTTACGTCGTTCTTACGTTCACATGCAATTGACTTACTTCAACCCTAAGTGATCATACTTAAGGTTTAAACAAGTCTTAACAATGTTTCATTAAGTTTCTTAGTTCATTGTAAATAAATTACCATTCATGCTATACTTATAAACTTACTTCATTGTCTAAACCCAAAGGTTGGCGCTGCGGCACCGACATTTCTTCTCTGTGTCACGCCGCGGCGTGAGTTAGCAGAGTGTATGGTCCGGACTCGGCGCTACAGCGCGAGTCTCCTTTGTTATGGCCGCGTTGCGGTGCTAATTAGCAGTGTACCATGTTTCGGCCTCGCGCTGTGACGTGGGCCCTTATGCCTTGAGTTGCGCTGCGGCCCGGACTCTGTAACTCAGAAAAATTTGGCAGATTTTTGACTTTGTGAGATTTCCAGTCTCATAACTTCATCGTTATAAGTCCGAATTGGCTCGTTCAAAGGCCTACGGTTCACAAATTATATATTCTACGTGTTCATGCAAGAATTTTATCTATTTGACTTTGTTTACTCAAAATTCATCTATTAGGTTCATTTTTAAGGAAAACGATAAACATTCGTGAACATTCAACACTCGTTTCTTCGTTCTAAGTCAGAATTCGGTCATTTTTGAGTTCGCAACTCTATAATGCCAAATATGACTTATCTCCATCAAAAACCATTATTTTTGAGTTCAAACATAAAATTCGAATTCCATTCCGAGAATTTCACGAATTTGACGGTTATCGTCTAATCGTGTGAATTCCGGTAAAACTTCGTTACTAGTGATTTATTCATCATTCCAAATGGATTCAATTCATACTATAGACATTTTAACTTACACATTACATTAACTTATTTTTAAGTTAGGTTATGACTTATTCCTCATAGGTTCATAACTTAACAAATTATAAACTACAAGATTTCATTCCTTATGACTTATTATTGGTTTAAGTCCTTTAAGCAATATTCTTACATCTTATCAATCATACTATCTCCTTAAGTAAACATATGACAAGTTCATATATGTTCGTCATAAGTTCATAACTTATTTAGGTTTAACTTACTTATTCATGACTTATTCGGTTTAAGTCCATTGCTTATTCACTTCTTATGATTGCTTAGCATACATGACCATCACTTCTCTATCAAGCTATTATGGTAGAGATAGAAGACTAATGGCATAGGATCATTTACCTTTGATGACTAGCTTTCTTCTTCTTAAAAATCTAACAATGGAAGTTTAACTTAAAAGTGCTTATTCTCTTTAACACTTACGTTGCTTTATAAAGGAAAGTTGTTGGATAATTTGAACAACCAAATAATGAAATCCAACTTGCTATTTATAGACTTTTTAAAGTTAGGGCATATTGGTCATTAGAACATCCACCTCCTTTAAAAACCTCTTTACTATTCCATACTTAATCCTTAAGTAAACTTGCTAACCACTCATATTACTTGGCCACCACATTAATATCTTGGTCATTACTTAAAGTTCTTGGTCACCAAGTTCACCCATGGATTGCCCCATGGATCATGCTTTGCCCATTGGATCATTAATTGGGCTTAGGTCCACTTAGATTAGCTTATTCCTTTGGGCTTATATTAATTTACTTTGGCTTAAATTATTACATCTTGGGCTTGCCCCTTAATGTTTATTGGACTTGTACTTCCTACAAGATCCACCATTACATTTCATTAGACTTTAATACTTAACGTTCTCAAATTAAGTCCGCATGCAAAATATTGTATTTTCCATACATGAATTATTATTACATAATCCAACTTACGTTGATATTCTATCATTACGTATTTCTCGGAAGTTCAAAAATAATTTCTGAGCGAAAATCGATGAATAGTGTTTTTCAAAAAAATCTCAAAAAACTTTTATTTTCATTTTGAAAATTCAAACACTTTAATTCCTTCACGTAGTTAAAATACTACGACGTTCCGACATTTCTAGGTTATAGAACGACATTCTTCTTACTAACACATAATAATAACAAATAATATAATTTTATTTATTATTTTATTAAATAAAATTATTTTACAAAGGATCCGAATTTCTCGGTCGTTACATTCTTCCCCCTTATAAAGATTTTGTCCCCAGAATCTCATCTCATATTACGCAAACAACTGAGGGTAATCCTTCCTTATCTTTTCTTCCGATTTCCACGTTGCTTCTTCTACATCGTGGTTCTTCCATAACACCTTCACGGAAGGTATAACTTTGTTTCGCAGAACTTGTTCTTTTCTATCGATAATTTGAATTGGCATCTCTTCGTACGTTAAATCCTTCTCAACATGAATAGGCTCATACTATATTATGTGCTTATAATCTAGCTTATAAGGACGCAATACCGATACATGAAATATGTTATGTAATCATTCTAGGTCTGGAAGTAACGCTACCATATAAGCTACCTAACCTACTCATTTTAATACTTCAAAAGGTCCTATAAACCTTGGACTTAACTTTCCCTTCTTTCCAAAGAATATCTTTCCTTTCCAGGGAGATACCTTTAGAAATACGTAGGAGCCTACTTCAAATTCTCTATTTTCTCGATGCAAGTCCGCATACTTCTTTTGTCTGTCTTGAGCTAATATGAGACATATTCGTATTAACTTTACCATATCTGCGGTTTGTTGTACCAATTCTGGCCCTAGCATTCAGCGTTCTCCCACTTCATCCCAATACAATGGTGTTCTGCACTTCCTTCCATACAAAGCTTCGTAAGACGGCATACCTATGCTTGCATGATAACTATTGTTATACTCAAATTCTACTAACGGTAGATGATCATCCCAACTACCCTTAAAATCCATGATGCAAGATCTTAACATATCTTCTAACGTCTGAATTGTTCTCTCGCTTTGTCCATCAGTTTGTGGATGATATGCCGTACTCAGCTTTAACTGCGTTCCCAACTGCTCTTATAGACTCCTCCAGAAGTTCGATGTAAATCGTGGATCACGATCTGACACAATCGAAATTGGTACTCCATGTCTAGAAATTATTTCCTTAACATAAAGTTTAGCTAACTGGTCTAAGTTATACTTAATCCTAATTGGAAAAAAGTGAGCCGACTTTGTCAATCGGTCCACTATCACCCAAATCGCATCATACACTTTTGTTGTAGTCGGAAGTCCCACCACAAAATCCATCGTGATATTCTCCCACTTCCACTCTGGAATTTCCAATGACTGCAATAAGCCACTTGGTCGTTGATGTTCGGCCTTAACTTTCTGGCAAGTTAAGCACCTACTCACATACTAGGCTATTTTCTCTCTTCATGTTCGGCCACCAAAAATTCTGTCAAAGGTCTTGATACATCTTAGTACTACCAGGATGAATCAAAAACCTCGAACTATGAGCCTCTTGTAATACCTTCTCCTTTAATTCTGTCTCATTCGAAACCCAAATTCTTCCTTCAAATCTTAATAATCCCTCATTATCAAGACTGTACTTAGTATCTTTTTCATTGGTTAGTCGCTCCTTTACCCGGTCACACTCAACAGTTTTGAGCTGCACCCCTTTGACTCTTCCTACGATAGTTGGTTGAATCTCAGTCATAAACAATATTTGTTCTAATTCTCTTGGTAACTTCACTTCTATTTCCATCCTAGCCATCTATGTTATTAACTCAGCTTGAGCCGTTAACATAGATAACTTCTCCCGACCCTTTCTACTGAAGGCATCGGCAACTACATTGGCTTTTCCAGGGTGATACAGGATTTCATAATCGTAATCCTTTATCAACTCTAGCCATCTCCTTTGTCTCATATTCAACTCCTTTTGTGTGAAGATATATTTTAGACTCTTATGGTCCGTGTATATGTCACATTTTTCTCCGTAAAGATAATGTCTCCATATCTTTAAGGCAAAAACTACTACGGCTAGTTCCAGATCATGAGTAGGGTAAACTTTCTCATAATCCTTCAACTGCCATGATGCATACGTAATGACCTTGCCATGCTGCATGAGCACGCAACCCAGTCCTCTATGTGAAGCATCACTATAAACTACGAAATTTCCTGTGTCATCGGGTAATGACAAAACAGGTGCTTCACTCAACCTTTTCTTCAGTTCTTGAAAACTGTCTTCAAATTTATCGGTCCACACGTATTTCACCGTCTTACTTGTTAAGTTAGTCAACGGAGTATCTATCTTCAAAAAATTCTGAATGAATCTCCGATAGTATCCCGCTAACCCTAAGAAACTCCACACCTCAGTCGGCATTTTCGGTTGTTCCCAATTCATCACAGCGTCCACCTTCGCTGGATCTACTGAAATTCCTTCATGGTAAATGACATGACCTAAAAACTGTACCTTTTCCAACCAAAATTCACACTTAGTGAACTTCGCATACAACTTCTCCTTCCTTAGTGTCTCCAACACTAATTTTAGGTGTTCAGAATGATCTTCTGGCGTCTTAGAATAGACTAGAATATCATCGATAAACACCACGACGAACTTGTCCAAATATTGTTTGAACACTCTGTTCATCATATCCATAAATGCAGCTGGCGCATTAGTCAATCCAAATGACATTACCAAAAACTCATAATGACCATAACGAGTCCTGAATGTTGTCTATGGTACATCCTCCTTCCTAACCTTCAACTGGTGATACCCCGTTCTTAAATCTATTTTAGAAATACTTAGCCCCTTTCAACTGATCAAAGAGATCATCGATCCTGCGTAATGGGTATTTATTCTTTATCGTCAACTTGTTCAACTCTTTGTAGTCGATACAAAGTCTCAACGATCCGTCCTTCTTCTTGACAAATAGTATCGGTGCTCCCCACGGTGAAACACTCGGTTGTATGTACTTTCTATCTAACAGTTCTTGCAACTGTACCATTAACTCCTTCATTTCCATTAGCGCCATACGATACGGTGCCCTAAAAACTGGTGCCGCTCCTGGCACAATGTCTATTATAAACTCGGTCTCCCTATCCAGTGGAAGACCCGACAATTCACTCAAAAATACGTCCGTGAATTCTTTAACTATATGTATTTGTTCCATGGTTGCTACTACTCTCTAGGTATCAACAACATGACACAGGTAACCTACACATCCCTTCCTTAATAATTTCCTAGTTTGTGTCATGGTTAGACAACACGAACGTCCCGGAGATCTATTACCGTAAAATATTACATTAGGTTGTCTTAACATTTTAATATTTACACTTTTCTTCTGACAATCTATAATTGCCCCATGGTTAACTAACAAATCCATTCCGAGAATTACATCTAATTCCCCTAACTTTATCGGTATCAAATCTACCGATAATTTACAACCCCGTATATCTACGCAACAACTCCTATGAACATCTTCAACATGAATTATTTCTTCATTTGCTACCTTAATATTTAAAGGTACGGGCAACTTTTCGGGAAGTAATCCTAATCGTCTAGCAAAATCACATGCTATAAACGAACAAGTACCACCCGAGTCAAACAGCACGTAATGTGAGACCCCGAATTTTATGAAATGAAAGTATTCAATTTTCTTATAATTATTCTATTTAGTAAATAGTTAAATCGATAAAAGGTTAAAGTTAAGGGTGATATGTGAAAATTTTTCAAAGTAAGCAAGTTGTCATAAAATAATCAGTGATAAAAGTATAGTAATACACATGGTTGAATAGTAGCACACGGTATTGCATAGTATCTTTGATTATTGATGCTTACGTGAGAAGTCACTCAGTTTTATTCAATTATTGTCACAATATTTTATATTATAAATCAATAATTGAGATGACAAAGTTATTCATATTATTATTTGCAATATTAACGATGTCTAGAAGTTCTGTCAAGGAGAGGTTAGGTCATCTAATTTCACGCCAATAGGGAGAAATCCTTATCGGAAAGCCCCCTCTTTCTTGGGAACGATCTGGTAGTTAATATTGTGAGTTATAATATTAATGATGAATGTTATTAAAAATCGAATTTGAGTTCAGAGTTGAATTTGGAGACGCATACGTGATATTTGAGCCCGGAACGATGAAATTAGTAGAAATAGACTATAAACACAAAATTTACCGAGGTTGACTTTTTAGTTAAAAAAGTCAAAAGTTGACTTTTTTGGAAAAAGTCAAACTTTGAAATTTTAAAAATGAAATTGTTGATAAAAATATTTCCATTATGTTGGGATTGTTAGTGTTAGTGGAAATCGACATTTATTTTGATAATAACTGATATTTGGAGGTTATATTGACCAATCGGGTAATTAATCGAATAAATGAGTAATTAATTGCTATTAATTCACAATCTTATAACTATGTGATCACATGTGTGTACTATTGATTCACATGTATGTACTATTAGTGGAGGTGATGCAAGATTGATAATACTTGCATGACTAAATTAAAAATGGAGGTATAGATGAAGGTACTATACTGTAATTATTTTTTTCACATGTATAGAACTATTGAGTCACATGATTGTACTATTGATTCACATTATATACTATTAGGGGAGATGGTGCAAGTTTGATAATACTTGAATGACTAAATTAAAAATGAAGAAAAAGATGAAGGTATTATGCTGTAATATTTTGAGCCCCAAAACGTGCAATTATTGAAACTATATTTTTCTATAAATAGAAGCTCATTCTTCCTTCATTCTCACCAATTCACTAAGACTCACAAGAGCAATTATAGAGAGAGAAGCTATAGAGAAAAAGAAGAAGAGTAGTCTGTTACTTCACTACTCCAGTATCCAGTCTTCTTCTGAGGTAAGGGATATTATTTATTTAATATTCTGAAGAGATATTATTTTTCGTATTCGTATGAATATTATTTTCGTTCAATATTCATAAAGAATATTATCTTCGTTCAATATTCGTAACAATATTATCCTCGTTAAATATTCGTTGGAATATTATTTTCGTTCCACAATTGTAAGGAATGTTATTTTCTTCGTAAATGATATTATTTCTTTCAATATCATTATGCCGAAATATTAGTATGAATTTTATTAGTGGAATTTCTACCTTTTTTGTCTGAGTTACTATTCACTCTAGTATTATTCACTCGAGTATTTGAGGCACTTTTCGTGCCGGAGTACTATTCACAAATTACTATTCACGGTGTACTATTCACAAGATACTATTCACGATGAAAAATTGATTCTTTTCTGTCCAAATTAATTTTTGATACATGAATATTATTCTTGAATTTTACTCCACAATTGGTGATCATATTGACAATTTAGATATTCTTGAACTCTAGATAAATTGTATCATAGATGTTTAATATTTATCCTTTATCTCATTTGACTGATTCTTTATATTATTGTCATGATCCTCATACTTATATTGTGTTAAAAGTCATCTTTTGCCTGTAGTGCATAGATGGACTGTTGGTTATTGGTTTTATAGTTGTATGTCTTTGGCCTGTGGTGTAAAAAAACTGTTGATTGATATCTTCGGTCGTAGTGCAAAGATGAACTGTTGATTGATAGCTTTGGCCCTTATTGCAAATATGGTCATGTGTATGACATGATCATGACCACTGGTGATACTAACAACTATCCTTGGCCGTAGTGTAGGGATAAGTCGATGATGTGATTGGAAGAATCATGACCATTAGTTAACAGTTGAATGTCTTTGGCCGTAGTGCACTGACAGACAATTGATTGGTATGATCATGACCATTGGTTTTATAGTTGAATATCTTTGGCCCGTAGTGCAAAGATATACAACTGATTGGTATGATCATTATTATTACATTTGAATATCTTTAGCCTTTGAGGTAAGGATTTTGAGTAAACGTTCTATTAAGCCTTTGTGGCAAGGAGGAACTGTTGAGTTATATGATTATAAATATAAATTGTGGATTTAACTATAATATTTGGTGGTTCAGGTGAAGACAGATGATGAGAGTTCTTTTTGTCTTGGGTATAACAAAGAACCGTTGATAAGTATTACAGGAATAAAATATTAATGATGGACTTTTAATCTAGAGGAGATAGTAGACATTATGTCTACTTGACTCTTCTAATGGATTGTTTATTCCGCTGCAGTTTTTGATCTAAAACTTGTTGTCTATTGTATTTTATCAGTTGTTATACTGTTGAAGGTTAAGGATAATTTATTTTGCATTATCTTAGTCATAATATTTCTTACTGGGCAAGTTGAGCTCACCCTTTTCTTTCACTGTTCTTTTCAGGAAATGAGAATATAGTTGGGACTAGTCGGGGAATGGAGTGATGGTCCAAGATGGTGGCTATAGTAGTCCTCACTATTTTTATAAAATAGTGTGATAATAATTATAATGAGAACTCCATTGAGTGTGGATATTGTCTATAAGCAATATTCGTGTTTAAACTCTCAGCTATGTTTTGTCGTATTTTGCACAATAGTTGTATAATTAAGTTTGTAGTTGAGTTCTGTACCATGTATCTGGCGACTCAAGATGGGTGATGTATACCTATTTTGGGGGCGTCAAACGTAAGAATTTAGGTCATTGATCAGAATAATACATGCGACTACGTCCCCTGATGAAACCGCATCTTGGACAATCATGTTAAAGGTACGGCCCATCGGCCTACCTGGCTGCGCTGGACCACTAATAGCTAACTTACCACAATTAGGGCCCAGATTCTCGTCCGTTCCTTTCTTCGGGTAGTTCTTTGCCATGTAGTCAGTTGACCCACACACAAAGCATCTGTGGTTCTTTTTCAAACTTGGACAGTTAGGCGAAATGTGCCCCTCCTGTCCACAGTTATAGCATATGGCCTTCCCCTTGAGACAGACTCCTAAGTGAGTCTTCCCACAAGTCTTGCAGGCCTCCATCCTCCTCTTCGGGTCTCCTTGCTTCACTCAAGTATTTCCAGAGTTAACCATCTTTCGTTTATACCCTTCTCCACTCCCGCTGGCTCCCTCGACCTTCACTCCCCCATCCACTTTCCCTTTATTCTTCTTGTCATTGTAGTACTGGCTCAACACCTCGCTACCACCTTCGACGATTATCGCCTTCTCTAAAATGGTCCCAAAAGTAGTACTCTAGAACACAAATATACAGTTATAGAGCCAGGGTTTCAAGCCCTACTTGAACCGTCACGCCTTTCTAACCTCGGTGTCCTCTTGGTGTGGAGCAAACCTCGTTCGTTCATTAAACTTGGCAGTGTATTGGGGAACCATCATGTCCCCTTATTTCAAATCTAAAAACCGCATCTCCATTCTCACCTGCATACTCATGGTAAAGTAGTTCTCGAAGAATATCTCCTTGAACCTCACCCATAGTTAGATTCTCGATCCCAACCCTAGCCTGATTGGCCTCCCACAAAAAGTTGGCCTCTCCCTTCATCATGTAGGTTGCAAAGGCAACCTTCTGGCCCTCGTCAACATTTGTTATCACAAATTCCTTCTTAATTTCTTTCACCCACGTTTGGGCTTCGATAGGGTCCGTAGTTCCTTTGCACTCCGGCGAACCCACACTTTTAAAATCCTTGAAGGTAGTAGATCAGTGCTACTCCTGAATTTACGGGGATATTAGCCTCAGTTCTATTAAATGCGGCTGTTAAAAGATTAACAAACTCCTGCATAGGGTTAACTGGACCTCCCTCCTGTTGATTTACATTAGCGCCTTGGTTTCATTGTACTCTTCTTGGTGGCATTTTGCTGATACAATAAATAACACATCGTGTTATTATTCCTTTCTTATTAGTTAGTTATTATTCAAGATTAAACAATAACTTCAACATCCATTACTTAATATATTTTTTTTCAAAAAAGGCTTATATTGATTTCTTCATTGTAGTATAATACTACATCGATTACATTACACAGCCTAAGCTGATTACATTACTTTCTCGCAATTGCTTTCCAAAAATTAGGATTTACAAAAGACTACCCTTTCCTATACAAAAGAGGGTTTTACGTCACTAGTAGATACAAATATTTACATATCTAAACTACTCTAGCTACAACTAGATTACATTTGCCTTAAGGCATTATCAAAATATGCCTTGGCAAAAGACCGTTAATAATATCACGGCTGATAATATGCCGCGTCTGCCCTGCCTCAATGGGATAACCAGCTACCTGTTGCTGGAAGTCCGCAAGAGAACTCCTATGAATATAGGACATTCTCCCTATCTTATGCTTTTTGGTCTTTAGCTCCCCACTGAGCTCAAAGACCTCCTGTTTCAGCTTATGGACCTTGTCCTTAGCCAAAACTCTCTCATCGTGCTCCTGCTCCCACATGGACTCCACGTCCGTCTTATCCTCTATAACAGCCTGGAGCTTGCTGTTAGCTCCTTAACCTCCTGACAGTAATGGATGTTTCTATCCAACACTGACATAAAAAGTGACATCATTGAGTCCCCCAGAGCCATTTCTGCTGCTACTGCTACTGGGTTGAAGGACACTACCTACAACTCTTCTTCAATCATGTCGTCAAACACAGACATGAGATCAGGGTCCTCTGAGTCTCTAGACTCAACCACTATAACTTCGGGCGCTGCCGCTATGGGGTTCGGTATAATCTCTATCTGATTAATCGATTCTTAACTAACTGCCTGTACATCTAACTGCATTCCATTTACACCTGACATCTACACAAAATAATTAAGTTGATTAGTACACGTCAGTAGAATAATTAAAACACATAACATATTCATAATGCATTTTTATAAGGTTATTTTTTTCTTTTACTTCTTTAACTTCTCTTAAGGTTATGACTTAAGGTTTTTAATAACCTGTGACGCCCCCTTAAGTTTTATAACCCTAATGCTTTGATACCAACCTGTGACACCCCCAAATCTGGGTATCTTCTAACCTGATAGATGGTGCTACACGGTACTACCATTCACACATACATTCAATTGAAAAAGTCTCAAAAGATCGAATATATCTTCTATATATATTCAGGAATAATATTAACGTTCCCCAGGTTCTTTATAACCATTACATTTGTTCTTGTCATATTATCAAATATAATACAACATTAAACCTATACTATTACATAAGTACTCTATGGGTTTGTCTTCGCCTTGCCCTTATCCTTGTCGGATCCTTTGGCCCGTTCGATCTTAGCTGCGTTCATATGGATTCAAGCAAGAGTGAGCATGACTAGCTCATCAAGTATGACAATTCTAATAAATAACATGCTTGAAACATAGGAATCATATATCTTTAATAACTGAACAATAGTTATGAAGTACTATCGATAATTCAAAATAGCACTTCTCTTTTCTTTAAAACGTTTTACAATAACAATATTTAGTAAAACATCAATTCTAGTCCAAGACCTTGAGCATTTCATACTTTATTTGAAAAGGTCATCCCGACACTAAGTCCGTAAGTTCGACATTTCTTACGAGCACGTCTAGGTGATCAGCCTATAGTACTCTATGTTGATCAACACTACATTCATTAAACGTATATACGTTTAAGTTGTGGCAACCTCATGTGCCTGTCGTTTGACGACAAAATATTTTTAGCATACTCAGTCTTCATTTGAAAACCACACCAATATAACTTGGGACAACATTGACCATGCTTTGATAGATTGAAAAAAAAAAATCCAACCTATCATAAGTCTAGCCGAAAGAATTGGCTTTGACTTTATCATACAATAATTCATGCGTAAAAATACATGAACCACGAAGCTTATCCAGATTGAACTGAAACAAGGGTTAGAATACTTTCTTTCAGCGTATGCTACAGTTATAACACGTGCACTTTAAATCCTTAAGTCTCTAAAGTAGATAATCACATCACATAACACATTAGTTTATGAATGAACATACATGATTCCTAACGAATCTTACCCTTCTTCTCAATCTAAATATGATTTAGATTTGTTATTTATTGGCTCTAGCTTTCTGTTACGTCGTTCTTACGTTAACATGCAATTGACTTACTTCAACCCTAAGTGATCATACTTAAGGTTTAAACATGTCTTAACAATGTTTCATTAAGTTTCTTAGTTCATTGTAAATAAATTACCATTCATGCTATACTTATAAACTTTCTTCATTGTCTAAACCCTAAGGCTGGCGCTGCGGCGCCGGCATTTCTTCTCTGTGTCACGCCACGGTGTGAGTTGGTAGAGGACAATACTATGTATTTCACCACTATACTTGGCAAGTTTTATTTAATACACTACTAAACTTTTAATTTTTCGAATTACATCACTGAACTAATTATTATTTTACAATTAAGTCATTCTGTTAAAAAAAGTTGACAGACGCTAAAATATTGCATATATGGCGCTGACGTGGCAAAAAAATAAAAAAATATTGCTTATGTAGCAAAAAAAAATCAAAAACAGCTTTTAAAAATAAAAAAAATACTCATTTTGTTGTTTTAAAAATAACAAAAACATAATAAAATAAAACAGAGTTTTTTAAAACAGATTTTTTTGAAAAAAATATAATTTTTTAAAAAATAGATTTTTTTAAAAAAACAGACTTTTTAAAAAAAGAGAATTTTTTTAAAACAGAAATTTTTTAAAAAACCGATTTTTAAAAAAATAGAATATTTTTAAAAATAGAATTTTTTTAAAAGAATACTTTTATTAAAAAAAAACAGATTTTTTTTAAATAGAATTTTAAAATAGATTTTGTTAAAAAACAGATTTTTTTTAAATAGAATTCTGTTTTTTAAAAAATTCTGTTTTTTTTAAAATAGAATTTTGTTTTTTTAAAAAAATTCAGTTTTTTGCCACATAAGCAATATTTTTTATTTTTTGCCACGTCAGCGCCACATAAGCAATATTGTAACGTCTGTCAACTTTTTTTGATGGAATGACTTAATTATAAAATAATAATTAGTTCAGTGATGTAATTCGAAAAATTAAAAGTCCAGTAATGTATTAAATAAAACTTGCCAAGTATAGTGGTGAAATACATAGTTTTGCCGTAGGCAGAGTGTATGGCCCGGACTCGGCGCTGCGGCGCGAGTCTCCTTTGTTATGGTCGCGCTGTGGCGCCAATTAGCAGTGTACCATGCTTCGGCCTAGCGCTACGGCGCGAACCCTTATTGGTTTAAGTCCTTTAAGCAATATTCTTACATCTTATCAATCATACTATCTCCTTAAGGTAAACATATGACAAGTCCATATATGTTCATCATAAGATCATAACTTATTTAGGTTTAACTTACTTATTCATGACTTATTCGGCTTAAGTCCATTGCTTATTCACTTCTTATGATTGCTTAGCATACATGACCATCACTTCTCTATCAAGCTATTATGGTAGAGATAGAAGACTAATGGCATATGATCATTTACCTTTGATGACTAGTTTTCTTCTTCTTGGAAATCTAACAATGGAAGTTTGACTTAAAAGTGCTTATTCTCTCTAACACTTAAGTTGCTTTATAAAGGAAAGTGTTTGGATAATTTGAACAACCAAATAATGAAATCTAACTTGCTATTTATACTTTCTAAATTTAGGGCATATTGGTCATTAGAACATCCACCTCCTTTAAAAACCTCCTTACTATTCCATACTTAATCCTTAAGTAAACTTGCTAACCACTCATATTACTTGGCTGCCACATTAATATCTTGGTCATTACTTAAAGTTCTTGGTCACCAAGTTCACCCATGGATTGCCCCATGGATCATGCTTTATCCCATTGGATTATTAATTGGGCTTAGGTCCACTTAGATTAGCTTATTCCTTTGGGCTTGTATTAATTTACTTTGGCTTAAATTATTACATCTTGGGCTTGAACCTTAATGTTTATTGGACTTGTACTTCCTACAAGATCCACCATTACATTTCATTAGACTTTAATACTTAACATTCTAAAATTAAGTCCGCATGCGAAATATTGCGTTTTTCATACTTGAATTATTATTACATAATCCAACCTACGTTGATATTCTATCATTACGTATTTCTCAGAAGTTCAAAAATAATTCCCGAGTGAAAATCGATGAATAGTGTTTTTCAGAAAATTTCTCGGAAAACTTTTATTTTTGTTTTGGAAATTCAAACACTTTAATTCTTTCACGTAGTTAAAATACTACGACGTTCCGACGTTTCTAGGTTATAGAATGACATTCTTCTTACTAAAACATAATAATAACAAATAATATAATTTTATTCATTATTTTATTAAATAAAATTATTTTACAAAGGTTCTGAATTTCTCAGTCATTACATCGCGAGTCTTAGCGCTGAGACTTGGTGCTGCGGCGCCGAATTACAGTTTTGGGCACGAAGAACAAAAATAAAGCTACTTTTGACTGTATCTTAATTTCTAGTGCCCAATTTAACACGTATAATTTACATAAATTACACATAAACGTTACCCATCATATGTATATATATATATATATATATATATATATATATACTGATTTAAAACAACTAAACAACAATTTTAGAAAAATTAAGTCCTTGAATGCCATGTTTTAAACCAAAAACTCTATTTTTTGACATTGTTTGACAAAACTAACACTGTAATCACAATTATACACCAAAGTAATTCATTCGAACAATGTTCTCTTCGGTTCTTACCGAATTAATATATTCAAGGCTCAATTTATCTATTAGCTTACAATCAACTATCAATTTTGATACTCCTACAAGCCATGTTCATACACATATTCACTATAAAATCATTTTCTTTCTTTTTGAACGTAAATTAGCATACAATTCCTTGTCTAAATACAACTCTAACACCACTAATACATATAATCACAAGTTAAAATACAACTCTAACACCACCAATACATATAATCACAAGTTATCAGTTGTATATCAACAATAAAAATAATAATTTGAATTCACAGATCTTGAAAATTCATGCCGTAAAACATATATACGTACATATATATATATATATATATATATATATATATATATATATATAATATTAAGGTTATGTAAAAATACCTTCTCTTGCTTGGTTAACCCTTGTTAGAAGACAACTTGCAATTCACAGAACCTTTCTCTCCTCTCAACTCTCTCTAGTCTCTCTCAAATTCTTTGTATTCTTTTTTTCTTCATTTCTTCTTAGGCTTAGGCCAAATACTTTTTACGTAAAATAAAACTCAACTCAATGCACACACCCAAACATCTAAAACCGACGTTATAATAAATATACCAATAAGTTATCAGTTACCAAAATTTAATACATATTATTTATATTTTATTTATTTTAATTAAAATTCAAAATTCAAAATTCAAAAACCATAAGGCTTTGTTTGGAAAAAACTCTTTAAAAATTAAAGACTTAATATCTTTAAGCCATGTTTGGCAAAACTAAATTAAACTCCTTTAATTTATTTTAATAACCCATTTATAGCATAGTTTATTATCACAATTTTATCACCAAATTAAATTAAAAACATTATAATAATTTATTTAATCCCTATCAACTCTCTAACTTAATTATTAAATTAAATTAGAATATTATCTCATAATCATTAATTTCCTTCACTCATTAATTATTTATTTAACAAATAAATAATCAATCAAATCAACTTAAACAAATATTTATTCAACAATAAATACATCAATTAAATATTTATATAATTCAATAAATATTTAAAATTATAATTTAATTTTCCGGATAGTTACATTCGTCCCTCCTTACAAGGATTCTGTCCCCAGAATCACAACTCAAATAAATCATTCGTCACATTCTTCCCTCCTTATAAAGATTCTGTCCCCAGAATCGTAGACATAGATCAAACAAATAGCTCAGGGTAATTCTTCATCATTTTAGCTTCGAGTTCTCACGTAGCCTCTTCGACATTGTGGTTCCTCTATATTACCTTCACGAAAGGTATTACTTTATTCCTGAGCACTTGTTCTTTCCTGTCAACTATCTGGATAGAAACCTCTTCATAAGACAAGTCTTTATCAAACTGTAATAGTTTGTACTCGATCACATGCTTGTAATCGGGTTTATACGGTCGTAACATCGAAACATGAAAAATCATTATGAACGTGTTCCAACTCTGGAGGTAGAGCTACCTCATAAGACACCCCTTCTACTCTTCACAGCACCTCAAAGGGTCCAATAAACCTTGGGCTTAGCTTCCCCTTTTTACCGAAACGAATTTTCCTCTTCCAAGGAGAAACTTTTAAGAACACAAAATTTCCTACATCGAATTCACGATCTTGTCTGTGTTGATCAGCATACTTCTTCTGTCTGTCTTGAGCAGCTACCAATCTTGTCCTGATGAGTTTAACAATCTCAGCAGTTTGTTGTGCCAGTTCCGGTCCTAATAGTTGACGTTCACCGACTTCATCCCAGCACAATGGAGTTCTGCACTTCCTATCGTACAATGCTTCGTAAGGTGGCATATCGATGCTTGCGTGGTAACTGTTATTGTAGGTGAATTCTGTCAATGGTAAATGTTCATCCTAGCTCCCTTTGAAATCCATGATGCATGCTCTAAGCACATCTTCCAACGTCTGGATTGTTCGTTCGCTTTGGCCATATGTTTGTGGATGGTATGTTGTACTCATTCTCAACTATGTTCCCATGCATTCTTGTAGTCTCTTCCAAGTGTTTGATGTGAATCGCGGATCTCTATCTGACACAATTGACACTGGAACTAAATGTCTCCAAATGATTTATTTAACATACAACTTTGCCAACTAATCAAGATTGAATCTAATCTTTATTGGCAAAAAGTGTGCTGATTTTGTCAGTCTAGTCAACTATCACCCAAATCGCATTGTATCCTCTCTGAGTAGTTGGAAGACCCACCACAAAATCCATTGTGATGTGTTCCCACTTCCATTCTGGTATTTCCAACGGTTGAAGTAATCTGCTTGGCCTCTGGTGTTCTGCCTTTACTCTTTGACATGTTAAACATCTCGCAACACATTCTGCGACATCTCTTTTCATGTTTGGCCACCAAAAATGTCGTCGTAAATCTTGATACATCTTCATATTTCCTGGGTGAATCGAATATCTTGAGTTATGAGCTTCGGTCAAGATTTCATCTTTAATATTTGGTACTGCTGGAACCCAAGTTCTTCCCTCGAATCTTAGCAACCCTTCAGTATCGATCTTGTATTTCACTTCACTACCCTCAACCACTTTCTCTTTAATTTTTCCACATTCTTCATCTTGTAGTTGAGCATTCTTTAACTTGTCCACCAAATTTGGACTATCTTCTATCTGGAATAGTCATTCATCGGATTCTTTGGGAAATTTTATTTCCAACTCTAGCTTTGTCATTGCTGAAATAAGCTCATCCTGAGTGGTTATCAGCATCAACTTTTCCCGACCTTTCCTGCTAAAAGCATCTGCAACCACATTTGCCTTGTTCGGATGATAAAATATCTCATAATCATAATCTTTTATTAATTCCATCCATCTCCTTTGACTCATGTTCAGGTCCTTTTATATGAAAATATACTTCAGACTCTTATGGTCTATATAGATCTCAGATTTTTCTCCATAGAGATAGTGTCTCCATATCTTTAGAGCAAATACCACCGCAGACAACTCTAAATCATGAGTCAAATATCCTTTCTCATAGTCCTTCAGTCATCCTAATGCATATGCAATAACTTTGTCGTTCTGCATAAGAACACAACCCAATCCTTTATGTGAGGCATCACTATACACCACAAAGTTTCCTGTATTATCTGGTAATGACAACACAGGTGCCACACTTAACTTCTTTTTCAACTCTTGAAAACTCCTTTTTAAATTTGTTAACAGAGTGGCAATCTTGGAAAAGTCCTGAATATACCGTCTATAATAGCTGGCCAGTCCCAAGAAACTCCTCACCTCTGAGGGTGTTCTTGGTTGTTCCCAATTAATTACGGCTTCAACTTTTGATGGATCCACTGAAATCCCATCTTTGTCAATCACATGTCCAAGAAATTGTACACATTCTAGACAGAATTCACACTTAGAGAATTTCACGTACAGTTTTTCTTTTCTTAGTGTCTCCAACATCAAACGTAAATGTTCTACGTGTTCTTCTTGAGATTTGGAGTACACCATAATGTCATCAATGAATACCACCACAAACTTATCTAAGAATGGTTTAAACACCCTGTTCATCAAATTCATGAATGCTGCAAGGGCATCTATCAAACCAAAAGACATCACCAGAAACTCGTAATGTCCATACCGAGTTTTGAATGTCTTCTTTGGTACATCCTCCTTTCTTACTTTCAATTGATGATACCCACTTCTCAAATCTATTTTTGAGAAGTATCTAGCACCCTTCAATTGATCAAACAAGTCATCTATTCTTAGCAATGGATATTTATTCTTAATAGTGACTTTGTTTAATTCCCTATAATCAATGCAAAGATGCATTAACACATCCTTCTTCTTCACAAATAACATCGGTGCTCCCCACGGTGACACACTCGGCTGAATGTACTTCTTGTCCAACAACTCTTGCAATTGTACCATTAATTCCTTCATTTCTACCGGAGCCATCCTGTACGGGGTCTTAGATATCGGAGGGGTTCCTGGTGCTAAGTTGATCACGAACTCAATCTCTCAGTCAAGCGAAAGTCCTGGAAAATCCTCCAGAAACATATCTACAAATTCCTTAACCACTGATATCTCATCCAATTTCAACACCTTACTCTGAGTATCGACTATGTAAGCTAAATAACCCACACAGTCTTGACTCAACAACTTCTTGGCCTGCATAATCGTCAGTCATCTCGCATGTCTAGGCAATCTGCTACCATATAAAACTACCTTTGACGGAGTCATAAGGTTTACACACTTCTTTTGGCAATCAATTATCGCTCCATAATTGAACAGCTAATCCATTCCCAAAATAACATCAAACTCTCCAAGTTTAATCGTGATTAAATATACCATCATGACATTTCACTTAATATTCACCCTACAATTCTTGTATATGAACCTAACAAGAATCACCTCCCTATTCACAATTTCTATGATTAAAGGGAAATTCAATTCTTCACTAGGCAATCCTAACCTCTTAGCAAATTCATCAGATATAAATGAGCAAGTATCACCCGAATCAAATAATACATAAGCATCTATATCATTAATTGGGATAATATCCTGACACAGCATCTTTTGATTTTACAGCATCCTGCACAGTCATGTTGAAGGTTCTGGTTGTGGGTCTGTTTGATGACGTTAGGTCCAGCAATGGTCAATGTGCCTCCACTGCTACCTCCCTTGTTTCCCGTTGTCTCTTCAGCTTTCTTCTTAGGGCACTCACGAGCAAAATGATCCTTTGACCCGCACGTGTAGCAAACATTCTTCTTGGGTTGATTTCAATTTGGGGCAATGTGACCATCTTGGCCACAGTTAAAGCATACACGCTTCCCCCTTAAGCGCACACCCGCGTGAAACTTCCTACATGTAGCACATGCTTCGAACTTCTTCTTATGCTGATTACCCTGCAGGTTTCCAGCACCCACATTTCCATTCCATTTTCTCTTTAGGTTATTGTTACCATTTCAACCACCACTACCACCGTTCTTACCTTCACCCTCATTCTTCTTCTTTCTTTGTTCTTGATTGTACTTTATCACAGCCTCGCCTCCACCCTCAGCGAGAATTGCCTTATCAAGCACCGCTGCGAATGTCTTCAACTAGAACAGGGAGACCCTATTATACAACCAAGGTTTCAGTCCCTGTTCAAATCTCCTCGCCTTGCGCTCATCTGCATTGACTTGATATGGCGCAAACCTCGCCAATTCGTTAAATTTTGTGGCATACTCCGATACCATCATTGATGTGAGATCCCAAATTTTATGAAATGAAAGTATTCAATTTTCTTATAATTATTATTTTATTTCGTAAAAGGTTAAATTGAGAAAGGGTTAAAGTTAAGGGTGATATTTGAAAATTTTTCAAAGTAAGTAAGTTGTTATTCGTTGTGTCGGGGAATATTCGATTGGTCGGGAAATATTCATTTTCACAGAGAATATTCGTTCGACGGCATAATCATTGGTGGACCCCCTGTTGCCTCTTTTTCAGTTATGACAAAAGAGCTCTAACTCATGCAAGCATACATGCGTCAATAAGTAATACAGAGTAAGTAAAGTATCGATCCCACAGAGAAAGTTGTCAAATTCAAACTACTATGCATCAATTAAATCACTATATTTATATGCTTAGACTAAAGACTATAATTGGCGAATTAAACTAATTGCAAATAACAACTAAAATAAGAATATTAATGGAATAAATCAAATCTGGAAATAATGGGATCCTAACTTCATTTAATATTTCATCTAGTTACCACTATCATGCAAGACTTGTTCACATATCACAAGAAAATAGTCAAAAGCACTAATAGAGTCATAGCTATTTTTCAATGCACTATAGCCTACTTACACAGTATCCACAGATAATAGATTCTATGTAATCAATAATATAACCAAAATTACTATATGTTTATGTGAAATTGCAATCATACTGAATTTAAGCACAATCCCTTATTTTAACTCATACGGTGAATAAGTATATGTCTATCTCATTCACGAAATTTGCAAGCCATATAAAACAGCCCCATATACGTATGTTATTATGGCTACAACCCATACTCGCATGTTTATTGTCAATTCCATGCATATACTTAAACAAATGGTGATCAAGCATTCATACGTGTAAAACAACCATAATAGAATTCCCATATGATATGTAAAACAGCCCTAACAATCAAGAATGCAACCAAACTACATATTAAAATCCGTTAGAATCCCATAATGGAGTTTAGTTCATGACTGAACCAAAAGCCATTATGGGGTCAACGCTAAGCATGATTATCAAGTAAACAATTGAAAGATGAGGGATAGAACGATCAAACCCAATTGTAGATTGTAAACCAATATCAACGTTCAAATCCTCATATAAATCCAGAAAAACAATATCATCAATCCACAATGATGGAGAATCCCAATAAGAATTAGAGAAAATGGAGTTTTGGCTTCGTTCTTCGTTGGAATCTCTCTCTTCATGTAAACCCTAGTTTCTACGATGAAAATATGATAAAAGTTATGAAAGATACGTCTGACACCAGTCAGATATCATTTAAAACAAATTACAATAATTTTAATTAAAAATTAAAATAAAACACATCAGCAGCTCCAGCTATCGCGCGCGGCTGCGTGCCCCTCAAGTGTATTCGTCGCACGGGCGCACGACTTGTAGAAGGTTCTACCTGTCCCGCCGGCCTCTCGTGCGAGCACGCGTCCTCTAATCTTGTTTACAAAATCATCGATTCACTTAAAGATCCATCACAAGCCTAAAAAGTGAATTAGTTCATAATAAACAAAATAAACACTGAATAAATCATAGCAATCATTCTTCTGATTACAATAAATAATCTAACACAAAGAATATTAGAAAACACCCTTCACGAAGACTAAGATTGCAACCGTCTTGAAAAACTCCTTGAAATACTCCTCCACACTTGCTATCAAAAACTTAACTTAGATCTCTGTAATATGTCCTCTTTAATCTTCCTTGTTGTCCTTAATAGAGTCCTAGATATCTAGCATAAAACCCCAGCTGAAATCTCTATTAATTAGAGTTATACTGACATGCAAAAAACTAAAATTCGTACCCAAGAGGAATTATAACCGAAACAGGACACTCAACATTTTCCACCCCCCGCCCCGGCGGGGGTTTGTATACTATGGACGCCCGCCCCAGCGGGCTTGCCTTCTGTTTTGCTCGAATGAAGACCCCCGTCCCGGCGGGGGTGTGTAGCCTAAAAATGCCCGCCCCGACGGGCTTTGTTTCTGTTAACTGAATTGGAAGACCCCCCACCCCGGCTGTGACGCCCCCAAAATTAGGTATACATCACCCATCTTGGGTCGCCAGATACATGGTACAGAATTCAATTACAACTTACTAACACAACTGTCGTGTACAATACGACAAAACATAAACTGTGAGTTTGAATACAAATATTGTCTACTAGAGATTATACAAACTCAAAAGGAGTCCTCATTACAATTATTATCACACTATTTCATAGAATAGTGAGGACTACTAATGCTATCCTCTGGACCATTACTCCGTTCCCCGACTCGTCCCAGCTATATTCTCATTTCCTGAAGAAAACAGTGAAAGAAAGGGTGAGCTCAACTAGCCCAGTTAGAAATATTATGACTAAGATAATGCAAAATAAATTATCATTAGCCTTCAACAGTGTTAAACTGATAAAATATAATAAACATCAAGTTTAACTGCAGCAGAACCAGCAATCCATTAAAAGTGTCAAATAGAAAATAAAATCTACTATCTTTTATGATTTAAAAGGTTTTTCATCACTGTCATAGCTGAGACTCAGCTTAATAAATATTTTACGTCATCGAATCACTCCTGCACTACGGCCAAGGATATTCTTTAGTATCACGACCACAATTATTCATGCACTACGTGCCAAAAATATTTGTGTATTCATTAATGGTCATGATCATGCCAACAACTGTTCATCAATGCACTACGGGCCAATGAGGATTTTTAATTTTTACGTCATTTGTAACATTACGGTCATGATTACACCGAATAATCCCTGGTCATAATCATACCAAGTCCATCTATGCTCTACAGGCCACAGATGACTTTCAAAAAAAATATAAACATGAGGATGATGACAATGATATAAGAATTCAATAAAACAAGTTCAAGAATTAATTTATTCAGGAACTAATAATTTCTAAATTGTTAACACGATATTGTTTTGTGGAGTAAAATTCAAGAATACTTAGAAGAATATTTCTAAGAAAGAATACTGGATGAAGCACAAATATCAAGGGTATTCCACTAATTTCATGGAGTATAGAAGTTAAAGTTTTAACCAACTAAGTATAATAAAGAATGAAATAACAAAAGAAATCACCATGCATGCGATAGACCGCACAGGCAGGTTATTCCAACAGAATAATAAATAACGGAACCAGGTCAGGTGAAATTCACACCGACAGGATGTTCCAACAGAATAATAAAGACGGAACCAGATCTGGTGTAAAACACACAGATAAGATATTCCAACAGAATAATAATAAAGACGGAACCAGATCCGGTGTAAAACACACAGATAAGATATTCCAACAGAATAATAAAGACGGAACCAGGTCCGGTGTAAAAAACACAGACAGGATGTTTCAACGGAATAATAGAAGAATGTCACCAAGTATAGTGCAAACCGCGTATACAGGTTATTCCGACAGAATAATAAGAAATGGAATAACAACAGTTCTCTTCATGAATAAGAAAGAATAACACCCCTTATGGGTACAACAAATAATATTCCCTACCTTAGAAGAACTGGATATAAGTGAAGTAGCAGAAAACTCTTCTTCTTTCTCTCTTATTCTCTATACTTTCTCTCTCTATAGCTTGAACGAATTCGTGAAAAATAATGAAGCCCTAGGCCTCTATTTATAGAAGATTTATTACTATTTACGAAAGTATTTACTATTTACGAAGGTAATTACTATTTACGAAGGTAATTACTATTTACGAAGGCAATTACTATTTACAAAGGTAATTATTATTTACAAAGGTAATTACTATTTACGAAGGTAATTACTATTTACGAAGGTAATTACTATTTACGAAGGTAATTACTATTTATGAAAGAGACTCTTAGATGATGACATATGGCCCCCCATAAATAATTAAACTTACCACAAACGTCTAATAATAGACTCTTTATATACATCAAGGATTGAATAAAAATTACCAGAAATCATTTTATTTTTAATCAACACATATTTAATCTTTCAACAATTATTAATCATTTATAACTTGTCGTCTCAATTATTGTTTAAATAATATAACATATTATACAGATGATAATGTGACAATAATTGAATCAATAATATAAGAGATATGATGCAGCAATTAATGTAGCAATAATTGAGTATAGCTGAGTGACTTCTCACGTAAGCATCAATAATCAATACCGTGTGCTACTATGCAACAACGCGTATTACTGTACTTTTACTACCGAGTAGTTCAACAGTTTTAACGGTAACACCTCCGCCGTTATTTTATAGAAAGATAATTTTGTCATTTTCTAACTACGGCAATACTTCCGTTGTGGGGTCCGCCAATGATAGTTCCGTCATACGAATATTCCCCGACAAAAAGAATATTCCCCGACCAAACGAATATTTTATAACAACTTGCGTACTTTGTAAAATTTATAAATATTACCCACAACTATTATATCAAATTTATTCCATAATATTCAAAAATAATAATTATAAAAAATTCATCTTTATTTATAAAAACTGGGGTCTTACACCGGCAGGGGTATATAAACTGTCAATGCCTGCCTCGGCGAGGGTACCTTCTGTTATCTGACTTTGCTGCTATGCTGAATTGCTTCCAAATATTATCCATTCAATTCCAATCACACCGAATATCACCAATTGTACGTTGAATGCCACAACCACCAATCTACACATGAATTAACATAAAATAAGTGAAATTGAACATAATCACAAGATTGTAGCAACAAATAAGCATGAATTGGATATTAAAATGCGTATATAAAATACACTTATCAAAATCCCCCAAACTTAAACCGTGCTAGTCCTCAAGCACAAATCAACTACATGCAATGCAATGATATGAATACAAATTTACTTATATGCTATCAAATCCAACAATATCGCAGAATCAAAATTATCTTAACGGCCTCAGCGAAAATAAGCAACTATACAATATCAACCATCAAAAACCAATATACAAATACGCTTTAATCCTTGAATCTCAAGCCATCGTCACTAGTATAGTGTGTGTGTGTGTGTGTGTGTAACATCCATGATAACTGATACCGACTCAAATTCAATACATAACCAATCTCTTAGAAGGAATCATGCAGCACAAACTTAAAAACTTCAAAATTAGTTAGTTCCAACTAAAATCAAGCAATCACAAATCTCAAGGGTTCACGCGGGGTACTTATGCTTTATTTTCATCTACGGGGCTTTTTGCTCTTATTTCCCATCTTATTCATTTTTATTTTATTTATTTTTTAGATCACATAGCTATGCAATGTCTTATTCCCTTAGGCTTTTCAATGCTACCTTAACGAGCTTTCGACCAACGACTCCCAGACCATTAAGACCTTAGGGCGCTAGGTGTAAAGACAATCCCCTCGTGCTTACTTGCTCAAGTAACAAAGGCCATAAAACTAGACAAGCACGCTATGGTGTTTATTAATACTTATATATATATATATATAAGCTTATATACCCCACATAACATCCCCCAACTTAAGTTCTTGCCTAACTTTAGCCTTTACCAGCCATCCTTGTCATTTAATCATTCACTCTAGCATTATCATTTAGAGACCATTTAGGTACCGGCTTGAACTTAACCAATTAACACAGATGTTTGTTAAACGTACTATCCTTTTATCCCAGTTTCAAATAAACTCAAGATTCGATTCATAAACGATCATTGTGTCATAGTTCTAATACTCAATATTGTATTTGCTACTTATTTGACAATCACATCATAGGCCCACAATAACATGAAACACAACATTGATGAACTTAAAACAACACAATAATTACTAATTAACATATATATTTTTTTATTAGATGTGAAAAACAAAATGCGGATAACAAAATGCATTACACTATTATCTACTATGCAAAACCTGAACTACTATGAATGCCCTAAGCTATCATGCAATACTGAAAATAAAATGCAATACAGAAATTTAAGTGACCAAAATTAAAAATGAACCCTACAAACTAAAATGCAAGCAAACATAAATTTAAAATCCCCCAAACTTAAATAATACAAAGTCCTCATTCGATAATTGATCAAAATAAGTACGCGAGGACTTCTCTGTCAATGCTTAAGCTGGAGGAGGTGGTTGTTCTTCTTCTTCATCGGAATCACTCGGTGGGAACCTTATCATTGGACCGGGCTGTTGATATAAAAATTGTGCCGCCGGGTTGAAACTTTGAAGAGTTGTGTTCAACGAGGCAAATGATGTGTGCATAGTGTCGAACATATGCACTTGCCTCATTACCAATCGGCGCATCTCCCGATGAGTTGCCTTGGTGTGTGCACTCATTTGCTTTTGTAATTCAAGGAATTGAGATCAGGATATAGCCGCAGCCTGCGGTATCTCTTCGTCTCCTTGATCGCCCATTGCGTCATCATCGTCCCCCGATGCCTCTATAGCATCCACATCATCTTCCAATGATAAAAAAATGAACCCCACTCCACGCGGGTGTGACTCACCTTCTGTCCATATAGAGTAACGCACTATCATTCTTGAATCCAGCAACGCGAGCAGCATTTGAGTGGGTTCATCATCAGACCATCTAACTCCTGCTTGACGGCACAACTCACATATAAGTGATGGGTGTGGCAAGTCTCTATAAAAATTCCCACGTTAGGCATCGGCGGATGGAGAAGCAAATGATAGCCCCGACATCAATTATAAAATCTTTCACGATGGCATACAACAGCAACGCCTTCTCTTTGGTGACGTCTGAGGTATGTTGGGATGGAAGTAATTTCGCGCAGAGAAAGGCATACCAGATTTTTCCATACCTGCTAAGAGTCTTGTTGGGGAACACGGTGCCGCCCTTCCACCCTTTCGTCCATGACGTTCCCGGCTTTGTCATCTCCATGATTATGGCATCCCAGTCAGGATCAGAATCACGAAGGTTCGCATACTGGCAATAGCGAGGCACCCGCAGTTGGTAGTATGTGTTGATGGCGTCGGCACTAAACGGAACCAACCATCCTCGCACAAATGCTTGAAATGGTTCCTTGTCCACCGCATTTGCGTAAAACTCCTTGACAATGTTGAGAACTGCTGGTTCCGGCTCCTCGGTGAATTTTACACATCCCTTTTGGTAAATTTGCGAATTGAGCTCCCCGTCATTAGGATCCGGTGCCAACCCCCGCTCCGGTGTAAGGGCTTTGGTGAGCATGTAGTCATACCGGTCGGCGGCGGCGACACTTACAAATTTTCGACGATCGAAGGTGCAGATAGGTTGGGATGGTCGTGAACTCTCCCCACGTTGGCGTTTAGACGAGGATGGTGAAGCCATTTCTCCCTATTAATAGTTTTGCCCTAACTCTCCCCCTAAACTTTTCAATAGTACCTCTCTAGCTCACAATTATGCTCTCTTTTTGTCTTTTATGAAGTGTGGTGGAGGAGTTTGGAAGAGTTGTTGTGATATTTATAGATGGAGAGGGAAGGCTAGCATTGGTGTAGTGAGGAGGTGGGGAGGTGGAGAAGAGTAATGGAATGTTGAGAATGTGGGGAAAGTGGGTGGTGGTTATGGAGTAATGAGGTAATGGGAAAGTGTGAAAGTGAGGGGTTATTAGGAAGAATAGAAGACCAACCAACTGCCCACGTCTGTCAAAATTCCAGGACCCCCGCCCCGACGGGGGGTAATAAACTAGGAATGCCTGCCCCGGCGGGCTAGGCCCCTGATTTCTGATGTTAAGGACCCTTACCCCGGCGGGCTTGGTCACTGTCTGGCTTTTATGTTTTGCTTCAATGTAGCTCACTTTGCTACAATATATTCGTTTGATGATCCTTTTTCCATCCTACATAACATAAAACCTGATAATTAGTGAGTCGATGATATCATGTTATGTTATGGAGAAATTAACGAGAATTTTATTTTATTCTTCTACCTAGTAACTTACTAAAACTATGATTAAGCAAATATGAATGAAAAATACAATAAAGAGCTAAAAATTGGGTTGCCTCCCAATGAGCGCTTGATTTTAAGTCGTTCAGCCTGACTACTTCCTGCTTAAGTTGTGTCGGCCAATGTGATGGCGATCATGTCAGTGTTAGCTTCTCCACCCCAGTAATGCTTTAGGCGGTGTCCGTTAACTTTGAATGTTTCGAGTGGATTGCGACTATAAATTTCAACTGCACCGTGAGGGAATACTTGCTTGACTGTGAATGCTCCGACCATCTTGATTTAAGCTTTCCGGGAAATAAACACAGCCTTGAGTTGAATAAAAGTACTGATTGGCCTGGCTCGAATGTTCGACGCAAAATTTTCTGGTCGTGCCATCTTTTGACTTTTTCTTTGTATATTTTGGCATTCTCATAGGCATGAAAGCGAAACTCATCTAATTCATTCAGCTGAAGTAATCTCTTTTCTCCTACAGTTTTTTGATCAAAATTGAGTTTTTACACTGCCCAGTATGCCCTATGATGTAGTTCCACCGGTAAATAACATGCCTTCCCATACAACAGTTGATATGGTGACATCTCGAGTGGCGTCTTGTATGCAGTCCGGTAAGCCCATAGAGCATCGTCCAATCTAAGTGACCAATCTTTTCGATTTGGATTCACCACTTTCTCCAATATCTTTTTGACTTCTTTGTTTGATACCTCAGCTTGGCCACTAGTTTGAGGGTGATATGTTGTAGCTATCTTGTGGTTCACCCCATACTTGGCCAAAAGAGCAGTAAACAGTTTATTGCAAAAGTGACTACCTTTGTCACTTATAATTGCTCTTGGTGTGCCAAACCTCGTGAAGATGTTCTTTTGAAGGAATTTGAGGACCACCTTGGCATCGTTTGTTGGTAGAGCTGCAGCTTCAACCCACTTTGACACTGTAGTCCAATGCGAGTAAAATGTATTGATTATTCAAGGACGAGGGAAATGGTCCCATGAAATCGATACCCCATACGTCAAAAATTTCCACTTCCAGAATTGTTTGTAAGGGCATCTCACTACATTTCGAAATGTTTCCCACCCTTTGACATCTATCGCATTGTTTGACAAACTAGGTGGGCATCTTTGAATAATGTGGGCTAATAAAAACCACATTGTAGTACCTTCGCTGCTGTCCTCTCACTCCCATAATGCCTGTCATATGCCGATGAGTGACACTCATGTAGAATATTCTTCACTTCGTTATATGGGAAGCACCGTCGAATCATCCTTGTCGACGCATTGCTTGAACAAATATGGATCATCCCACATGTACCATTTCACATCGTGAAGAAATTTCTTTTTCTGTTGCCTTAGTGAGGTCAGGTGGTAGAATGTTGCTCACAACGAAATTTGCATAGTCGTCATACCACGGAATCTCCGTTGACATCCCAAACAGTTGTTCATCTGGGAATGATTCATTAATTTCACTTTTGTCGTCTTTTTCTTTCCCATGATTTTCCAACCTCGACAACTGGTCGGCTACTTGGTTCTTCGTCCCCTTCCTATCCTTTATTTCTAAATCGAATTCTTACAGTAGGAGAATCCACCGGATAAGATGTGGCTTAGCATCCTTTTTCGCTATCAAGTACCGAATCGCTGCATGGTCTGTATAGACTATCACCTTAGTCCCGATCAAGTAAGCTCGAAATTTGTCGAATGCATATAGCACTGCAAGCAATTCCTTTTATGTGGTTGTATAGTTCAATTGAGTTTCTGTAAGTGTATTGCTTGCGTAGTATATAGAATGAAACATCTTGTCTCTCCGCTGAGCCAAAACAGCCCCAACCGCGAAGTCGCTTGCATCACACATAAGCTCAAATGGCCTGCTCTAATTTTGAGCAACTATAACGGGGGCTGTAGTCAATTTCCTTTTTAATAAATCAAACGCTGTCTTGCATTCTTCATCAAAGCTGAATGTCGCATCCTTCTCTAAAAGACTGCATAAGGGTTTTGCAATTTTAGAGAAATCCTTTATAAACCTCCTGTAGAACCCAGCGTGTCCCAAGAAACTCCTAATATCCTTCACTAAGGTCGGTGGAGGCAATTTTTCAATCGTTTCCAGATTTACTTTATCGACTTCCTAGCCCTTGAGCCGATACCTTATGGCCTAAAATTATGCCCTCTTAAACCATGAAGTGGCATTTCTCCCAATTTAGTATGAGATTCGTGTCCTTACATCTTTGCAAAACCATGACCAGATTCTTCAAGCAATTATCAAAGCTGTCCCCATAAACTGAAAAGTCATCCATGAAGACCTCAACTTTTTTCTCCAACATGTACGAAAAAATTGCCATTATACACCTTTGGAAAGTTGTCGGTGCAATGCATAGCCCGAATAACATCCTCCTGAATGCAAATGTGCCGTAAGGGCACGTAAATAGTGGTCTTTTCTTGATCCTCCGGAGCGGATGACTATTTGGTTGTAGCCCGAATACCCATCCAATAAACAATAATACTGATGTCCAGCTAATCTATCTAACATTTGGTCAATAAAGGGCAGCGAAAAATGGTCTTTTCGGGTTGCCTTGATCAATTTTCTGTAATCCATGCAAACCTGCCAACCCGTCACTGTTCTGGTTGGGATTAACTCGTTGTCGTCATTCTGCACCACCGTCAATTCCTCCTTTTTTCGGTACGCACTGGACTGGACTAACCCATATGCTGTCAGAAATCAGATATATGATGTCAGCGTCTAACCATTTTAAAATTTCCTTCTTTACCACTTCCTTCATAATTGGATTGAGCCGTCGTTGTTGTTCCACTGTTGGTTTTGCCTCATCTACCATTAAAATTTTATGCATAGAAAAATGAAGGGTTGATTCCCTTTATGTCGATAATTATCCTTCCAATAGCTGATTTGTGTTCCCGAAGCACCCTCAGCAACTTTTCTTCCTGCAATTCGTTAAGTGCAACAGAAATAATAATAGGTAAAGAATTTAAATTGCCTAAATATGCATACCTGAGGTGCTTAGGAAGTGGCTTAAGTTCCAGCTTTGGTGGCTCTTCCAATGACAGGTTTCAGTTTTTGTGCAGTGGTTCAAACGGTGTTCTGAATCTTGGTACTCGTGGCAATGAGTCTAGCAATTGAAGGTAATTCACCAATTCCGGATCATCGATCTCTTCATCTCCTAATAATGTTGTTTCTAACGGATCGTTCACCAAATTTTTGCTCATGTCATCACTAATGATTTGCTCAATTAGATCCACTCGAAAACATTCTTCCTCATCCGTAGGGAATTTCATGGCCTTAAACACACTGAATTTCACTTACTTGATCTTGTACCCTCATAGTGAGTTCTCCCTTTTGTACATCAATGAGTGTTCTCCCTGTAGCCAAAAATGGTCTCCCTAGGATAATTGGGATGTTATTGTCCTCTTCAAAATCCAGAATGATAAAGTTCGCGGGGAATATAAACTTATCCACTTTCACTAAGATGTCCTCTACTATGCCTCTCGGATACGTGACTGACCTATTCGCCAACTGTAGGGAGATGTTAGTAGGCCTTGGCTTGGGCAAACCCAATTCTAAGTACACTGACAACGGCATAAGGTTTACACTCGCCCCTAAATCACATAAACACTTGCTGAAATACATCTCCCCGATCGTACATGGAATAGTAAAGCTCCCTGGGTCCTTGAGTTTTGGTGGTAATTTCTGTTGTAATACCAGCACTACACTCCTCTGTTAATGCCACAGTCTCAAAATCTTCCCATTTCTTTTTCCTTGATATAATCCCTTTCATAAATTTTGCGTAACTCGACATTTGTTCTAGGGCCTCTACAAATAGTATGTTAATTTGAAGTTTCTTGAAAACTTCCAAAGATTTTGAAAATTGCTTGTCTAACTTTTGTTTTTGAATTCTTTGTTGGAATGGTGGGGGGGATAAACAACTGGTTCGTTGACTGGTTTGTTCTTTTCCATTTGTTTTACATTCCCTTGCTTTACCTCAACCACTGTATTTTCTGTCTTTGGTTCATTTTCCTTTGTAACCGAAATTTTTGGCTCTTGACCAACAAGTTATTTTCCACTTCTTAGTATAATGGCTTGACACTGCTCGTGATTACCCTTCAGATTTTTCTCAGTGTCACTTCGTAATGTCCCTTGTGCTCTACTATTTAATGTCAACGCTATCTGACCCATCTGATTCTCTAGATTCTTGATCGACATCTCTTGTGCTTTCAAAATCAAGGTGTGATTTTTATAGCCAACTCGGTGGTAGCTATGAATTTATCCAACTTTTCCTACAGATCGGGCTTTTTTCTTGATGTTGAACTGGTTGTTGCTGATTCTGGAAGCCTGGAGGGTATGTTTGTCGTGAAGCTTGATTTTGCTGGTTGTTGATCCATGAGAAATTCGGATGATTCCTATTTCCTTGATTATATGTGTTCTGATATGTGTTTTGAGGAATTCTGTTGTAATTACCGATGAACTGCACAGTTGCTGGATTAATTGCACATTGCTCCGTTGGGTGTTCTCCTGCGCACAACTCACATACTATTGCCACTTGCGGTGCTTGCTGTGTTTGTTGTGTTTGTGCTGCTGCCACTTGCTCCAACTTCTTTGACATTGCAGAAATCTGTGATTACATCGCTGTCATGCTATCTACTTCTAATACCCTAGCTGCCTTTACTTGTGTCATTCTTGCTGTGGGCCACTGATAATTATTAGCTGACATGGTTTCGATCAACTCGTAGGCTTCCTCGTACTCTTAGCCATGAACGCTCCGCCCGATGCTGCATCGATACTTATCCTGAGATTCCCATGTAGTCCGTTGTAGAAGGTGTTCATTTGTAGCCACTGGGGCAATCCATGATGTGGGCATATAACGACTCCCCATGTTGTTGTTCAAACATTGTAATCTCATTCCTCATCTTCGCAGTTTTTGTCGGTGGAAAGAATTTTGCGAGGAATTTCTGAGCTAAATCCTCCCATGTTGTTATCGAACCGGACGGTAGGGAATGCAACCAACTCTTCGCCTTGTCCTGTAAAGAGAATGGGAACAATCAAAGTCTCACCGCCTCATCTGAACCTCCATTAAACCTAAAAGTGTCGCACATTTCCAGAAAGCTGACTAGATGCTCATTCGGATCGTCATTTGCAAATCCCCCAAACTGAACTGAATTCTGAATCATTTGTATCATCCCAGGCTTAATCTCGAATGTATTCGCTGCTATTGTTGGCCTTGTGATGCTTGACTGCAGTTCAGTCACCTTGGGTGTTGCGAAGTCCCTCAACGCTTTCCGATCTTCGGCTGCCATTACTATTTCTCTTCCTTTTCAGGTAATTCGAATTCTTGCCTCGATTCCTTAATCCACTTACTCAACCTCTGAAACCTTTTCTCAATGTCTTCCTCACAAGGCAACAAGTCTGGATTTTGGGACCGAGTTCGCATAAACTACGTCCAACACCTGAAATAAGAAGCACAATGCAAAAATAAAAATGTCTAAGTAAAACTGGATTAATTAAACTGATATTGTAAAAATATTAAGAATTATACTAAAAATTATCCCCGGCAACGGAGCCAAAAAACTGTTAGGTAAAATCTAATTACGCACAACACGCAAGTATACGTGGTCAACAAGTAATAAAGTGATAAGTTAAGTATCTTTCCCACAGAGATAAATTAGCAAATACCTTAACTTACAATTACCAATCTTTTATTAACCCTAATTTTATTAAACAAATCAAATCAATAATTTAAATTAGCAAAACTAAAATTTAGAATAATTAAATTAACTCAAAACAACCACGAATATCAAAATCTGAATTTCAAACAATTAATGGAGAATTAGACTTATGATTTTATCCTAATCTTCACTTTGATTTTAACACCTTTATCCAAATTTAACGCACTATCCCAGTTTATTAATCAAGAACACGAACGTAGTATTAACCACCTCTCGATGCACTAATACCATATTAACTTCAATCCACAATTAAGATAGAAATCCGTTAAACACCTTAATCAACTAACCCACTATATCTCTATGTGAATTACAATTGAAGAAGGTTAAAGAAAAAGTTCTCTATCCAATTACATGCGGCGTCAAGCATATCTCTACCTTAACACTCATCAAGTATAAGCTACTAACAAAATCCTGAACACATGCTATATCAACTAGGTATAGATTTGAATATCCTTTCTCAATTCCATCCAACTCCACAAAGAATCGTTGATCAGGCAATTCATAGATTCAAGCACAAATTAATATAGATAAACTGGAGATAGCTTATTAAATTGGAAATCAAAGTTTACAAAATCATCGATTCACTTAAGGATCCTATCACAAGCCTAAAAAGTGAATTAGCTCATAATAAACTAAATAAACACTGAATAAATCATAAAAATCATTTTTCCAATTACAATAAATAATCTAACACAAAGAATATTAGAAAACACCCTTCAAGAAGACTAAGATTGCAACCGTCTTGAAAAACTCCTCGAAATACTCCTCCACACTTGCTATCAAAAACTTAACTTAGATCACTGTAATATGTCCTCTGTAATCTTCCTTGTTGTCCTTAATAGAGTCCTAGATATCTAGCATAAAACCCCAGCCGAAATCTCTATTAATTAGAGTTATGCTGACATGCAAAAAACTAAAATTCGTACCCAAGAGGAATTATAACCGAAACAGGACACTCAACATTTTCCACCCCCCCCCCCCGTCGCGGCGGGGGTTTGTATACTATGGACTGCCCGTCCCGGCGGGCTTGCCTTCTATTTTGCTCGAATGAAGACCCCCACCCCGGCGAGCTTTGTTTTTGCTAGCTGAATTGGAAGACCCCCTGCCCCTGACGGGGGTATATAAACTGTCAATGCCCGCCTCGACGGGGGTACCTTCTGTTATCTGACTTTGCTGCTATTCTGAATTGCTTCCAAATATGCTCCATTCAATTACAATCACACCCAATATCACCAATTGTACGTTGAATGCCACAACCACCAATCTACACATGAATTAACATAAAACAAGTGAAATTGAACATAATCACAAGGTTGTAGCAACAAATAAGCATGAATTGGATAATTAAAATGCGTATATAAAATACACGTATCAATAATCTTCTCAGTTTTTCTTTGGGGTCTATTGGGTCAACCAAGGATAATTCTGTTGACATAGTGATATCTATCATAACCTAGACGCATGGCCTCCCATGTACGAAGGTTTCCTTGAGTACTTCCCAAAGATTTTAATTTCTAAAACAGTTTTTGACTGTACTTTTATGTAAAGTACCTTTGTAAGGTTGTGGTCGAGGCACCATGAGAGTTACATACATTTGTATTAAAACTCACAGTTTAACTGTGGTCGTATTCTGCACGATAGTTCAACAGTTGTATAAATGAAGTTTGTAATTGATTTTTATAGTATGATATCTGGCGACTCAGAATGGGTCGTGTGGACCTATTTTGGGGGCAGTCACAAATAGTATCAGAGCTTAGGGATATGGTCGCTGGCAGAGATATGAGTCTAGAACTAGGAGGGAAGGGACGAGTAATATACTTCGCTAGTGTGTGACTTACCTCAGCTGAAATTGTTTACTTGATAAGTTGACATATTGTGATATGTCAATTAACCTTTGTTTTGAAGATATATTCTAGAATGATATCTGAAATACAGGAGATGAGCAATGTGAAAATCATGATAGAAAGGAAATAACCGGGAAGGTATAATCCGAAAAGGAAGCAAGGTATTCTCATCTCTTCGAACTACTAGGTACGTAAATTTCGAGGGCAAAATTTCATAAGGAGGGGAGATTGTGAGATCCCAAATTTTATGAAATGAAAGTATTCAATTTTCTTATAATTATTATTTTATTTAGTAAATGGTTAAATTGAGAAAGGGTTAATTGCTGCATCATATCTCTCATATTATTGATTCAATTATTGTCACCGTATCATCTGCATAATATATATTATTAAATCAATAATTGAGACGACAAAGTTATTCATATTATTATTTTTATTATTGACAATGTCTAGAAGTTCTGTCAAGGAGAGGTTTGATCACCAAATTGCGCGCTAATAAGGAGAAATCCTTATCGGAAAGCCCCCTCTTTCCTAGGAACGACCTGATTGTTAAATATTGTGCGTTATAATATTAATGATGAATAAGTTTGTGTTGATTAAAGATGAAATTGATAGTTTCATTGTGTGGGAATTATTAGTGTTAGTGGAACTCGACACTTATTTTGATAATAATTGATGTCTGGAGGTTATATTGACCAATCGGGTAATTCACCAAATAAATGAGCAATTAATTGCTATTAATTCACATGATTAGAACTATTTGTTCACATGTGTGTACTATTGATTCACATTCTTGTACTATTAAGGGAGTTGGTGCAAGATTGATAATACTTGCATGACTAAGTTAAAAATGGAGGTATAGATGGAGGTACTATACTGTAATTTGTATTTTCACATGTCTAGAACTATTGATTCACATGATTTACTATTAGGGGAGGTGGTGCAAGTTTGATAATACTTGCATGACTAAATTAAAAATGAAGGAAAAGATGAAGGTATTATACTGTAATATTTTGAGCCCCAAAATGTGTAATTATGGAAACTATATTTTCCTATAAATAGAAGCTCACTCCTTCATTATTTTTTCACCAATTCACTAAAGCTATAGAGCAGTTATTATAGAGAGAAATTATAGAGAGAAAGAAGAAGAGAAGTCTGCTACCTAACTATTCAAGTATCCAGTTTTCTTCTAAGGTAAGGGATATCCTTATTATAGTAAGGGGTATTATTTCTTTCATTCATGAAGAGAGTTATTTTCTTTCAATACTCGTAAGGGTTGTTATTCCATTCTTTATTATTATATTGGAATAATATGTCTATATGAAGTACCGCATACATGGTGAAATTCTTTTGTTATTCCATTCTTTATTATTCTGTTGGAATAACCTATATGTGCGGTCTATCGCATGCCTGGTGAATTCTGTTGTTATTCCATTCTTTACTATTCTGTTGGAATATCCTGTCTGTGCGGATTACGTATGACCTGGTTCCATTCTTTATTATTCTAATGAAATATCATGTCTGTGCGGATTACGCATAACCTGGTTCCATTCTTTATTATTCTGTTGGGAATAACATGTCTGTGCGGTTTATCGCATGCATAGTGAATTCTTCTGTTATTCCATTCTTTATTATTCTGTTTGAATAACCTGTCTATGTGGATTACCGCATACATGGTAAATGATCCTTTGTATTCATTCTTTATTAAATTGAGGAAATGATCTCTCTACGTGAATTATCGCATGGCGGGTGAAAATCAATTTGCAGTTTCGTATATTCTTTTATACTCGTATGGGATATCATTTCTTTTGTACTCGTCATAGAATATCATTTTCTTTGGTATTTTTCTTTTATGAGTTACTATTCATCCAGTTACTATTCACTCTAGTATTATTCACTTGGGTATTCGGGACACTTTTCGTGTCGGAGTACTATTCACGAGTTACTATTCACCCATATTACTATTCACCCAAATATTATTCACTCGGGTATTTGGGGTACTTTTCATGTTGGGATACTAATCACGAGGTACTATTCCCAAAGTACTATTCACAGGGTAATTCACGGGATACTATTTACCCGAAAAATATATTTCTTTTCTGTCCAAATTATTTTTGGTACCTGAATATTATTCTTGAATTTTACTCCACAAAACAGTATCATGTTGATAATTTGGATATTTTAAAATCTGGATAAATTTAAAGTCTTTAATATTTATCCTTGATTTCGTTTGATTAATGCTTATATCATTGTCATCATCCCCATGCTTATATTATGATGAAAGTCATCTTTGGCTTACGTGCAAAGATGGACTGTTGATTATTGGTTTTACAGTTGTATATCTTTACCTTACGTGCAAAGATGGATTGTTGATTATTGGTTTTACAGTTGTATATCTTTGGCTTACGTCCAAAGATGGACTGTTGATTATTGGTTTTACAGTTGTATATCTTTGGCATACGTGCAAAGATGGACTGTTGATTGTTGGTTTTACAGTTGTATATCTTTGGCTTACTTGCAAAGATAAACTATTGATTGATGAGTATCTTTGGCTTATGTTCATAGATGAACTATTTATTGGTATGATTATGACCAGGGATCATTCGGTATAATCATGACCCGTAATGTTATAAATGATGTGGTAAAATTCCTCATTGGCCCGTAGTGCATTGATGGACAGTTATTGGTATGATTATAACCAGGGATTATTCGGTATAATCATGACCATTGATGATTACATGAATATCCTTGGCCGTAGTGCAGGGATGATTTGATGATGTGGATTATTTATTAAGCAGAGCCTCAGCAATAAAATACTGATTATACACTTTTAATTCGTAAAAGATTATAGATATCATGCTCTACTTGACTCTTCTAAAATACAGTTGTATGTCTTTGGCCTGTAATGCAAAGATGAATTGTTAATGAATATCTTTGGCCGTAGTGTAAAGATGAATTTATTAGTATAATTATGAGCAGGAATTATGATTTGGTATAACCATGATTTTTTATGTTTCAGGTGAAGATAGGTGATGAAAATTATCTTCGTCCTAGGTCCGAAGAGGAATTTAGAACCACAATTATGATTATGAGTTATTCATATGATTATGGACAGGAATTGTTGATTAATGTTACAGGGATAAAACATTATTGGTGGACTTTTAACATGGAGAAGATAATAGATCTGATGGTCTATTTGACTCTTCTAATGGATTGCTCGTTCCGCTGCAACTATGGCTGAAAAGTTTTATCATCTACCATATGTTCTAAATCTCTGATTTATTACTGATGATGTAAATTATCTTTAGTCATGATATTTTTTTACTGGGCTAATTGTGCTCACCCTTTTTGCTTCACAATTCCTTTCAGGTAATAAGAGTGTAGCTGGGTCGAGCGGGGGTAACAGGAGAATAGAACGGTGGTCTATAGCTGTTGAGGTTCTCCCTAAATAGTATGGAAATAATTTTGTTGAGAACTTTAGATAAGTGTGTCGTATTGTATACGTCATTTGATATTTAATTTTGGTGAACCGAATAGGGTGAGGTGAACCCAACTTTGGAAGGATGTTTTGTCACTATTATACAAGATGTCTAATGACATACAACCTCGTGTTATCATAAGACAGGGTTGTGCACATCTACTTGTTGAGTATATCTACAAGCACTATCTATATGATCTTAGGAGTTTGGTTGAAATATAATTTTCAATTGCAGACAGTGGAGATAGTTATATGTCAAGAGAAGACTCAGCATTGGAAAGAACATGATAGTAATTGTGGACCCCAAATTTTTTTAAATGAAAGTATTCAATTTTCTTATAATTACTCTATTTAATAAATGGTTAAATTGATAAAAGGTTAAAGTTAAGGGTGATGTGTGAAATTTTTTCAAAGTAAACAAGTTGTTATAAAATAATTGGTGATAAAAGTATAGTAATACGCGTGGTTGCATAGTAGCACACGGTATTGTACAGTATCTTTGATTATTGATGCTTATGTGAGAAGTCACTCAGTTTTATTCAATTGTTGTCACAATATGTTATATTATTAAATCAATAATTGAGACGATAAAATTATTCATATTATTATTTATAATATTGACAATGTCTAGAAGTTCTATCAAGGAGAGGTTTGGCCACCTAATTGCGCACCAATAAGGAGAAATCCTTATCGGAAAGCCTCTTCTTTCCAAGGAACGATCTAGTTGTTAAATATTACGAATTATAATAATAATGAATAAATGTTATTAAAAAATCAAATTTGAGTTCAGGAGTTGAATTTGGACGCGGACGTGATATTTGAGTCTGGAATGATGAAATTAGTAAAAATAGACTATAAACACAAAATTTTTTGGGGTTGACTTTTTTGTCAAAAAGTGAATAGTTGACGTTTTTCGGAAAAAGTCAAACTTCGAAATTTCAAAAATATATATTTTTTATAAAAATAGTTCCATTGTGTTGAGATTATTAGTGTTAGTGGAAATCGACATTTATTTCGATATTAATTGACGTTTGGAAGTTATATTGACCAATCGGGTAATTAACCGGATAAATAATGCAATATTGATTATACACTTTTAATTCGTAAAAGATAGTAGATATCATGCTCTACTTGACTCTTTTAAAATACAGTTGTATGTCTTTGGCCTGTAGTGCAAAGATGAATTGTTAATGAATATCTTGGTCGTAGTACAAAGATGAATTTATTAGTATGATTATGAGCAGGAATTGTGATTTGGTATAACCATGATTTTTGATGTTTCAGGTGAAGATAGGTGATGAAAATTATCTTCGTCCTGGGTCCGAAGAGGAATTTAGAACCACAATTATGATTATGAGTTATTCATATGATTGTGGACAGGAACTGTTGATTGATGTTACAAGGATAAAACATTGTTGGTGGACTTTTAACATGGAAAAGATAATAGACCTTATAGTCTATTTGACACTTTTAATGGATTGCTCGTTCTGCTGCAACTATGGTTGAAAAGTTTTATCATCTACCATATATTCTAAATCTCTGATTTATTATTGATGAAAGCTATTGATAATTTAATTATCTTTAGTCATGATATTCTTTATTGGGCTAGTTGTGCTCACCCTTTTGCTTCACAATTCCTTTCAGGTAATAAGAGTGTAGCTTGGTCGAGCAGGGATAACTAAGGAATAGAACGGTGGTCTATAGCTGTTGAGGTTTTCCCTAAATAGTATGGAAATAATTTTGTTGAGAACTTTAGATAAGTGTGTCGTATTGTATACGTCATTTGATATTTAATTTTGGTGAACCGAATAGGGTGAGGTGAACCCAACTTTGGAAGGGTGTTTTGCCACTAACATACAAGATGTCTAATGACACACAACCTCGTGTTATCATAAGACATGGTTGTGCACATCCACTTGCTGAGTATATCTATGAGCACTACCTATATGATCATGGAGTTTATTTGAAATATAATTTTCAATTGGAGAAAACGGAGATAATTATATGTCAAGAGAAGACTCACCATTGGAAAGAAGATAATAGAAACCTTCTTATTTTTTGGGGGGAACTATTGGGTCAACCAAGGATAATTCTATGGACATATGATATCTATCATAACCTAGACGCATGGCCTTCCATGTACGAAGGTTTCTTTAAGCACTTCCCAAAGATTTTAATTTCTAAAATAGTTTTTGACTGTACTTTTATGTAAAGTACCATTGTAAGGTTGTGGTCGAGGCACCATGAGAGTTACATACATTTTTATTAAAACTCACAGTTTAACTGTGGTCGTATTCTGCACGACAGTTCAACAGTTGTATAAATGAAGTTTATATTTGATTTTTATAGTATAATATCTGGCGACTCAGAATGGGTGATGTATACCTATTTTGGGGGCGTCACAGTAATCTTCACATTTTTCTTTGGGGTCTATTGGGTCAACCAAGGATAATTCTGTGGATATATGATATCTATCATAACCTAGAGGCATGGCCTCCCATGTACGAAGGTTTCCTTGAGCACTTCCCAAAGATTTTAATTTCTAAAACAGTTTTTGACTTTATTTTTATGTAAAGTGCCTTTGTAAGGTTGTGGTCGAGGCACCATGAGAGTTACATACATTTGTATTAAAACTCACAGTTTAACTGTGGTCGTATTCTGCACGACAGTTCAACAGTTGTATAAATGAAGTTTGTAATTGATTTTTATAGTATGATATCTGGCGACTCAGAATGGATCGCGTGGACCTATTTTGGGGCGTCACAATTAATCCCTGCTTCAGTCCTAGAAACTGTACCTCCATCTGATTCTTTGAACTCTCTAGGAAATAAGTATCAAAGAATATCTTCTTAAACCTACCCCAAGTCATCACCCATTGTCCTCCTTGAGTTTTATTGGCTTGCCACCAATAACTAGCATATGCTTTCAACATGAATGTTGCAAAAGTAGTCTTCTGATTATCACCTACTCTAGCTACATCAAACACTTTCTCTATCTCCATGATCAAGGTATGTGCCTCAATTGGATTCGTGGACCCATGGAATTCTGGTAGTCTAACCGCCTTGAAGTCCTTAAATGTCACAGCTTGATTCTGCGGTTGATTATGTAATGCACTCGTCAGTAACGTCACTAACTGCTGAACGGATTTGGCTTCCACGTTGTTATTGTTGGTAGATCCCTCAGGGGTTCTTTGTCGTGGCTGATGTCTTCTTGGAGGCATTTTCTGTTAAAATACACTCATTAGATTATTACTCAATTCCTTTAAGTATTTTCTACTTAACTTGCACACCATAAAAGATCATCACACAACACATAACACCTTGAATAAAATAATAACTTTAATTCATTCATCATCTTTTAGAAAACACAAGAACAATAGCATCACTGCTATTTACATTACTTTCCTGAACTACTAAAGTTTTAGGATAACATCATCATCATATCCCATAGGTTACATAACACTTAGGATTTACATCTTATTTATCATATCATTAATCACATATCAAGTACATTTATGACGACCTACTAAAATAATGCATAGCCTTACGACGCTCTTCTTCCATAATACGGAACATTGTTCGGCGATCTAATATGTACGATGGCAGCGTCTCAAACTGAATCGGATAACCCATGACCCAATCTTGAGCTCGATTGATCACAGTGTTGAAAACACTATTCATCTTTTCCATCTTGATCTTCTTCACATATATATCTCTCTCTGCTACTCCGGCTCGTTTAGAAGCTTCTTCATACGCGTGACCACTGTGACCAATGGGGTCCTCCTCGTCCATCTATATCTCATCATCCGTCTCTATCTCATCATCCTCATCAGGTAAACCCTCTTACTCAACCACTGTGATCAACGGAGATGATTCCCGTGGCAGTAGTTGTTCGTAAACCACCTAAATATCTCGAAGGCTCCTCCTCCCTAGGCATCAGGGATCTTTCCTCTCCAGCCTGACTGGATTCTCCTACATTAGCCATCCTGACAACCAAAATTTTAAGTTTAAATCACAATTTATTACTACTCAACACTCATGAGCACATAGGTTGTATTCACATAAGCACTTAAATGTTTTATTACTTCTTCCTTAAAACTCGATAAGAGTTTATCACCACTATCTTTTCAAAGGTTATTTCTTAAGGCTTTTCCCCACCTAAGGTTCATAACCTAATGCTTTGATACCAACTTATGACACCCCCAAATCCGGGTACTTCATCCCCACAAGATTTGGTGTTCACTTGATAAAACATTCATGTCTAACTACCCAAACATAATAAATTTAATAATAAACCTTCCCATTAAGAGGATTACATCAATAAGTTCAATAAAATCTCCCAGGTTATCTAACCTTTAAATACAAACATCATGTGCGGAAAATTAAATAACTACATCACAAGATTTAAAATAAAGTCTGACAATATAAAAGTCAACAGGTTTACAAGTCTTCAATACTTGTTCATCTTCCCTTTCCCTTTACTGGTTGTAGGTTCATCAACCTTCTCAACTTTAGCTATAATATTTATATAAGCAAGAGTGAACAAACAATGCTCACTTGAAATGACAATGAATAAACACCATATCAACTACCAAACGATTAGGCTCAATAGAACTGAATAATGTGCTTTATCAATAATAATCAGGAACAAAATTTGAAATAAATATTTGAGGGTCAAAAGACCACGAACTATGTCCATAGTTATAAGTATTCTTTCAACTTAAACTTTAACAGTCATAAGACTATAGGGACTCCTCGTACTTAGGGGGATCAGCCCTTCGTACAATGTATTGTGCACAAACATTTTTAAACGCTATGCGTAAATTATCCCCCGTAATAGGGTTGTTCATCTCAGTATTTAGAATACAAGTCCGCACCAAAGTAAGTTTGGTTTGGATAAGTTTCAAGGTAATTTAGAGTTTAACGAACATCAACTAAGGATTAGTTGAATAAAATGTAGAAACAATGCGCTATGGAATAAGTCAAAAATGAATCAACATTTTATAGTAAGGTCATGCTTTGGGAATGAACTAAAAGCATAAACGTTGAATAACATAACATACCTTACTTGTACAATATGTAGCTAAGGTTAGAATTTTTTTTAAAATTGAGTATTGAGCATGTATAACAAATAGTAAATTGAACAATAAGACTTGTTCAACATTAGTGTATCAGAATTTAGAAACTTGCATGCTAAATAACAAGTTCAAGATTAGAAAAACTTGCTCAATATCAAGAGGTAAGGTTTAGGAGCTTGCACAATATAAGTAGAGTTAAGAAACTTGCACAAAGAAAGTTTAGGGTTAGAAAACTTGCCTTGTGTGTAAGCTAAACCGCAATAATTTGATTCACAATATCCTAAACACATATCATTATGACACAATTAGTTACTACATTTTATACAAATAAGTATCTATTTCATGTATGGATTGGTTTTAATCACATAGTCAAGTTACACTAGTAATGTAATAATAAAACTCCTTAATTGTTAATAACATTCTCATTCTTAGCACTATAATACCACAATTAATAAAAATTACATTCTAACAGTCGTAATACTGCATCATATCAACAATTACAGACTTTGTGTAATTAAAATACACTTTCTGGCCATTCTGTTAACCGGCGCTGCGGCGCCACAATTTATACAGGGGACGACGATGCTGGCGCGGTGCTGCGGCGTGAGTCACGGGTCGGGGATTGGCGCTGCGGCGAGAGTTTGGTGCTACGGCGTTGAGTTTGGCACTGCGGCACAAGTCTTGGCGCTGAGGCTTGGCGCTGCGTCGCCGAATTACAGTTTTGGGCACGAATAACAGAAATAAAGCTACTTTTGACTGTATCTTAATTTCTAGCACCCAATTTAACACGTATAATTTACATAAATTACACATAAACGTTACCCATCATATATATATATATATATATATATATATATATATATATACTGATTTAAAACAACTAAACAACAACTTCAGAAAAATTAAATCCTTGAATGCCATGTTTTAAACCAAAAACTCCATTTTTTGACATTGTTTGACAAAACTAACACTGTAATCACCATTATACATCAAATTAATTCATTCGAACTACATTCTCTTCGGTTCTTACCGAATTAACATATTCAAGGCTCAATTTATCTATTAGCTTACAATCAACTATCAATTTTGATACTCCTACAAGCCATGTTCATACACATATTCACTGTAAAACCATTTTCTTTCTTTTTGAACGTAAATTAACATACAATTCCTTGTCTAAATACAACTCTAACACCACCAATACATATAATCACAAGTTATCAGTTGTATATCAACAATAAAAATAATAATTTAAATTCACAGAGCTTGAAAATTCATGCCGTAAAACATATATACGTACATATATATATATATATATATATATATATATATATATATATATATATATATATATATAATATTAAGGTTATGTAAAAATACATTCTCTTGCTTGGTTAACCCTTGTTAGAAGACAACTTGTAATTCACAGAACCTTTCTCTCCTCTCAACTCTCTCTAGTCTCTCTCAAATTCTCTGTATTCTTTCTTTCTTCCTTTCTTCTTAGGCTTATGACAAATACTTTTTACGTAAAATAAAACTCAACTCAACGCACACACCCAAACGTCTAAAACTGATGTTATAATAAATATATCAATAAGTTATCGGTTACCAAAATTTAATACATATTATTTTTATTTTATTTATTTTAATTAAAATTCAAAATTCAAAAGCCATAAGGCTTTGTTTGGCAAAAACTCTTTAAAAATTAAATACTTAATATCTTTAAGCCTTGTTTGGCAAAACTAAATTAAACTCCTTTGATTTATTTTAATACCCCATTTATAGCATAGTTTATTGTCACACTTTTATCACCAAATTAAATTAAAAATATTATAATAATTTATTTAATCCCTGTCAACTCTCTAACGTAATTATTAAATTAAATTAGAATATTATTTCATAATCATTAATTTCCTTCACTCATTAATTATTTATTTAACAAATAAATAATCAATCAAATCAACTTAAACAAATATTTATTCAACAATAAACACATTAATTAAATATTTATATAATTTAATAAATATTTAAAATTACAATTTAATTTTCCGGATTGTTACACAAATCTTGTATTATAGTTGAGCAAGCCTATTGATTCTATTTTGTGTATGGTTATATAAGCTCTTGTAACCTAATTCGTTACTTCGAGCGATTTTCACTTTTATTATTCTTGTTATTGATATTCAAATCATATACTGATTTAACATATTGTTTTAAATGGGGTTTTCCTAACTCTTTTGGATGTAGTACTTTGCATATATACCATGTCTATTCAAATGTCTATTGTTGTTATTCAATCTTTAATTTAAGTGACCTTGTTTAATTCTATATTGTTTTGTTGAACCTTCCAATAGCAAACAAACTCTTATTGATTGAACTAATCTATAATTGAACGGTGTTCTAAAATTCTAGAACCACTGATAAACTAGTTCCGAGCTAAATTTTCTTTAGTGCGGAAATCCTAAAGTCAAACTGAGATGAACACCCCTAACATAGGGGATTTTGTACGTGTAACGTTTAGATGTTTGTGCACAATACATGGTACAAAGGGCTGATCCCCCTAAGTACGTAAAGAAGGGTTTGTATAGTCTAAATGACTGTTAAGGTTGAGGTAATAATACCTAATTACCGGGGACATAGTTCGTGGTCTTAAGACCCTCGGATACTAAACTCGAACTTGTTTTCTATTATTGGATTCGTAGAACAAGTTCACTATTATTCAGCATTCGCTGTTCAAACTCATGTTGTTATTGTTATTATTCTTTATATCTGTGGGCAATTGTTTGCTCACTCTTGCAATTAACACTGCAGCTAAAATCGAGAAAATCGATGAGCCATCTTCCAGCAAAGGAAAGGGCAAGATGTCCAAGTGTTGAAGATCTATGAGAATTTATTTGAATGAATTATGTTATAAGACTTAATTTATTTTGTGATGTATTCCACAGACTTATGTAATAATTTAAGGTTATACTGCCTCAGATTGTTTAAAGTTTATGTAACACTTTAATGGGGAAGATTATTGTTTAAGTTATTTAAATTATGTCTTTATCATTTATTATGGGTAGTTAGATGTAATATTAGTTTTGGATAGTGAGCACCAAATCCTGTGGAAATGAAGTACCTGGATTTGAGGGTGTAACATCATCGGCTTAGACCACAAGGATGGAACTACCTAGTCTCCCCACATAAATGGGAGAAAAATTCGACGACCATTTAAGCTACGGTTTAATCCTCAAAGAGAGACACCAATCCATAAGAGATGGAACTACCTGGTCTCCCCAATACAAAGGAGTACCGACGACCATCTGTGGTGTGGTTAACCTCAGAGAGGAAAGCAATCCTCTCCATAACCACATTCAAAAACCATTCCCAAGACACCAAACAGTAGGGGAATACAAAGATAGACGATCCATTCTGAAAGATCCTGAGACATCTCAATGTCCATCCATCAAGGAAGAGTTCAGAATACATCAAGATCATAAGTCCTGGATAACAGGCAACTATCAAGCAAGTAACAAGGCAAGTCTAAAAGGGAAGTGATTCAAAACATATTTCATTTCCATGTAATACTATTTGATATATATACTGTATCTTATACATGACAAAAACGGCTAACTTAGTCTATACAGGAAAATCAAAGTTAATCTACAAATTAGTGGATAAGCGAGCCATCAAGTCTAACATGGCATCCCTCTCAGTAGATAAAGGTAAATCTATGAGCTCCTGCCCTAGGGTATCCACTTGAGCTAGGAGATCTATGGCCATATGCATGGCGCTACCGTGGTCATCAATGAATGCACTCATCTCTACCACAATGCCAACAACATGAGATCTCAACGCAGTACTATCTGTAGTAGCAGCATCTCGGGTAGCTAGAGCATCATCCCGCTCAACAACAGCTGCATCCCTAGATGATCGAGCCTCATCCCACTCAACAACAACGATATCCTTGTGAGCTAGAGCATCATCTCTCTCAATCAAAGCAACATCTCTATCAAAAAGAGCTGTCAACATCAAGGCCCTAGCCTGATCCCTCTCAAATGTCATCAGATGTAAACTCTGCTCTAAATACTCTGTAGAATGTGGAGTTACAATAGCTGGAATATTGGGGAATCAACTAGAGCTACTGACGAACAATACCCGGCTCTGAGGATACAACCCTAGTCGATGCAATCTCTGCCTCCAACCATGCAGAATACTCTAGAGAACGACCCGGATGGTTAGTCGAAAAGTCATCCCTCTCACATCGGGTCCAACAGGCATAAATCCTGGACAAATCCTCTACTGACAGAAGTCGAGATGACAAACACTGGCCCACTACCCCGTCAAAGGGATGAATATCCTAAAACTAGTCAAACTATACCATAACAGCCAGCTAGTGGATGATATATGGTCACACCCCTCAAACCGGCCAGGGGAAGATAGTCAATGCCAGCTGCATGAGTGATGAAGCTATAGGGAGAGCTGAGCCCTGAACATGGCAAAATATCAAATGGGTCCTCGATCCCTGATAAGAAAGCCAACCAAGAAGTTGCGTCTATACACTCAGTCGATTGAAAGGAGTATGACATGGCTATCTCGTGGGAAAAACAGTACCCATGGCATCTGAAAATGTCAATCGGTCTCAAGTGTTTCATAAACCACACAAATAACAAGACCGAACTGCCTATAAATATCCCCATATAATGGGTATGACAATACGTGGCCGACCTCAAGGTGTCTGCCAGAATCATCGGTAAGATGGTATGTCCTTCCTGGAGAGCACAGACTACCATAATCACGCCGATATCCAGGTGGTCCATGTACAACGACATGTACATATAAGCCACTATACACATCAAGAGTATGTCTACACGGGCGACATGCCAAGCACCCTCAGAAATGGTGAAGTATCCAAAGTATCACAGATAGCTGTCCAATGACCCAAATCTGTCAATCAAGAAACTCATGGACACTACGTGCCCCGAGGAAATCTCATCTAGGGCAACTCTGAGCCTCAAGCCTGTCAAGGTCATAAACTGGCGACTCATGTCACCGACAGCCATCCGAGCGCAAGTCTTATCCAATGTCAAATTTGTAAGACGCTCATACTCCTCCAATGTAGGAGTCAACTCCTGGGTATCAAATCTAAATACCTGCCTATCTGGTACCCAATGCTCCAGCATGCCCTCTACAAAGCCCGGTGGAACCTGAAATGTCAGGAGGGTCATAGAGTGACGCAGTAACTAATCAACTGTCACCCGATCTAGGGAGGACAAACCGTCATACCACAATCTCAAGGAAGATGCCACCAATACTGGTGGGGTATGCTCAATCCGGCTAACAGTGGATGAAGACATTTGTGGAGATGTGTCATAAGACCATCCAAGGGTCAATGCTAAACTCATCTCTGGAAATGCATATCCATAACATAATACATGCATGATAAACAACAAATGACAATATGATGTAGGGAATAAAAAATAATATACATACATTCCTAAGTACATCATCATCTGAATACATCATCTCTATATATAACTGAAAAATATAGGAAAATGGGGCACAACTAACAGAGGCCTATTAAAAGATATAACGAGAACGGGGGCACAACCGCCCAATATCTAACAGAGGCCTATCAAAAGATATAGCGAGAAATGCATCAAAAGTCCACATCATCCAACCTATCCATCTGATGTAACTCCTCCTGAGTCACTAAATCTCTGCCAGTAGGGATATTAGACTGATACAACAAAGGGTCTGTGCCGACAAAACCATCTGAATATGGGCCACCTGAAGGACCAGCCCCAGAGCTGGAAGGATCAAAAGTATTTGCCTCGGAAGGATCTCTTCCCAAATGCCGGATAAAGAAATGTGCCCGGTCCAACTGTTGGGTCAAACTATCAATCTGCGTCAGATGAGTAGGCTCTCGAATGCATGCAATCCAATATGTCATCATGACGAAGCCAGGAACCATATCCCCTATAAACTGTGTGGCGCGGGTCTAGGCTCCAATGGTGCGAGGGAACCACCAGCGGTAAAAAGCCTCCTTAGTGAAAGGTCCCTCTGACAAAGTAAAGCCATCAACACCCATCAATGGGACCTCAATGATCGACTGCAACAAAGGCTAATGACGTCTCGAAGGAGGAAAGATCGGAATGCGAATCTCTCCTAATAGTACGCTCTCCTAAATAGAGCTCCCAACTTCCTTTTGTAAAGAGAGGAATCCGACGGGTGGACAATACATACTCGTCACCAGTCGGGAAACCACCCTCGAAGCCAACTGTCAAGTGGTCCTCATAGTAAGGAACCTATGTAATGACATCAACTATTAACAACTCCAACTGTAAGCGCGAATGGGTGAAACCCTCAGATATAGGAACCTCCACTAAAGTGGAGTGATTCAATCGCCATCCTTATGGATAGGTGTCTAAACCTAACAGGATAACGGGACGAAGACATGGGAGCCTCTCGTAGACCCAAAACTGCCAATACAAGATCAAACATCTGTGGTCAGTCAAACTCTTAACCCGAACAAGGGAAATCAAAAGAGAAAATACTCACCAGCAGGAATGGGTAAAACCCTAACCAAGACTTTGTCACGCCCTCCGAGCGTAGGCGCATCCCCCTGAAAAAGTAGGCAAAGGTGTAGGAGCCCCAATCAAACTCTCCAATATGGTCCACCTCCCGAGTGGTGTTGACTAAAGAGAATGACACCGTCAAAGAGTTATCAGCTAAGAAACAACCCCTGAGAATGATCAGGAACAATCACCGAAGGATGCGATCTCTAACCCTCCGATCATCGGATAATGGCTCATTCAAAGCCCCACTCACGACATCTATACTCAAAGGATAAGTACGAATTGTCCTGCCCTTGAGTGCCGTAGCCGGGACTCCCAACAAGGATCTGACGGCAGTCGGGGAAATGTCAGCCACAAAAGGCACTGGCGCCCCAGAAAACTCCATTCCAGTGATGAACCACCAATCCATCGATGTCATCATCATCTCACAATCCAACAAATAGAGAGACTAAGTCTGGTGAAACCAGCGCTCAGAAAAAGCCCTAGAATAAACCCAGGGACAACGACGGGGGAGGATGGAAAAGAAAGCCTCGAAGCCCCAAGCATGCACCATCTCTCGGTACTCTGGATGAAGAGTCTAGTACAGATAATGTATGTTGAACCAGTTCCCTCTGGGCTACGTATGTGACTCCCCCAAATTCAGACCACACTTGTCTCAAATTTGGTTTTCACATACTAACTCTAATAATAAATCAACATCTCACAAAACGGAATAATAGAATAAATTACATTGTTATAACATAATTATTCTTATCCCAAGGGTTCATAACTTAAACATCGCTTACATATCTTAATCATAATTAAACACCATTTGGACATAACTAATACATAATACAATACAACTTAAATTAAACATAGCTTAATATAATAAGTTCTTCTACAACCAAATAATAGTACATTCCTAGCATTATAGAAATAATTACTCCAAAGCCTTCTCTTTACCCTTGTTCTTGCCAGAGGGTTCACCACGTTCTGCCTTAACTGAAAGTTTTAAGGAAAGTAAGGATTAGCAACAATTTTGCCCAGCAAGTAATATAGAAAAAGGGAAATCAATGTAGTTTTAGATTTCTCAAGGGTAAATTAATAATAATAGTTCAAGATAGCTAGAAGTATCGATAATTATCAACAATAGTCGCCATGGACAAAAAATATCAATAATATTCAACGATTAATCAATTCAAGATTTCAAAGTAATGAATTCTGAGTAGTCACTAAGGACTATGTACTTCTCCTAGAATTAACAGTAATAAACTGATAATTCTACCAAAACGAGTACAACAGGTGATCAACCTAAAGTACCCTATGTCATGCATAACATTTAGTCTTTCTCATGTGCGCACGTCGGTTCCCCGACAATATATAATTCCCCTACCAAGAGGGTTGTTCAACTCAGTTATAAGAGTCCGCACCAAGTTAATTTGGTTTGGATAACTTTCGATCAATTATCAATAGTCTAGCCGAAGCAATGGCTTAGGCAGTTTTCTTTCACAGCATATATATGAACAATTTTTGTTCGAATCAAGGTTTGTAAACCATTTCATTTCTAGATTACGAAGTATTATACTTTCAAAGTTCTACTTGTACGATCAATGATAGCACAAGTTCAAGTAATGCTCAATAAAGAATAAGGTTCGAGTACTTGCCTCAAGCGTAGTCTACCAATGTATAGCTTATCAACACTCTTTCAAATCCTAACATAATATAGTTACGCGTATATGATATTCATTAGTTACATAAGCTCACATATGTAAGTTTAAACGCACACAATAACGTCTAACTTAGTCATATTATTATTATTATTATTGTTATTATTCTTGTTATTATTATTATTGTTATTATTCTTGTTATTATTCTTGTGGTAGTGTGGTGAATTATGAAAATTATTATTGATGATGTGTAAGTTTTGTAGACAGGTTTAGATTTTTTTAGATATCTATTTTTAAAAGAAAATTAATTATTATAGTGGTGTGGTGAATTATGATGATTGTTACGTGTGATTGTAAGTTATTTTAGGTTCTAAAAAATATTTAGGTAATGTAGCATTTTTTAAATTTTAATTTAATTTTTCGTTACGTCGTGCCTTCAGGCACGAGCAATTACTAGTTACTATATATGAAAGAATTCATATTGAGTTGCGTATATATATATATATATATATATATGCATATGTATATAACCCTAAAAGAATAAATCATAAAATGAATATAATTTCAGTATAAAGAAGAATCGTAAAGATTGAGATTCAGAGAATGAATGAATGCCAAAAAGATAAAAAAAATTATTCTGCATTTTTAGCTATTCTAATATTAAATAATATTTTAAAGTTAGAACAAGACCCACAAGATATGGAAGAGAAATAGTCCTAATTTTGGGGTCGTTACAATATTTATGTTAGAAGAGAAAAGATTCATGCTTTTTAAGTTAAATAGGACAAAAATGTAATTTATCAAGATATGTGAGGGGTAAGATAGACATTACGTTGATCAAATTAACTTATTAAGAATAATTTATAAGTTATTTTTAAATAAATTAAAAATAATTACTTATTTTTTTTTACTTAAAAAATAATTTATAAATTTAAAAAACAAGTAATTACCAAACCTTTTAACAAGTACTTATAAACCTTTTAACAAGAACTTAAAAGTTAGTTTGACCAAGCACACTGCCGAACAGGCTTGAAATAAATCCCAATTCTCAAATCTCCTATGAACTTCAACAGGGAGGAGTTTGAACTTCGATTTCGCTACTAATCAGGTGAATCCACTCTCTTTCTCTCTGTACATCGCTATATCTATATGTATATTTTTGCGCTCTTCTTTTTCCCTCGCTCTTTTGCGCTCGTATCTTCAATTTTGCAGATTTTTCATAAATTTAGCTTTTATATAATCATGTTGGTTCTCTTTGTAATGCTGTCTGTAGTTACAATTCGCTAAACAATGTTTGCTGAAAGTTGCGCTTGAAGTATTATTGACCTACAATATTCTGTTGCCCTAAAAAAGCAATTTTTGTATTTATTTTGAATATCAGATTGAATTTAGACTGTATTGCTCAATTATTTGGATTTTGTGGTTGTGGGTGGTTTATATTTAAGCAATTTATTCTTGATTGAATTAGAAATAATAATAGAAGCCTTAAATTGAATCTGTTGTATTATATGTTAAAAAGTTGCTGCCTTCGCCTGGATATACACAGTTATAGCCTATAAAATTAGACTTAGATCTTGTTGTTAGTGCACCACAATTGATTAAATTAATTCCGTTGGTTCGCTACTACTCACTTTTTTCCAATATGAGAGTTCTATTTTCATTGTTTGTGTCTTATAAAATTATAGTCTCATAACTAAAATTGACTAAAAGATGACATGATGTTCCATTTAACCCTTAATTAAAAATTAAATTAAATGTTTATGATATATATTTGATGTTATATCTGAGGTTAATTTTGGAAAACGACCGTTTCTATTGAATTTTGTGATTTTCCCGAATGGGAACTCTCATTTTTGGAACAAGCAGTAATATCAAGTTCTTGAAATTTAGTTCCTATGAGTTTTTCCCTATTTTTCGATTAGGAAAGAGTCTGTTTGACCTTTTCTTTGAACATGTTTAAAATATTATTTTCCAACCAGAATTTTAATTTGAAATTTAGTTGGAAAATGAAAAATTATTCCAAGTGTTGGCTCAGTACATGAGTGAAAAACTCAAATGAAGGAGAATTATTGTTTCATATGACTACCACATATAGTATAAAACTACATTTGGTTACATGGAATGCATGCCTTTGAATTGTTGTTTGGGGAATGCTAGTGATAATAATTAGCTGATTATTCTTCAGATCCAATTACAAGACGTGGATTGCGTTATTAAATTATTACAGCATGTTAGCATGTGTTTTGATTGCTTCATGTTTTGCATGTTTCTGTATAATGTGTGCGAGTATCTTATAGACTTATAGTTGCATTAGTTCCTGCCAGTTTGTAATACTATGCTTCATGCATGAAACTAAGATAATTATTTTGCCAACAAATTAGTTTGTCTTAGTTTAGTTTATATCATGGGTTTTGAAATAATCTTTTTTCTTTTAAATCTTTGAAAGTAAAGACATAAGAAAAAGTATGTTACTTGTTATTTTTCTTTGCAGTCAGTTGAAAACATTGCAAGAAGGCTAGTAATGGTCTAATATTAGATTGTGTTATCCACAACTCTCTTAACATTGCAACATAACTTATTGGATTATATAATTGTGAATTGGTGTCATGTTCTATGTTATTCTTAATATGTTTTGTCAGAGTAATGTTGGAATATAGTAATTGGCTTCGTAATAGATGCTTGGAAAGATAATTGAACATTTGAATCTCATAACAAGTTATGTATTTAAATTGTAAAACGAACTAGTTTAAGTAGTGTTGTTAAAGGCTGGACGTGAGGCCCCGCGAGGACTGGGGTTTGGGCCTTGCCTGCCGGCTTCAATGAGGCGTGCACCTCGCCTGTTGAGGTGTGAGGGACATGAGGCTATCGCCTCTTCAAAAGTGTTCACCGACCATAAGTTTTAAAACCTAGAATTCATCTTCAGCTAAGGAACAAAGAAAAGGAAGAGAAGGGAAGGAGATATGCACTTCAACCTCAATGATTGGCTAAGCATTTTCCAGCAAGTTTGCGTGATATGCATTGTTGCCTTTGTTGTTTTGTAGATTCAAGTGTGCCCGGTTTAGGTATTGGATGTGACTGAGGTATGAGGTAGATGGAGCATGGCTCTCACCTTTTTACTCTAGCTGCTTGTGTTAGGTTAATTATGTGGTTAATGAACCTGTGTGTTTTAGTAACTTAAGCTGCAGTTACACCTGGGGAGCAGTTTATTTATGTGACAGTTTTGTATACAGTATCACACTAGCATGTCACTTTAGCACGTAGCATAATATGGGAGAAAGCTGGCCTCCGTTTTTATTTTCAGTACTTCATTTTGAGCTACAATGGGCGACAATTTGGCTGAAATTTCTTCCAAGGACTTATTCAGCTATTCTATTGGAAAATTAATATTTTATGTATTATTTCATTGTTAATTTTTTAGTTTTTATTTTAATAGCAAATATATGTTTATAACTGTTTATAGCTTATAAACAATTAATGGTCTAATATATTTGTGGTTGTTAAAAGTATTGTTCGTTATGCTGAAATATCAGCGTATCACATAGGTATTGGTCGGTGCCGACCTTGACACAAATTGCAAAATTAGTAATTATTCACGTAAAGTGTAATTTGGCGTAATGGAATGGTTTCAGACCAAATATAAGAGAAATCTCAGCGTGAAGAAAAAAAACGTCACAAAAAAATGAACATTTTGAAAGCTGTAAAAGGGAGACGATTAAAAAGAACGAGCGTTTCTTTGCAATTTAATGTAGGTTTGTCTCTCTGTAGTCTGTGAAAACTCCCTCTGACCTCCTCCTTCGATCGTCAAATTCTCTCTCCGTACTCCCGGTCTCTCTGTCTTAAACTTCAATAACTAACTGAATTGAAATTGGTTTTAGCTTTGGCTTTGGCTTTGGGCGTGTAAATTATACTTATGTCATGTTATTGAGTAGATTGAATTTGGGCTTTGGGCCATATATATAATATAATTATGTTACTAAATTGGATTTGGCCTTTTGGTATATTTTGTGTACACATATAATTAAATTATATCAGTGTTCGAAAAGTCGGCCTAGTCGGCCGCTAGTCGGCGACTAGGTCGGGGTCGGAGTCTCAACGAGTCGACTAGGTCCTAGTCCTTTGATTTAGTCACTGGCCAACTTAGTCGGGCTCCAGTCGGCGACTAGTCGGTAAAGTCGCCCAGTCGGGAAAGTTGCCCAATCAGAGTAAATCAAAAAATCGGAACAAGTCGGGGAAAATCGGAACAAGTCGGGAAAAATCGAAAAAAATGGGAGCGAATGAGGTCCTTTTACCTAGAAGAAGTAAAAATGTGCAAGAACTAGATGAAGACGAGTTTGTGTCGGAAGATGATGACAACGAAGAGGAAGATGATGATTATGAGTTTGAGTCCGATGGAGAGAAAGTCTTGGAGGGATATGGAGAAGAGGAGTGATTGACTATTGATTTTGTGCTACTTAGTTTCATTTGGTTAATTGATTTTGAACTTAGAGCGTCGAACTATTTGGTTTTACTTAGTTTTCATGTTTTTATTTGATGATTTGTGTTATTTATGTTATTCTACTTACTCAAAACTTATGAAGGATGAATGAGAATATATATTTAAAAAAAAATTGAAAATCCGACTAAATGATTAATCCCCTAGTCTCTAGTCAGTAGCCAACCGACTTGAGATCGACTAGCGACTTTTAGAACAATGAATTATATTTCTATTTTGTTTAGGTATAAATATAATTAAGTTAACTAAAATTTTTAAAAATATAATTAAACTACTTAGCAAAAAGTATAAAGATAGATATGTCTGTTTTATTATTTAGACAATCCTATGTGCACTAGATAGTGTTTTTTATGAACTTATTTGATCCATCTTCTTGTTATTATTTAGATTTTATTTTTTGTAATTTTTTTTGAAGCTCCTAGCTACGGTGTGTATCACCTGAAGTCGATTCGACATTCTGAAATATAGGCTGCTACCGCGACTTTGAACCATTCGTTGTTTATTTATTTGTACACTGTTTTGATGTTAATTTAATTTCAGCATTGTTTATGAACTTGTTTAGTATTTTTAATTATTACTTGATATATATATGTATATATTTGTATTTTTTGAGTATGTGTGCCTTATTTTGATAAGGCGTGCACCTTGACTTGCGCCTAGGCACGTTGGAAACCTTTGCGCCTCGGTGCGCCTTCTGCCTTTAATAACAATGATCTTTACTGAAAAACAAGTTATTTTTTTTAAAAAAAAGAAAAAAAATTATTTAAAATTTTGAACCTCTTACAAGTTAGGAGTGTCATCTGTTTTTGTCCCTCTGTGATTTCCCTTGCAAATTGTTATAAAACGGGACTGGGGTGGTTTATTTCTTTGGGTGGGGGGCTCGACAAATGGGTGATTGGGTTAAAATATACGGTATTTGGTGCAGAGATGTTAGTCCGGTCAACTCCTCTTTCTCTTCTCATCCTATATATGTATATTTCTATTTGTCAATCTATCCTTTTCTTTTTCTCTCAGTGTTGTAGATGATGTAAAGATCAAAATATGAAATAAGTTAAGCCGAAGGATACTGGTGTGGTGTTTTTCTTGGTAATGTGGTTTAGAGGTGAAATCTCAAAGAAATGAGCATAACATCTGTATATTTTGTCATGTCACAAGTAGTTTTTGAGATTGATGACATTCATAGATGTTTTCAGAAGACTTTTGCTTCCACGGAAGAGCGAGTTTAATGACCTTTCTATCTCAAAAAGAAGAAAATATATTTTAATTGTAGGATACGTTAGCAAAGTCGCAGGGGAGAAAGTAAAAAATATCTTCTTCTTTTCTCTTCTTACTTATTTTTTTATTTAGTTGAGTTATTAGTAGTTTGAATTTTTTCATGAAAAACCTGATCGAGTTTCCAGATGTTGGTAGGAACTATTTATAGGATTTTCCTACGAAATGAATTAAAAACGAAAGGGAAAAAGAAAAAAAAAGTAAAGAAATTTTTGTACTTTCAAATTTCTGGTCTATGGTTGTTAACTTTATTGAGAAATTACACTTAAAACTCTTTGAATTAAACATGTAATGTAACTAATTTTCAGAATCGGCTATGAAGCCATTTTACTAATAGTCTAATTTTTAGGGGAATTGACTTTATTTCATCCCCCTCCCCTCTTCCCCTCACTCAATTCTTGCTCTAAAATCACATTCACTATTTATACACTTATAATAAAGAAAATGTATTGAGATGTTCCCAAAAAGTAGCATTATTTTTTGGAATCTCTGTACCATATAAGACATTAAACGTAAGCATTCAAATATTCAACTTATGTCTTTCAGAGTGGAGCTAATGGCTGAACTTGATCAAAGTGCCGGTGAACATGATCTTGACGGAATACCTGAGAACTCACCTCCTGAACTAAAAGAAGACCGTGAGGATGATTTAGTCAGTGGAGTCGTCGAAAAAAGATGGCCTGGGTGGCCTGGGGAAAGTGTTTTTCGGATTTTAGTTCCTGGACACAAGGTTGGCAGTATTATTGGACGCAGAGGGGAGTTCATTAAGAAAATGTGCGAGGAGACGAGAGCACGTATTAAAATTCTTGATGGTCCTCCAGCAACAGCAGAAAGAGCTGTAAGTTGAAATCCCCCCCCCCCCCCCCCCCAATCAAGCTTTTACATCTGAAGGTAATTTATGGACAGAAAGCTTTTAAACTAGTCTCTCATTGCTCACTCAGTATATGTCAAGTACTGTTATTTCATCTAATAAGAGTATTGTTCATTGTCCTTAACTGTGCATATTCTATAATATCTGTAGTTCTGGACAAGCAGCAACTACAATTTTTTTTTTCAGAGGGTTATATTCCAAAAAGTTCAGCTGGTGGCCAGTGATTTTTATAAGTTAACATTCTGAGAAGCCCATTCTCGTGTTTTGTAAGGATAAAATCTCAGTTCGTAGCATGTACTTATCAAATATAAGGGAAAACAAAGAAAAGAATAGTCCGTGCCAATGTGCAAGGAATCTAGTTAAAGCGTAGTTATAGTGAATGAGGAAAGATTACTTTCAATGCTGGCAAGTGAACTTTCTGTTTTGTGTAGTTTTTTTTTATTATTTTGGAAGAAAATTTCAATAGATTTAACATGGTGGTATAATGCTAAGATCAAAATCCCAAAGTTTCATGGCAGGCAAGTATTTATAATTTTAGCTTAAGATTAAATTGAAGGCCATGTTATAGTTTGACAAATACTATGAACAGAAAGTAACACTTTCAATGGATTAGGTTATTGGTACCAGTGGATCAAGAGGGATGTACTGAAACATACAACAAATGTTGTTTAGATACAACTCCTCCTGCAATAATACACCTAAATCTTTGCAGGTTCTATCAGAAAACTTAAGCAACAAATGAATCATCAATATCTTCTCAAATATGAAGAGTCAAAGACCCGGATAGCAGGAATCAGCATTGGCGTTGTTCCTCTGGATAAACACAGACATACGTTACCTGAACATTTATGCCAAGAAGCTGTGAGTTCTATCTGGTAATGTCAAAACCTGGCCAACCGATTACTCGCCGCTCATTTCTAACACCACTAGGACAATCAACATTACAGGGGTAGTACAGGAATCCTCATTAATGTTTATAGATTTTATTTTAGGAACTAGAAATCTCCCGGTGTCGACTAATGAAGCTTACAAGAAAGCAGACAAAAAAAATAAATTTTCAATCTTTTCACGGCCTTTATGAATCCAGTGTTTATCAAAGGGATAATCACCAAATTTGACATTTTTTAACATTGCTGTTGGTGGCTACAGTATGTAGTCCAATATCATTGTATAGATCTAAATGACATGATAAAATACAAATGTTTTCATCTTATGTATAATATATAATACGTAATTGAAGTACAACATATTTATTAATTATCAATGTACAACTCTTTTTTATTATACTTCGATTTCATGGAAATACTTTGTGTATGCATTAATAGTATATCTCTATATACTTTTAACAATAGAAAAAAAGTTGTATGGTAATACACTTTGTGTATTACTTAATATTTTGTTGTTGTTTAAATGAAACAAGTAATTGTAATGATAATGTCTCTAGCCATGGATTAATTTCCAAATTGTTCGACTTAGAAAAATAAATACAATGGTGCTGGCTTTAGATGAGTTAGAGCTTCGGAGAACTCCTTCGTCATAAATATTCTATCTGAAAAAAGAACTCCTGGGTAAGTAAAGATATGCTATACTAAACAATTAGTAAGCATATGCGTAAACTAAACAACAGGGAAAGAGAAGTACAAATTCTACATGCAGAGAGAACGAAGTAAGCAAGGAACGTTGCCAAAGAACTTTACTACTACTGGAATAATAGTCTTGATATGTGCACTAAATTCGAGTTCAAACAGTTCATTGAGTAAGATGAATTTTGAAAAAAAAAAGTATTGCAACTTCAAGCACACTTTAATTGAAGTAAATTAATCATTCAAATAAAAACATTGTTTCATAGTATTTTTTGCAATATTCCTTTGACTTGCTTTACTATTTTAGTGTTTTGCAAATTTAAAAAGATGGAGTTACTTGAGGAAAAAAAGACTTTCCTTTTTCTTCTATATATTTTTCACCCTTCTTAGCAAATAAGTGTTGTTTTTTATTCTCATATCTTAATATTATATCTGAATTCTGATCTAGTGCAGTGTATTAGAAGTATATTGTCTTCATACGATTAATCACCCCCAAAAGGTATAGTGGCAAACCAAATTAGTAGCGGAACCTTTTGGATAACATTTAACAAAGTTTAGGATGATAGTCCTAATCTATTTATACTCTATTTATATTCCTTCCATCCCCAAAAGGATGACTAAATGTACAAATTTTTGTCCCCAAAAAGATGGGATAAAGTACTAAAGTGAAGAGTAACTAAGTTATTTAGTGGGGTCCATTAGTATAAAAAAATAAAAATACTCATCACTTTATATAATCTTGTGGGGCCACAAAGGATAAATTTGGAACTTTTTTATTCTCTTTCTTCTACTTTAGCTTTTCTTAATGTGTGTAAATTGTACTTTGCTCATCCTTTTGGAGACGAAGGGAGTAATAAAACTACATCACCTAGGAAAATGCCTAGCCGCAAAACGCCTAGGTCCCGCCTACAAGGCCTAGGCACTCGAAACTCCCTCCTTCGCCTGGATCCACCTATTGCTTTTAAAAAACTGATAGTTGCTGAAGTGGTTGCCCATATTGGAATCTGCAATCTCATGGTTATAAGCATGTTAACGCATCTTCTATTTCCTTTAAATCCGGCTTAGGTCACCAATAAAACAGATTATGTATGATGAAGCTACATCCTTACCGTGCTTATTTTTCTTGAAATTTAAAAATCCCTAGCCTTCCTAGGTTATAAAGATATATGGGAACTGACTGGTCATTTAATCTATCTTTGAACCAATGACCTCCAAGTAATTTGTTTCAAATGGGTCAGACTTTGAACCTTGTCATGTGCATTTTCATCAACTCAGCCTAGCCTGAACTTCACTGTTGCAAAGTATTTCTTGGATATATAAGCGTGTGAAAGTCAATAAATGATGTAAGTTTTTCTGAAATCCATTTGTATTGGTGTAAAAATGAATATGCTTGCCCTTTGCCGTTCTTGGTCTTTTGTTTTCGATGAAAAATGTTCATGTAGTGTACTATGAAATACAAACTAGATCCACAATATCTAGTTGCATGATGAGTGTGCTGATGTTTTTTTTATTTCCCCCTGAAGGTTATGGTATCTGCGAAGGAAGAGCCTGATAATTGTCTTCCCCCTGCAATAGATGGCCTTCTCAGGGTCCATAAACGTGTTTTGGATGGATCGGAGGGCGATACTTTTCATGCTCCACCAGGCATGGGAGGTAAAGTCTCAACAAGGCTGCTTGTAGCAGCCACACAGGCAGGAAGCTTGATTGGAAAACTAGGAACAACAGTAAAATCTATTCAAGAAACATCGAATTGTATTGTCAGAGTTCTTGGAGCAGGTTATTTTTCCGTTTGCAAGAATTGTTGTTGTTTGATCAGTTTTTTACTGTGTAAAATTACTTGTCCACCAATTTTTAATCTTTTGGAGACTGTTTTAAATGGTTTGAAAAATCTTCACTAGGTTACTAATTTGTATCACGTGCAGTTATATTTCACTTCATTTTGTTATTCCGTGGTGATACATCACAAGTATGATATAAAACATACTGTCTTGATTTATATTGTTTCTTCCTGGATTTGCTTACTGGAGAAATAGAAGTATAACCTAAGCTTTGGAACGACCAATTCATGTAAATATCTGTATGACGTGTAAGCTTTACCTCGGGGAGAAGGAGCAGTAAGTTGCAGAATTTTGGACAAAACTCCCACCTTTGGAGTTTTATCATCTTACACAGTCCTTTTTTTTCCTCCACCCTCCCTCCCAAGTTCAATCTTCCCTGAAACTGCAGAGAAATTGTAAATCATATTCTGCATTGTCATAGTTCTGGATGGCACTATATGTGTTTCATTAATCATTGATCTTGAGCAAGCAGACAATGGGCTTTAGATGTCGTTTAATCAATCCAATCTTTTTAATATATTCTCCAACTACAAAATGCACGTAATAATCTGTGAAGCAATTCTTTCTTTAATAGTTTTTATACTTATTTGGAATTTACGCACTTGCCCATAAAGACTTATGTTGTGATTTTTATCGCATAGGTTCTTTAAATACTTTCCTTAAGTGTCCACATTACCGCGTCTTAATCTGTCTAATTGTTGAATCAAATTATTGCAGAAGACCTACCAATTTTTGCTCTACAAGATGATCGGATTGTTGAAGTAGTAGGGGAGCCTGTAGGCATACACAAAGCTATTGAATTAATTGCTTCCCATCTGAGGAAATTTTTAGTTGATCGCAGTATAATTCCAGTAATTGAAATGAATGTGAGTGTTGTTTTTTTTAAATATATTTTTTTATCTATTTATTTATCAGCAATTCAATGATTTCACTTATTATTTTTGTTATTTTCTGGACTTACCGGAAAATTCCTCTTTAGATGCAAATGCCAAATCCTCAGATGGAGCACATGCCGCCTCCCCAATCATGGGGTCCGCCGCCTCAAGCTTTTGCTCCAAATGCTACTGGAGGTCCAGGTTATGGAGCTAATCCTCATTTCATGCCGCTGCCTAGGCAACTGGACAACTATTATCCACAAGCTGACATGCCACCTCCACTAGAAAAACAGCCTCATCAGGGTATATCTGCTTATGGAAGAGAAGCACCAATGATTTCACATACATCATCCAACACACATGCCATGCCAGCAGTTATCACACAGGTTACTCCTGTTTCCCATTTGGTTTCGATCAGCAAATGCTTTTAATTTTAATTTTAGTTTTCCTTTTTTTTAATCATTTTTTTCATTTTTTTAAGTGGATATAAATGAACCTGGGCATTTAACTGAATATAGGAGTCAATTTCAGTTCCAAGGATGTTAAGAATCTGGTTTGGGTTGGACATAGGACAGCTGTCATGGTTATTTATTTGTGGACCTAATCAGCATAGGTGTCAACAGCAAGTATTTTGAACCTAAATTCCTGGACCGAGTTGGTTGACCAGTCTTGATTAATATCACTCACCTGTGGAAAACAAGTCAGTCAAATATCGGTAACATGACTTTGCCATGTTGGGGCCAGTCTGGCCTCAGTTTTCTATACAAGTTCCATTCCACTTACTGAACCAAAGGCCGCATGCTTCTGAACTTTCATCTTTCTGTTAGAAGGATCTATCTTAATTCATGACATTTCAATTGAACTAGTCTTTTATCCTTAACTCAGAGAATGGGGATGTTACAATTATACTAATGGCTGCAGGATTTACCAAATTTGAAAGTAAGCTACAAGAATTAAAAGCAACAGAGTAAATAAATTTCTAAATTATAATATTGAAAATAAAATAAAGCTGTGTGTCAAACAGAAAGTTTGATCCAGGAAACAAAACAGAATTAAACGAAAATTTGAAAGAATATCAGAACATAATTTTAAGAAAAGAAGTACAAAAACTGAAAACAGAATTGGATAATATGACCCATGAAATGCATCAGAATAGCAGGAGGAAGTTTCAAGGTACAGAAAAAGTTTAAAAGGTTAAGAAAAAGCATCTGAAAAGGCTTGGAAGCTACAATTCTATAACATCCGTGGCAGCCGCTACACTGCATAGCGTCTGATTTTGCGTGAAAATAGAGTTTGTTGCTTAAGCAGTGTATCTTGGAATCACAGATTGAAAACCTGCTACATAGTGGACACCAAATATAAGTATGAATGCTTGCAGCCGGCCAACAAAAAGGAAATCATAAACCAGACTCCAGAGCTGCACTGCTTTTCTTTTCTTTTCTTTTCTTTTCTTAATAAAAAAAAAATAGATGAAAAACCTCAGTTTCCCTATTCCCTTTATAGTGGCACTTCAGGATATGCAATGTTGTGAAACAGTAATTTTGATTCATGTACATTATAATCAGGGCCCTGAACCTCGTATCATTTTTTCTTGAGCTGTACGTACGAGGAGAAAACTTCCTATACATTTCTAGGCGGTCTTGTTCATTTGCTTGCATCTTATCCTCCATGAGCTGTCTACTGAATCGTTGCAATTGATGTTCGCTCCCGAAAATAAGCTAGTGATCATCAAGTTTTACTGATCTGATAGTGAATCTAAGTTTTGAAATTTTCCTGCTATTCTATATTTCCGAAAAAGGCGCTCAACCTATTATAGGAACTGTTTGGGATATTGGGCCTGGCTTAACAGTTTTTATCCTGTCATAATTGTAAGAGCTATCTTTATCTTGGTGTGGTTTTTAAATAAGATATTGACAGTTTGATCTTTTTAAAGTTTGGTCTTGAAACTTGTGTATGAACTAGTGTTCTAAAAATCTCCGCCTAAGTCCGCCTAGGCCCCCTGGCTCCCCGCCTAGGCGCTAAGCCCCCTGGCGTCTCACGTAGGTCCAAGGCAGCAAAAAAATCTCTCCAGGAAATTAGGCGGTGCCTAGGTGGGGTCTAGACGGAGGAGAAGTTTTTTTTATTTTAATAACTATCCAAATCAAATCTTGATATATTTATTTTTCTAACGATCTACTATATTTATAATACATGTTGTATCATATCAAATCACAACAAGAAGTGAACAATATCAAGTCAAAATGGATAATTTTATTATAGTTGTAATTTTTTGAACTTGTTCCAACTTCAAATTATATAAATGATGATACATTTGTAATATTTAGTTTAATTCAATATAATTCTTAAATTTATGTTTAGTTTCTTAAGTTTTAATATTGAATTAAATTTTTGAAATTTGAAATTTTATTATTTAATAGCAATTTTGTTTATGAATAAAACTAATACGTTAAAAATATGTTTGAACTTTGAACAATTGCATGTTTGTGTTTGAACTTTGACATTAACAATATGGATGTGTTTGAACTTTAAGTAAAGACCTTTATTATAGATTGTTTTGCTTTATATTATTGTTTTGTTTGGATAAATGTAAGATAAAATATTAAAATTGACTTAGAATAAAAAATCCCGCCCAGGCCTTGCCTAGGCCCCCTAGGCGCTAGGCTCTCCTGACCGCCCGCCTCCCACCTAACGCCTTTTAGAACATTGGTATGAACTCAGTTTAGCCATAGAAGTCCTACTTTAACTTGCACAAATTGACTAGGGAAAAACTAATCATTTTCCCACTATAGTTGTCACGTTTTACTTATTACACCATTGAACTTTTAATTTATGCAATTACCTAACTAAACTAATTAAAATTGTGCCATTCTGTCAAAAAAATCAAACCGTTGTTAAATTGATTCAATTTTTTCATACGTGGCATGAGAAAGAAAAAGAAAAACAATGAAATAAAGGCGTGACAAATCTGATTGGGCCAAAAAAAACATAAATATTTATCTCTTCGGGCTTCTCCTCATCCGCCAACCTTCACCATCACCTCCGATCACCTCCAGGCTCCATCATCTACCGCCATCACCAAAAATTATATAACTTTACTTTTTGTTAACGCCAAGATCTTCTGCCACGTCCCAATCACGTAAGACGCCCCGATCCTGCACAGTAAACACGAAAAACACCACAAGCTTGACGGCCGGACCGCCGGGGGATAGCTCAGGCGTGAGAGTGAGTATACGTGTTCACAAGGTTAACAATGGAGGATGTAATGTCTAGTGTATTGAGAGCGATAATAATTCTCAGTTATGTGTGTGTAAATATGAAGACGTACCTTTCTGTGAAGACTTCCTTGCTAGGTTATACTCTCTTTTCCCGGATTACTGTGCCACCCACTACTATCTGACACAGCCCCCTGATCTGATGGGCTCTGCCGACTGCATGTAGTCTATCTACTACTTTCGATCATTGTTTCTATCGCCGGCCGGCTATGATCTCATCCACATTAATGCATGGCATGTGTTTTAGTCAACCGTCATACTTTTTCATCATTACAAGTCAAAGATAGAGATATTAAAATATCTAATGGGTCGATCCACTGATTAACCCGATCTTAAAAGGATCCAACGGGGATAATATAATGACTAGGCCCAATATCTTTAAGACTCAATAATAAGGACCCAATGAACAAATCAAATAAGCAAGCCCAATCTACTCGGCCCAAAGAGGGGAAATATCATGACCCAACATTGCCCCCTAGTTTTTTGTTGAACGGAACGTTTAATAGAAAACTATAAATGGTCCATGATATTTTACTAAAGGTCCATAGTGAGAAGTGATCGAAATATACCCGTTTACTGTTCATGAGATGAAATGAGAAGAGAACGGAGGCCCAAATCAGAAAGGCTCTGCTTGATAAATATCTGGACCCGGAACCGGACGCTTCCCATTCAAATTCTAAATCATTACTATCATTTAATGCGCCGACCTTGTTCACCGTGTAACTGTCAGTATAAAAGATAACTTTTATCAAATTTGTCAGTTTTACCTGCCCATTTGAAATTCGAGCGCCTTTTGAGTTTTCTTCTCCTCTGAACTATCTATCCTCCTCTGCGAACTGTCAAAAATGGCTTCCCAAGATTCTGAACAAAGTTCACCCCTCCTAGTAACACCGATCAACGCCATTTCACCAAACCCTAACCCTCGCGAAGGAACCTCGACCTTGAATCCCAAAGGAACGAAAACTGACAAGAATCCTCCAAAAATCCCCAAAAGTCCTTCTGAATATTACAGGGATACGGATCGTTTCTCGCATGCCAACACCCCCTCTATTGTCACTGAGGCTGAATTAAAGAGGATTCGATCTCGGTACCACATTCCGGATACTCACGCGGTTAGGGTTCCCAGATCCGGTGAGAAAATGTACCAACGGCCAGAGAGTTGGACAGCCGTCCCGGTGACCTTGCTTGAGAAGGGGGTCCGTTTTCCTCTGCACGTCTTCATAGTGACTATACTGGGTTTCTTGGTCGTGGGGTTTGCCCAATTGGTACCAAATTCTTATATTCACATTTTGGCCTTTGTTGCCTTCTGTCATGAGTTGGGCGTTGAACCTTCCCTCGACTTCTTCTTCAGCGTGTACAAGATCGTCCAATCCAGAGAGAAGGGGTTTAAGGCCTTCAGGAAACACTCTCCGAAGTCTGGAGAAAAGTTCGAGAGACGTTCGTTGGTGAACACTCCTTCGAGCAATAGGGGATGGCACGAGAAGTGGTTCTTCGTCAAGAGCCCTAAAATCTCTTCTTTACCGAACTAGGCCACTGACGAGAAGATCTCTGCTGACTTCGGAGATATTTCTGAAGAACGGGAAGTTGAGATGATGGAGCTTTTTGATAATTTTCCTAATGAGGAGTGGAAGTATGGACTCCTCTCGAAGCAGGCATGGTTATATGACCATAAATGTAAGTATCGGTCTATTTTATACATAAATATTTGAAAAAGTTTTTATGATGTGGAATCTAACATAATACTGTTTGTTTCGTGCAGTATCTTTGATCAGACTGAGCTCCTTAGAAATAAAGGAGTTCGAAAATTTTTTGTCTGGGAAATCTTCGGAAGCTGTTGAGAGTCTACCAACAGAAGCTACCCCAGAAGCTGAACCAACCCCTGAAATACATACCGATGAATTCCGAGCAGAAAAAACAGAAACTGATGAGATTCCTGTACCGGAAGAGACCCTTCGTCTTCGTCAGAAGAGGAGGGCCATTAGAAAATCCAGATCAACACCTCTTCCCAACCCTTCTGAAGCCGTCCCAGAAACTGAGCCAACCACCGAATCAATCCCCCGACGAGGAGGCTTGCTTGATCGTCCCGATCGAAGAAGTATCCTCCGAACCAAGAAATTAAGGACCAAAATAACCCCCCTGACCACCGAAGAACTCAGGGTGCCCCAGTCCTCGATTATCCCACCCTTCGTGCCGCCTGTAGAAATACAAATTGCCGAAGAAGTTGAGCAGGACGAAACTGTTCCAACGCTGTCCAAGAAGAGGAAGCGTACACCTGATAGCCATCCAAGTTCTGTCTCTGCCCCATCTCCCCGAGAACCCACACCAAATAAATCTCCTTCTCCCGAAATTGTATATGTGGACCCCACCCCTCCCGAACAGCCAGCCCCTTCTCGCGAAAGACCGGGACCCTCTACCGAACGACCCGGTCCTTCAGGTCAGGGTTATCATGCTGAGGCTATGGGGTCCCCGACTCTGTGGCCTAGATTCAATGCAAATTTTCCGTTCGATCTTTTCGGAGCTTTCGTCCGGAACGCTGATGACCACAGGTTCAGTGACCATACGGATGGAAATCTGCTTGACGAGGGGATGAGCTATCTGGCTAAGGTAAATAACAGTTTCTTTGTTTTCTATTTCTCAGTTCTCGTTTAGATATCTGAACACTGATTTGAACACTGTTGAACATATGCAGGCCAACGCTGTCTTCGGACGTTTGCGTCCGAGGCACATAAATGGGGAGGCCGAGGAGGATTTCATGAGACAGGAGATAGACATGCTGAGATCGACCCTGGCTCGAGAAAGATTCGATCGCGAAGACGCTCTTCATACCATCGACGTCCTTCAAAGAGACTTAGATCGGGCTAGGATGGACTTAAAGACGTTTGACGATGAGCTAAAGGCCACAAGGAATGGGTTGGCTGCGTCCGAAGCTAATCAACAAGTTTTAACTGATATGAACGCTGGCCTGGTTGAAGAAAACCTGCTCCTAAAGGCTAAAAATGAGGAGTTCACTTCAGCCAATCGAGGCTTGGCGATTCAACTCGGCGAGGCTCAGGCGAGGGTCCAGGACGAGGAGCGAAGACATAAGGCCAAGCGCCACAAACTTCGTCATAAAATAAAAGAGCTTGAGGGACGGGGCCCTCTTCTGACCGAAGAGCTGCGAAAGCAGATTCAAACGGACTACAGTGATTCGGATGAGCTTAATGCCGAAATCGTGAAGGTCTATTCGGAGGGGTATGAAGACTGCCGAGAGCGAGGTAAAGTAAAATTATCTGCTGCTCAGTTGGATCCGAATCTTCTTAACTCCGAGGACGAAGGTGGTGCCTGAATGTCCTTCCTGCTTTATTCCGTCTATGTAAAAATTAACTGTTTATGTCTTTGGGATTGTTTGAAACTTTTTGTATGAATTTTGACAGCGTTTCTATGTTTGTGTAATTAGTTAATGTTATGGATGAATCGAATGAATGAATGTTTTATTTTATTGATGAATCTTCAACTTTTCTTGATTATGACTTCTGTTTTGGTTAGTTTCTTGTCAATAATTCAGTATCAAGGAACTGAACTGAAATAGTGAATCAGCTAAGGCGTATAACAGTTAATTTATGAAATGAATTGAATTTCATGGACAGTATTTAACTGAACTGAATTGAATGAATTGAACTTAACGCTTAAATAAAATAAAGTAATATATACTCATCGGTACCGAAGTGTGAGATCGGTCATGTGTGAGGTGAATTCGGCTAATCCTCTTTGCACCATCAAATTCTTGCTTACCACTCGGGGTAGAACAAGTATATAAGGACCAAGATATAAGGATCAAGATATAAGAACACTCCTGTCAATAAGGCTGCCATCGAATGTCCAGCAAGTCCTACCATACCTCCTTACTTCAGTGGACCATTGATTTTACCGCCCTCGGTAAAAACAATATAGGAACATAGGATTTGTCTGCCACGCTGGGCAACAAATAAATGGGATGCCATCGAATGGCCAGTGAGTCCTACCATACCTCCTTACTTCAGTGTGAACTTAGGACAAATAGGAACATGATCAATTGTGAAAAAATGACTTTTTATTGATAACGGACAATCATGTACAGACTTCCGGTAAATTGACTTGATCTCTATTGAAAATATTTTTGAAGCCTACCAGCATGCCAAGTGTTCTTGATCTCGGAACCATCTAATGTCTTTAACCGATAAGTGCCTGACTTTGATACTTCGATCACCTCATACGGCCCTTCCCAGTTCGGCATTAACTTTCCCGTGTTTTGAGGTGTAGATGCTTCGGCTTCTCTGAGGACGAAGTCCCCTATTTCGAATCTGCGAAGTTTGACTCCTTTGTTGTAATGCTTAGCTACTCTTCGTTGATAAGCGGCCAATTTGAGCAAAGCTACCTCTCTGACTTCTTCTAGCAGATCCAAATTGGCCTTAAGTCCTTCGTCATTGTAGATCTCTTTGAATTGACTGACCCGAAGACTTGGAGATCCAATTTCGACCGGGACTAAGGCATCAGTACCATAGGCCAATCGAAATGGTGAATCCCCTGTGGTTGTCCTTGGTGTAGTCCGGTAAGCCCACAACACGCTGAGCAGCTCTTCTGGCCATCTTCCTTTAGCTTCATCCAGTCTGCGCTTGATCCCGTTTAGCAGCGTTATGTTGGTCACCTCAACTTGCCCATTTGACTGTGGGTGAGCCACTGAAGTCTTCTTATGCTGAATCACCAGCTCTTTTAAAAATCCTTCAAATTTTGATCCCACGAACTGGCGTCCGTTGTCCGATATCAACACTCTAGGAATCCCGAAGCGAAACACTATGGACTCTTTTATGAACTTCAAACACTCTTGTTCCGTTATTAACCGAAGTGGCTTCGCCTCTACCCACTTAGTCATGTAATCAATAGCAACTATGATAAAGCTAACCTGACCTTTAGCTTTAGGCAACGGACCCAATATATCTACCCCCCAGACAGCGAAGGGTATAAGAGATAAAATCGAATATAGCTCTTCTGGTGGCTGATGTGGGATCAGACTGTTAAGCTGGCATTTTTCACATCTCTTGACATACTCTGTAGCTTCCTTGAAAATTGTAGGCCAATAGTATCCATGTCGAAGTACTTTATAAGCCAAAGACTTGGCAGCCATATGATCACCGCAAATACCCTCGTGAACCTCCCGAAGAGCATACTCGGCCTCGGATGGAACCAAACACTTCAGCAATGGTGAGGAAAATGCCAATCGATAATGATCCCCGTCAATAAGAACAAAATTGGCACTCTTGTACTTGATCTTCTTGGCCAACATCTGATCCGAAGGAAGGACGCCATCTGCCAAATACTCGATGTAGGGAGTCATCCAGCAATTAGATCGCTCGATACACATCACCGCTTCGTGCTGAACACTCGGCTGCTGCAAAACTTCCAAATAAACCGATCCGTTGAAAACATCTGCATCCGCAGTGGCCAGCTTCGACAGTGCATCGACAATGGAATTGCCGTTACGTTCTATGCCCTGAAATTCATACGAAGCGAAATACTGAAGTCGTTCTTTTAATTCCGCCAGATATTTGATCATCCGGGTCCCACGAGCTTCGTAATCTCCCGATAGCTGTTTGACGACCAACTGAGAGTCACTGTAAATGATCAGCTCTTCTAGACTCTTTGCCAATCGAACACCTGCTAACACTGCTTCATACTCGGCTTCGTTGTTCGTCACTTTAAACCCGAATCTGATGGCCTGCTGAATTTTGAATCCCTCCGGACTTGTCAAGATAATTGCTGCCCCACTAACAGTCACTGTAGAGGATCCATCTGCATATAGCGTCCAAGCATTCTGACCCTATTGAAGAACTGCAACTGTTCGATCAGACGATTCAGCCTCTGGCAACTCGGCATCTGCTTCAGTGAACGAACATTCCACCATAAAATCGGCCAAGGCTTGACCCTTGATAGCGATTCGGGGATGGTATTCAATGAAAAATTGGGACAACTCCATAGTCCATGCTGCTAGTCTCCCTGAAAGCTCTGGCTTGCCCATCACCTTCTTCAATGTCTGATCCGTGTAGACGACTAGGAGCCGACCTTGAAAATATTGCCGAAGCTTTCTACTAGCAATTATTAAAGCAAAGGCAAATTTCTCAATATTCTGGTACCTGGTTTCAGCTTCTCGTATGACGTGACTGACATAATAGACCGGATGTTGCTTTCCACTGACCTCCTGAACCAGCACTGCTCCAACTGCCAACGAACTTGCTGCAAGGTTTGGCGACGAACCTTCTTAAAGCCGCAATCCTACCAGTCAGACGTTGGACGTCTTTGAACGACTAAGGAGTCTTCATGTCAAGAATGGCCTGGATCTTCTCCGGGTTGGCCTCGATGCCCCTTTGACTAACCAGATATCCCAGACTCTTTCCTGCACCGAGGCCGAAAGTGCATTTGGCCGGATTGACTCTCAGTTGACGATGTCGGACAGTCTGAAAGCATTCCTCCAGATCGTCCAAATGCTTCTAAACATGCATGCTCTTCACGATCATGTCGTCCACATAAACCTCCATGTTCCTCCCTAGCTGCCTGTCGAAGATAAAGTTCATCATTATCTGGTAGGTGGCTCCAGCGTTTATATGACCAAAAGTCATCTTCTTGTAGGCGTACACCGAACGGTGTGTAATGAACGCTGTCTTTGGAATGTCCTCTTTGCACATGGATATTTGATGATAACCTGAAAAAGCATCCATAAAGCTTAGTAATGCATACCCCGAAGTGGCATCGATGAGCTGATCGATATGGGGCAGAGGATAAAAATCCTTCGGACAAACTTTATTGAGATCGGTGTAGTCGATGCAAACCCGCTATTTTCCATTCTGCTTCTGCACCAACACCACATTCGCCATCCACTCTGGGTAATCAATTTCATAGATGAAGTCAGCAGCTAACAGCTTTGCAATCTCTTCATCGATGATCTTCTGTTGCTCTGGCGCAAAGATCCGCCTTTTCTGCCGAACTGGCTTCTTCGAAGGATCTACATCCAGTCTATGCTCAGTTATCTTTCGGCTAACTCCAGGCATATCCTGTGGTTCTCACGCAAAAATATCCGCATAGCATCGTAGGAGTTCCATAAGGTTTGTCCGAAGAGGTTCTGGTAGACCCGAACCGATCTTCACTGTTTTGTCCGGTTTTCCGATGATCAACTCGATCTCCTCTGTCCCTCCTGCAGGAATTACCAAGGGCTCCGAGCTGCTCTCCGCGAATGGTTCGATCTCAATTGCCATTGTCTGTTTCTGTTTACTGACCCCCACTCCGGACGAAATAACAGCATTCCGATAACATCGTCGGGCCAGATCTAAGTCCCCCGCCACCTCTCCTACTCCATGCGCTGTGAGGAATTTGATTTTAAAATGTGGGATGGATGTCACAGCTTGGAGAGCTGTCAATATAGGCCTTCCCAGTATGGCGTTGTAAGTCGAATCTACATGCACAACATAGAATTTACACATTATTTCTACCTGCTGCGGTGCTGTGCCAAAGATAACTGGGAGTTCAATAGTGCTTGCAACTTTGACTGGATCGTTGCTGAAACCGTATAAAGGAGCCTCCTGCCCGACCTCCATTTTTTGCCCATCAAGATGCATCCTCTGATAGGCATGGGCATACAGAATATCCACCGAAGACCCGTTGTCTATCATCATGCGTTTCACATCCACCGAACCAACTTGTGCTGTGATCACCAATGCCCCTTCATGTGTCTCGATGGGCTCCGAAGGATAATCTGCGTCCGTAAATGATATGACGGTTCCTGGGAATGTCGATTTTCATGGGAGCATCCGTCACAGACATAACCGAATCCAGGTAAACCCTTCTCTTCTTCCCTGCCATCTTTCCTACAGTTCCTCCGGTTATTACATCGATAACGTGCCTTGGCGGTGGTACTGGAGCATTTTGGATGGATGAAACCATTTGAACCGTCTGAACAGTACGGTTGATATTCTGTTGATCATGTTGTTCTTTCTCGGCCACATACTGAACCAGCAAGCCGCCTTGAATCTTCTTCTCTACGAAATCCTTTAAATTGCAACACTCATTAGTGTCATGGCCTGCGGCTTGATGATAGCTACAATATTTACGAGATTTGTCTTGTCCTGTCCTATAATTATCACAAGGTGGCTCGAAAAAAGGCTGGTTTTTGATCTGATCCAAAATCACCGACCTATCTGTGTTCAGTTTGGTGTAGACCTTATTTACCTTCGGGGCGGAAACAGGTGGACGACTGCTTCCTTGCCGCCAGGAGTTATTGTACTTCTTCAAACTGCCCTCTGGCCGATCATTATACCCCCCGTTCTCCTCTGATCACCTTCGGCCTTGGGAACTTCTATCTCTTTTAACTGGTCCGAAGAAGGACGCATCAGGCTGTTCATAGCCTCTTCTACAACAATATAACCTTTTGCCTTGTCAAAGGCTTCTGCCAGGCTTTTCGGATGGTGGAACATCAACTTCTTCACTAACTTCTCGGACTTTACCAGATCCAGCCTGTTCTGGAACAAACCTACAGCCTAGAGATCATTAAGGTCGGACACCTGACCAACCGCTTCTCTAAACCTCTTTACATACTGGCCTAAAGATTCACTGGTGAACTGCCGGATCTGTGACAGAGAACCCGTGGGCTTTCCCCTTCTTCGGTTGCTCCCAAAACGTGCATGGAACTTATCACAAAGCTCGGTCCAAGAGGATATCGAATCTGACGGTAAAGTCCCCATCCACTGTCTCGCATCTTTTCTCAGCGTCGTGACAAAAGTGTGGCACTTGGCAGCATCAGTGAAGTCATAATAGTCCATCAGCCGGTCGAACGCCTGACTATGGTCAGAAGGATCTCCGGACCCATCGTAACTCTCCATACGAGGCAATTTTTTGGTGATATCTGCCTTCTCCTTGAGAATATCCGAGGAAAAAGGGGATGCCTTCTTTCCCGGAGTGTCCTTCACCTGCTGGACCTCAGCCAGCTGCTTTCGGATCTCTTTTAAGTCCTTCACCAGAAAATCAACACCTTCGGGCTGCGAGGAGACCTCTTTCTCATGAACGACATTCTGCTTCTGAGTGGATCGAGCTCCTCCTGCCAATCCCACTGCCCTTGTGGGACTTCTTGATCTACTCCGACGTACAATTTTATCCTCATGATGAGAATGGTCATGCTGATACTCTCTTCTTCTGGTTTCTGGCACGATCTCTCTCGACCTGCTTCTTTATCTGTCGTCGTCTCGATGCTGAGAACCAACAACCATCAGTGCCTTCTTCGAGGCCACTAGAGTTCTGCTCCTCGATCTCCTCCTACTGTGAGAACGATCTCTAGACACATGTGCAGAATGCTCCGGCTCCTTACCCTCTCGCCGTGGCATTTCCTTATGCCTACTCCGCCTTTCGGACTGAACATGGCTATATGCTTCGTTCCTTAATTCCGCCACCCGAAGCATCTGTTCGGCTATATCTTCTTTCTGTTTCAACAGAACCTCCAAGGCTTTATCTGTTTCGTCTGACATCCTCGCCAACTTGGCAGCTCTGTCCTCCTGACCACTTCGACGGTGAGTCTTGGTCGGTGAGCCTTCCGCCCGCCCTCGACCATGATCACGCTCCTTATCCGCATTGAAAACCAACCTTCGTCTGGCCCCACCATGGATCTTAGGACGGAGATCTCCTGAATTATACTTGGAGGCCGTGCTCTCGTGAGCACTTTTAGAAGGACACATGCGATCCTTTACCGAAACACGAGGCAGTGACGAGCTAACAGCCATCGCCTGTCCTTCTGGCGTACCATATCTACTCCTCATCATCTTCCGAAGTAGGTTAAACGATTGTGATTGAAAATTTCAATGACACTAGAACTCAGCCTTCCTTCTAGCGCCAATGTTAACCGCAAGATATTCTGTCACGTCCCAATCACGTAAGACGCCCCGATCCTGCACAGTAAACACGAAAAACACCACAAGCTTGACGGCCGGACCGCCGGGGGATAGCTCAGGCGTGAGAGTGAGTATACGTGTTCACAAGGTTAACAATGGAGGATGTAATGTCTAGTGTATTGAGAGCGATAATAATTCTCAGTTATGTGTGTAAATATGAAGACGTACCTTTCTGTGAAGACTTCCTTGCTAGGTTATACTCTCTTTGCCCGGATTACTGTGCCACCCACTACTATCTGACACAGCCCCCTGATCTGATGGGCTCTGCCGACTGCATGTAGTCTATCTACTACTTTCGATCATTGTTTCTATCGCCGGCCGGCTATGATCCCATCCACATTAATGCATGGCAAGTGTTTTAGTCAACCGTCATAATTTTTCATCATTACAAGTCAAAGATAGAGATATTAAAATATCTAATGGGTCTATCCACTGATTAACCCGATCTTAAAAGGATCCAACGGGGATAATATAATGACTAGGCCCAATATCTTTAAGACTCAATAATAAGGACCCAATGAACAAATCAAATAAGCAAGCCCAATCTACTCGGCCCAAAGAGGGGAAATATCATGACCCAACACTTTTGATACCAAATTTAATTATTAGGACACTTCTGACCTCCATCCTTTCAAATTTAAAGGTAATTTAGTGAAAAGAATTTGGGGGTTTTCTCAAGTGTTTCATCTTGCCTGTAATTGGAAGTTCTGCAATTTATATTAGAAGTTAGAAGCACGGAATAGATGACGAATATATATAAAGGAAATTGAGTTATACAGAATAGCCATACCAAATAGTTGGCGAAAGGCATAGCGACATGCTTCGTAGATGAAGGCAGCGTAATGGTGGTCCTTCTCCGCCCATACCTCCATAACAACCACCACGTACACCAAAAAAACTCACCTCTCTCTACGAAGGCCCATAAATTCGATGTAAGCAAGTCCAAAAGTGCAAGTTAGAATTCACCTATTTATGTTTACATTTTGATACAAATTGTGAGTTGGGGCTTGATTTTGAATGTGTGGTGGAAAGAGGTTTTGAAGGGGATCGAATTAATTGAGATGTGGATCTAATCAATTGGGATGAGGAGTACTGTGAAGAGGGAGAGATTGAGATGGGTCTAATGAAATTGAATTTCCTTTCTTCTTAACTCCTAACAGATCTTCACAGCCGTAGTTCTTAGTGAAGCTTAGAACAGAGATTGATTTGGTAGGCCATGGCCGTTGATGTGACGAGCTTGGGGTATGGAAGATTTTGCTGCTAAACCATGTAAGACTAGGGCCATGTCATTTTATGTTGTTTTTCCTTTTCTTTGTAGCAGCCACGTAGGAAAAAACAAGACATAATTTGACAGACGTTTATTCAATTTAACAGAATGGTCCAATTTCACTATTTTAACTAGTTTAGTTAGATAATTGCATAACTTAAAAGTTCAATGGTGCAATAAGTAAAACGTGTCAAGTATAGTGGGGAAATCATTAGTTTTCCCAATTGACTAGCATTTTGCATCCCATACAAATTTAAAATGGCGTGTGAGCATATTCAAAGTGTTTTACCTACAACTGGATCGCTGTGATTTTGCAGGTTACACAGCAAATGCAAATTCCACTCTCTTATGCGGATGCTGTGATTGGTACAGCTGGTTCAAATATCAGCTACATAAGGCGTGCTAGTGGATCAACTGTTACAATACAGGAAACAAGAGGTGTTCCTGGAGAGATGACTGTGGAGATCAATGGAACTGCTTCCCAAGTCCAAACGGCTCAGCAGTTGATTCAGGCAATCTTCTTACCTATGGCTTCTGAATAAGATTTATGTCTTCACATTTCTGATTTATGTACTACAAGCGCTTTAATTAATTTTATTGTTCTCACTATTTAATCCAGGTCAAATGTTTTCCTGTTATAAATTTTCTATACTTGCACTCTTGGAAATTTTTTGTAGGACTTGTATTTTGCACAACTTTTTGTTGGATTAGATCATTAGAAATTGTGGAACTTTAAGATTAATGTTTTTATTCATACACCTATGAAGAGCTGCGGAGGTTTTACTTATCAAATGAAAAAGTTAAAAATATTGGCGTGTTGGTTTTATTTATTTTTGTTTGAAGAAAAATTGTCGTATAGGTTTTGGATTTTGCTAGTATTGAGTCACAGTGTTAGGACCTCTAAGGCTCTAAGTAGGCATCATACACAACAGAATATTTAATTTTTATTTGAAGAAAAATTGTCGTATAGGTTTTGGATTTGGTAGTATTGAGGCACACCATGTTAGGACCTCCAAGGCTCTAATGAGGCATCATTCACAACAGAAATAGACAGAGAACTTGAGAGAGGAAGAATGGGCAGGAAGATAGGGGCAGAAAATAGTGAAGAAGTGATAGACTCTCAAGTCTGATTTGTCAATATACGAAAACATACAAATGAAATTAGTAAGGTATTTAAATTAGATTTATCAAACACGCTGACCTTAGCTATCTTGTACATTCTTATCCTACACCACTACACGCTTGCAACTAACTTTTACATTGACATAATAAAATTTAATTTTCTTGTCTTGATACTCTGTTCTGCTTTCACTGGATGAACTTTTCTTTAACTAGAAACTAAATTTCTTACTAATGTATAACCACCTCATGACCCTGGCTTACAGAATTTCATGGCCGAGGCTGGAGCCCAATCACAGACCCAGCCAGGTGGTTCCACTGATCAAGGATATAATTCTTATGCTGCTCATGGTTCTGTCTATGGATCTTCCCCTTCAAACATAGGATACACTGGCCAAACCGGAGGCTATGGTGCGGGACAAACCGGAGGCTATGGTGCAGGTCAAACCGGAAGTTATAATGCTGGCCAAACAGGAAGTTATAATGCAAGCCAAACCGGAGGTTATGGTGAGGTCCAAACTGGAGGCTACGATTCCAGCCAAACTGGTGGATATGGCTCGGTCTATGGCACCAATTATGGTTACTAGGCAGCTGTAATCCATTAGGTATATTATTAGCATTATTACAAGAATTAAATAATCAACTATGAAAACTCTTACTTTCATGTACTTCTTTAACCAGATCAGAGGCTTAGATTTATTGTGCATTAGCTGACCATATTTTGAGACAATTTTTTGTTTCCATTTTTTTTCTTATATGAATTGTTGCTTTTTGTTGCTTTTCAAAGTGATGATTTGCCCGTGCGTATTTTAACACTTATTTTGATTTTTCTAATACTTCCCTCGAACAAAAGGTGAGATGCTGAAAGATGCACGAAAAACCTCGGGGGTTATGTTTGTTTGTAGAAATGATGGGGGTTATGTTTGTTTCTAGAAATGATGTATGCGACGAGATTATTTAGTACTATTAAGAAATACTATCTCCGTTCTTAAAAGATTGTCAAGGGTGAGAATTTATTGAGAAAATGAGAGAGGGTATGGGTAATATAAGAAAGTAAATAATTTATTCTCTTCGAAAGTTATAAATGAAATTTTTTTTAGAACAAATTTTACTTTTTAAAACGATAATTTTTTATGAACGGAAGGAGTATTTTATCTCATTAGTTTGTTATTTAATTTCATGCATTATTTGTTATTATTTTTAAAGTCATTTGATACCTCAAAACTTAAATTTGTAATACTACTTCATTTGGGATCATAATCAATTTCTATGGGATTAAAAATGGACTACTTATGGGATACTAGTATTAAATTAGTATAAAGTCCTATTTTATCCATCAAATTTGCAAACTTACCTTTGAACTTGATTACGATTCAGAAAATTGGAAGTAACTAGTGTTTGAGAATAGGTTTCATATTTTTCTTTCAATTGCAAAGAAAACAAAGAGAATGAGCAAATACATGCTCTCTCTATATCAAAATATAAGATTAATATCGATTTTTTGCACATAAATATTTAAAATTAATGTAAATTTATTTAAAATTATAAATAATAATAAATCTCACAAACGATAGTGTTTTCCTTTAATAGTTCATTATAACTAGTGCGGGGGCTAGATAGAGATGTATATTGGATTTTTTTAAAAGATTAAAAATTAATAACTAAAGTACACTTTGAACTCCAGAGTTTACATGTCAAACATCTAATGCACCTCCAAATTTTAAAAGGTGTCTCCTTGCATCCCTACATTTATGTTTACGTGTTAAAGTGCACCCTCTGAGCATTTTACCAGTCAAAAGTGACTAGGAGTCCCACATGTGCAAGTTTTTTAGGGGCAATTGAGTAAATTCCTTTCTCTCCCACAGCCATACATGTTAAGAAGTCCTAAATCTTCTAAAATTCAATTCCTAAACATTGAAAGTCGATTGAGAGTGTAATCAGTTGGAGAAGGAAGGAAATTTTTTGGAGAAAAACAAATGGATGGACTATGCCACTGCCAGAATATTGCTATTACAAAAAAACTTGCAAAAAGCAAAATGAACGTTGGAAGAAGGTTTTTAGGATGTGCAAACTGGTCCGATTGTGATCAAGGTGGGTTTAATTTTTTGTTTGGGTTGATCCACCACTGTATGAGCGAGCAATGGTTGTTATTTATGGATTAGGGCTTGTTCGGAAATGACTTATTAGTTAAATTATAAATTGACTTATAAGTTGGTTTAAGTTAGACTTAAAAGTAAAAGTGGTCGGCATCAATTTGATTTATAAGTCAGAAATTAAGTTAAAACAAATTCTGTTCGGCTCATAATGACTTATAATTTAAAATAAATATAAATGTAAAAATTACTAAAAATGACATTAATAAAAAGAGAGACAAAATAAAAATAAAAGAGTGACAAAATAGAAATTACATTTGGTCTAACTAACTTATTTTAAAATGACTTATAAGTCATTTTAAAATAAGTCACAAATAGTAACTTATTTTTTTTGACTTAAAACTCAACTTATAAGTCAAAAAATAAGTGGTTGCCAAATATCTTAATAGTAAAAAATAACTTATAAGTTGGTTTAAATTGTTCCCGAACAGGGCCAAATGGAGAGCATATATGGATGCTAACGTGAAGAACTTATGGATGAGTTGAAGAAGATAAAATCTAGGGCAATGTGGGTTTGGATTTATTGGGTCTGTTCTTGGCTTCTCTTCTTTACCTAACATGGCAGTTGTAGCTAGGATGATACTTTGGTTGATTATGTTTGGGTTGTAATGTGTAATGTAAAACTGTGACAACCTGAGAAATTAGATAATTTATCAAAATCTTAAATGATGGATTTAAGGTCAAATAATAGACCTAGACAGAAAATAAGTGTATGCGTTTGATATTTTTGGGAAGGAATTTTGTGGATTTCAAAATTCTGTGAAGGATTTAGGTAAATTATTCAGGATTAAGTGTATACGTGAATATGTTCTGTGTATATGGTCATTTATGTGTTCAGAATGTGGTTAAGGGTCAAGGGTTGACCAGATAGTCTATATCTGTGACAAACCCTAATCATATATTAAGAACGTCAACGTTCAGTTAGAAAACCCTAGCAATGGATAAGAAACCCTAGAAACCAATTTTGAAACCCTAATTTTGGTTTCGGGAATTCAAAACCCTAATTCGGAAATTGAAAATCCTAGTTTAAGAATGCAAATGCTGGTATAAGGTTTAAATGTTATTAATGATAACCTAATTAGGGATAGCCCTAATTAATTTAGAAAACCCTAATTTCTGGTTTAGAAACCCTAATTTATAATTAGGAAAAACCTGATTGTTAGTGTAATAATTTTAATGTTAATTAGGAAACATTAATCCTAATTTTCAAGTTATAAGTAATTAAAAACCCTAATCTAATTAGGAAACCTAATTTCTAAATTAGAAAGATTATTTTTCTATTTAAAACCCTAATTCTTGGGTTATAAACCCTAAGGTACAATTATGACTTAAATTGCTAAATTAGCAAATTATAATTAGGAAATATTAATCCTAATTTTTTTTAGTCCTAGTGCGATTTGGAAATTATAATATAATTAGGAAACCCTAATTATAATTTAGAGATCATAATTTTCTAATTTAAAATCTAATTAGAAAATTCTAGAAAATTATTTTTAAGACCTTAGGTTTTAACCCTAAGGGTCAAACCCTAAGGGTTTGCATATGTTACAAATTTGCCATTAAAATATTGAACAAAATGACTATAATGCCTTTTTTATAATTTTTTAATGAGTTGGTGTGTAGGTTTTGACCTTAGGTGAGTTGCTCACCAACCCTAGCCCTAGCATGTGCTAAAAATCTCAGCAATCAGCCCATATATCATCCTTATACATTGCATCAAAGCTTAGAAATTAAAAAGTAAGAAAATCTCTTACTTTATTTAGCAAAGCAACCAAGACCCTTCTCTCTCTAAAAATCCAAAATTTTAGAGTGAGAGAGAGAGTGAACCAAAGCTAATATCATGTCTTAGAAAGCCTTGATCAGCAACCAAGAATCAGAAATCAAAATCGAAGTTTTAAAGGTATAAAAACCCTAAATTTGAAATCCATGTGTTCTATGTTAGATGTTGTAATTTGTTGTTTTAAGTTATGTTAGAGGGTGTCATTTGATGATCCGGGTTGCTAAAACTTAGATCCATATCATTTTGATGCTCGAAATTAAAGTTTTTAGAACTGATCTATGAACCCTAAAACATGGTCTGACAGCCGAATGTCAGGGCTCATAGATCCTTTTCTGTTAATTGTTTATGTGTTTTAAGAGTTTGTACTTGTAGTATGTTGTAAGGACTTTGATCTAGAACTTGAATCAAGTCTCACCAGTACAAAGTACCTAATAGACAACGCTTAATAGACAACGTTTTTTATAAAAACGTTGTGGGTTTTTTTTACAACGTTTTTAGAAAAAACGTTGTAGATATATATGCAAAAACGTTATCTATTTAGAAGGACATTATTTTTATTTTAATTAGATAACGTTTTTTTTAAAAAACGTTATCTATTAAGAAAAACACGGAGCCAAACTAAAAACGCGAAACTGAAAATTTTAAATTAAAACAAGCTTCAGATCTATTTTGTTCTCTCTTCTCAGTGCTCTCTCTTTCTTAGTTTTCCCGACTCTCTCTCTCAAATCCACGACTTCCCAACTCTCTCTCAAATCCACGACTTCCCCAACTCTCTCTATCAAATCCACGACTATCATCAAATTGGCATTTAGTTTTTACAATTTCACTGTTCAGAATTTTGAATTCGACGATCTAGGGTTTAAGGAACTGGTATTCTTACTTTTTTAGGGTCTTCGATTTGTATGAGGCTTTAGGTTTTAGTAATCTATTAAATTCGAATTTTTTAATCGTTTTGGTGATTCATGAAGGTTATGTCATCGGATAAGATGGAGAAGGAAACGAAGGTAGCTACTGAAGACCCAAAGATTGATTTATTTGAAGATGATGACGATTTTGAAGAGTTTGAGATCAATGAAGGTAATTATTCTGGGTCCTTTTCTGTGCACTTTTCTTATGATTGATATAACTAAATTTCGGAAATATGATGTTTAATGCGGCTAGAGAATTATTCTTCTATGTGATTCGAACACATGTGGCTTCAAGTTTTCCTTTTGCTTATATATCCAATTCATTGAATAAGCCCACACCTCTTAGATTGGATTCCTCCACCGTGCTTGTATTCTGTTCTTGGTGAAATTCATCAAGTTTTGGTTTGCATTTATTAATGACCTGAAGTGGAAGTAATTAAAAAGTCTGTCCTGCCATCCAAGTTGATTGCTCAAAGCTGCTGTTGTTGTTTACTTGTTTTATCACTGTGGTGCCAATTTTTTTGTTGTTTTTTGATAGGAAGTCATGGAGATGGGCATCGTTCAAACACTGATACCCCTCTTGTTGCTTGGGGAGCAGGCGTTAGACACCACAAAGTTTTCAGTTTTTCCCATTCTGTATTATGGTGCTGCATGGTTTCACTCATTTTTGGCTGTTGTATTGTGCAGGGACTTGCCAAGAGTTCAGTTTCACTCTCTTTTAGTGGTAAATCCCTCCGTTCACTTAGGTTGCAGTCGGCACCACTTTGCTTCAGAGTGTCATGCTCAGTATGTTTCTTAAATTTTTCGTATCTTGTTTCTTGGTTCAGTTTCTGCCTTATATGTCTGACTGGTTGTCAGATATTGTATTTTGCATTATGATAGTAACGTGTCATACAAAATGTCAGCTTTTGAAGTTTTTATCATTTATAAAATTGTCTAGGTTTAGCCCATTTGAAGAAATAGGGGGTTTCATTTTCATGGTTTAATCGTACATTTGATACTAAATCGACACAAATCTTTGCTACTGTAGTTTGATGAAGTAAATAGACTATGTTCTACATCATTTCTCTTGCTCATTTTACTGACTTTTCATGAATTTGATAAAGTCATGTGCTTGGAGATATATATGTGTGACCGTGTGAGATAAATAATTTAATTATCTTTATAGTTTTACTAGATCCAAATTATTCTGTTCAAATTTTATTCAACTTCCGTCTGCTTTTAAAAAAATAAATAGAAGCCTAGAAGTTTCATTGAAAAAGCCCTTATTAATTTAACTTTTAAAAGATATTAAATTTCAAATTAATGTGAATATATTTAATTTTTGGTGATACAATGTGAATAACTGAGAACATTAGTGACTATATTGTTTGCTACTTTTGAATCCATTTGGATGCTGCAGAAGTTGAGTAGGTATTGATGCAGTAATAGTGGAGAGATAAGGTAGGAGAAAGACGAATATTGGGGCGAAAAATGGTTTAAAAAACAACAGATATAGTTAAATTAATACGTGCAAGACTCGTAACATCCCAAGACCGACAAAAGAAGTATGCGGATCAGCATCGTGAGAAAAGAGAGTTTGAAGTCGGTTCGTATGTGTTTTTAAAGGTATCTCCTTGGAAAGGAAAAATACGTTTTGAGAAGAATGGGAAATTAAGTCCTAGGTTTATTGGACCATTTGAGGTATTAAAGAGGGTAGGAGATGTAGCTTATATAGTAGCATAACCTCTGGAATGAGATCATATTCATAATGTGTTACATCAGTATTACGACCTTATAAACCAGATTATAAGCATTTAATAGAATATGAACCTATTCATGTTGAAAAAGATTTAACTTACAAAGAACTTTCGATTCAAATTACTGATAGGAAAGAACAAGTCTTAAGGAATAAAGTAATACCTTCTAGGAAAGTTATATGGAGGAACCACAATGCCGAAGAAGCAACGTGGGAACTCAAAATCAAGATAAAAGAAAATTAACCCCAACTTTTTGTGTAATATGTATCGTGATTCTGGGGACATAATCCTTCTAAGAGGGGAAGAATGTAACGACCGAGAAATTCAACTTAGATTATAACTAAGGTTTTTGAATATTATTTGATTAAATAAAGTTTTAATGAATAATATTCTGAGTTATGTGTTTGAAAGTCGTTCTATGACCTAGGATGATTATTTAATGTTAGTATTCTGGTTATATGTATGAATTAAAAAGTATGAATTTCCAAAACAAAAATAAAATTTTTTTAAGAAATTTACATAAAATCATTATTCATCCAAAACTGATAAAGTATTTTTTTTGAAATTCCAGAAAATACGTGTGTTAGAATTCTGAGGAAAGACATAATATCCAATAAAATTCAGAAACTAAAAACACAGTTTTCAACCTGCGTGTAGAATCGGGACAGTCAATAAGTCAACAAAAGTCAGGTTATTTAACTAATGGACTTTAACTTTATAAAAGCCCAAAATGTGAAGTGTTAATAGGCCCAAATAAAATTAATTCAAGGCCTAAAGAGTTATTAAAATAAGCCCAAAGGAAAGCTTAAAGTAAATTAAACTTAAGTCCAATCCAAGATCTAAAACCATGGGTCGAACCAATGGGTCAATGGTTGAATTAAATGAAGAACCAAACGCTTGGGGGTCCCACCACCACCACCTATCTAGCCACCTCCACAAGGCAAAGGATGTTTGCCTCCAAAATATCTCAACCACTAACAAATGTAATGAGCTTTTGGCCTAAAAGTCTTGGTAAGTCATTGCTTAACTTAACCACGGTTCAAATAGTAAGGAGGTGATGAGGGGTGGTTTACAAGATTTGAAACATAAGGGGTTTGACTAGAACAGACTCAAACCTAACTGACTAACTAATGACCTAATTAAAGTATTTAATGACCAAACTACCCTAAGATTTGCCTCTTCTATAAATAGAAAGCTATTTGTTAGTTTTTCTTCATAAATCATAATCTACCACCTTAAGAGCAAAATATTGAGAGAGAAGTGAGTGGAAAGCTTGGAAAATCAAGAAGTGAAGCTAGTTGATCATCAAAGTTATCATCTAATCAAGAACACAAGAGGTAATAATCAATAAACTTATTTATCTTCTTCATCTCAAGTCTTTAAAAGCTTTCTAGAGATGTTATGAAGTGCATGTTGGTGGATGGTTAGGTGATTCATGATGAATCATTAGCATACCGGTGGAATAAGGAAGGTTTAGTGATTAAAAATCATTAAACTATACATGTTAAGTAAAATTGTAACGCCCCAGAAAATCGAACCTTTTGTAAATACTTTTAATAATGAATAAAATAATATTATTTATTATTATTATGTGTTAGTAAGATGAATGTCGTTCTATAACCTAGAAACGTCGAAGATTCTTAATATTTTAACTACGTGAATGAATTAAAGTGTTTAAATTTCCAAGACGAAAATAACAGTTTTTCGAGAAATTTTCTGAAAAACACTATTCATTGATTCTCACTCGGGAATTATTTTTAAACTTCCGAGAAATACGTAACGTTATAAAATCGAGGTGAGATGGATTATGTAATAAATATCTAAGTATGGAAAACACAATATTTCGCATGCGAACTTAAATTAAGAACGTTAAGGATTAAAGACAAAATGAATGGAATGGTGGATATTGTATGAAGTACAAGTCCAATGAGAATTAAGGGACAAGCCCAAGATGTAACAAGGATTAAGCCAAGTGTTAGTTTATATGAAGCCCAAAGTAACTTAATGCAAGCCCAAAATGAATAAGCTAAGTTAATTAACTTAAGCCCAATGTAATGATCCAATGGGTTAGGCTTGATCCATGGAGCAACCAAGGTTGATGTGGGTTAAACTTGGTGACAAAGAACTCTAAGTGGTGACCAAGAACTTTATGTGGTGGGCAAGAAAGTTGTGTGGTTGACAAGTTTACTTAAGAGTTAAGTAGTGAATAGTAAGGAGGTTAATCTAAGGAGGTGGATGTCCTAATGACTCTTATGCCCTAACTTAGAGACTTCTATAAATAGCAAGTGGGATTTCATTATTTTGCTTGTTCAATTTTCATCCAACATAAAGCAACTTAAGTGTTAGAGAGAATAAACACTTTTAAGTCAAAAAATCCTTTGCTAGATTTCCAAGAAGAAGAAGTTAGTCATCAAAGGTAATGATCTTATGATCTAATAATCTTCTATCTCTATCATTGTAAGGTGATAAGAGAAGTGTAGTCTAATAAGCATGTATGTTAAGAACATGTAAGAATTGATTAATGAATGGACTTAAGCCGAATAAGTCATCAATAAGTAAGATAAACCTAAATAAGTTATGAACTTATGATGAACTTGTCATATGATTGCCATATGAAGTTAGTATGTTTGATAAGATGTGAGAATGTTGATTAAAGGACTTAAATCTATAATAAGTCATAAGGAATGGAAACTTGTAGTTTCATAAGTTATTGTTGTTTGAAATGGTCATATGATGGTTAGAATCCATTTAGAATGATGATCAAAACCTAAGTAACGAAGTTATGCCGTAATTCACATGATTGGACGATAGTCGTCGACTTCGTGAAATTCTCGAAATGGAAATCATATTTTGTGTTTAAATATAAAGTATTCAATTTTCTTATAATTATTTTATTTAGTAAATGGTTAAATTGATAAAAGGTTAAAGTTAAGGGTGATATGTGAAATTTTTTTAAAGTGAACAAGTTGTCATAAAATAATCGGTGATAAAAGTATAGTAATACGCGTGGTTGCATACTAGCACACGGTATTGTACAGTATCTTTGATTATTGATACTTACGTGAGAAGTCACTCAGTTTTATTCAATTATTGTCACAATAATTTATATTCTTAAATCAATAATTGAGATGACACAGTTATTCATATTATTATTTATAATATTGACAATGTCTAGAAGTTCTGTCAAGGAGAGGTTTGGTCACCTAATTACGCGCCGATAAGGAGAAATCCTTATCGGAAAGCCCCATCTTTCCTGGGAATGACTTGGTTGTTAAGTATTGTGAGTTATAATATTAATGATGAATAAGTTCGTGTTGATTAAAGATGAAATTGATAATTCCATTGTGTGAGAATTATTAGTGTTAGTGGAAATTGACATTTATTTCGATAATAATTAATGTCTGGAGGTTATATTGACCAATCGGGTAATTAACCGGATAAATAATCAATTAATTGCTATTAATTCACATGTTAATAACAATGTGTTCACATGTGTGTACTATTGATTCACATGATTTACTATTAGGGAGTTGGTGCAAGATTGATAATATTTGCATGACTAAATTAAAAATGGAGGTATAGATGACGGTACTATACTGTAATTATTTTTTTCACATGTTTAGAACTATTGAGTCATATTATTTACTATTGATTCACATGATTTACTATTAGGGGATGTGATACAAGTTTGATAATACTTGGATGACTAAATTAAAAATGAAGGAAAATATGAAGGTATTATATTGTAATGTTTTGAGCCTCAAAATGTGCAATTATTTAAACTATATTTTCCTATAAATAGAAGTTCATTCCTTCATTATTTTTCACCAATTCACTAAAGCTATAGAGCAATTATTATAAAGAGAAATTATAGAGAGAAAGAAGAAGAGAAGTCTGCTACCTCACTATTCCAGTATTCAGTCTTCTTCTGAGTTAAGAGATATCATTATTGTGGTAATGGATATTATTATTATAGTAAGGGGTATTATTCTATCGTATTCATGAAGAGAGTTATTTTCTTTAAATACTCATAAGGGTTGTTATTCCATTCTTTATTATTATGTTGGAATAACCTGTCTATGCGAAGTACCGCATACATGGTGAAATTCTTCTGTTATTCCATTCTTTATTATTCTGTTAGAATAACCTGTCTCTGCGGTTTATTGCATGCCTGGTGAATTCTGTTGTTATTCCATTCTTTATTATTCTGTTGAAATATCCTGTTTGTGTGGGTTACACATGACCTGGTTCCGTTCTTTATTATTCTGTTGGAATATCCTGTCTGTGCGGATTGCGCATAACCAGGTTCCATTCTTTATTATTCTACTGGGAATAACCTGTCTGTGCGGTCTATCACATGCATGGTGAATTCTTCTGTTATTAAATTCTTTATTATTCTGTTGGATTAACTTGTCTTTGTGGATTACCGCAATCATGGTGAATGATCCTTTGTATTCATTCCTTATTAAATTGTGGAAATGATATGTCTACGTGGATTACCGCATTGCGGGTAAAAATCTATTTGCAATTTCATATATTTTATTATACTCGTCTGAGATATCATTTGTTTTGTACTCGTCATGGAATATCATTTTCTTTGGAATTTTTTTTACGAGTTACTATTCATGGGTTACTATTCACTCAGTTACTATTCACTCTGGTATTATTCACTCGGGTATTTGGGTCCCTTTTTATGCCGAAGTATTATTCACGAGTTACTATCCACCCGATTACTATTCACTCTAGTATCATTCACTCTGGTATTCAAGACACTTTTCGTGTGGGGGTACTATTCACGGGGTACTATTCTCGAAGTACTATTCACAAGGTACTATTCATCCGAAAAATATATTTCTTTTTTGTCCAAATTATTTTTGGTACATGAATATTATTCTTGAATTTTACTCTACAAAGCAGTATTATGTTGACAATTTGGACGTTATTGATTTCTGGATAAATTAAATTATAAATCTTTAAAATTTATCCTTGAACTTGTTTTATTGAATTATTATGTCATTGTCATCATCCTTATGCTTATATTGTGATTAAAGTCATCTTTGGCTTACATGCATCGATTGACTTGGTATGATTATAATCAGAGATTATTCGGTATAATCATGATCGTAATGTGACGAATGATGGGGTAAAAGTCCTCATTGGCCTGTAGTTCATTGATGAACAATTGTTGGTATGATTATGACAATGGATTTTTCGGTATAATCATGACCATTGATGATTACAAGAATATCCTTGGCTGTGATGCATGGATGATTCAATTTTATTTGTTAAGCTGAGTCTCAGCGATAAAGTTGATGAAAAACTTTTTAAATCATAGAAGATAGTAGATTTTATGCTCTACTTGACTCTTCTAATGGATTGCTTATTTTCGCTGCAGTTGGTAATCTAAAACTTTTTGTCTATTGTATTCTATCAGTTGTTATATTGTTGAAGGCTAACGATAATTTATTATGCATTATCTTAGTCATAATATTTCTTACTAGGCTAGTTGAGCTCACCCTTTATTTCATTGTTCTCTTCAGGAAATGAGAATATAGCTGGGACTAGTCGGGAAATGGAGTGATGGTCCAGGATAAATGGCTTTAGTAGTCCTCACAATTCTACGGAATAATGTGATAATAATTGTAATGAGGACTCCATTGAGTGTGGATATTGTCTAGATGACAATATTCTTGTTTAAACTCTCAGCTATATTTTGTCGTATTTTACACGACTGTTTTATAATTAAGTTGTATTTGAATTTATGTACCATGTATATGACGACTCAAGATGAGTGATGTATACTTGTTTTAGGGGCGTCACACACACACACATTTATATAAAAACAGTAAACGCTCTGAATATTATATTCGGGCTCACTCGAATATATATTTAAGTATTTATATATATACAAAAGTAATAAAAAACCACAGATCAACGATCCGGGCATACCCACACCACGTGACTCTCAACGTTAGTAGATATATATATATATATATATATATATATATATATATATATATATATATATAAATGATAAAAAGCTTAAAAATCTGAAATATCTTATAGTTGGCTACCAATAAGACTTCAGATAGCTTTAAATGCCTAAAAACTCAGTTTCCCCCACTTAAATTTCTGTATGTAGCAAAACACGAGCTTATAAGTTTGTTAAAAGAAGAATCACTCAGTTTAGAGCACTATAGAAGTGTTTACAAGCTAAAATGGACATAGTTTTCTCTCCTTTTTCCTTTTTTTCTCTTTTTCAAATGAGCTGCCCAAGGTTCTTATTTATAGACCAGGGAGCTGCGGGTTTCATCGCGGCAGTGCAGGTCTACCTGCATCTACTCGGGGTGCCCCGAGCTCTACAGGTCCTATCATCTCGAAGTTTGTGCACTCGTGCAATGTTTTGTCTAATCGAACCTTCATAACTTTCAATTCGGGCCTCCGATAAAGGCGTGTTGTACCTTTACATAATGATGTTATCAAGAGCTACAGAATGACATGAGATTAGAGGTTGTACGAAGTCGGGAAGATGGGTCCATGACCAAATCTTCAAGTCTTCAAAATCTATCCGTTGTGTTGTCTTGTGTAGTAGTCACTCGGGATTTGGGCTATGGTTCTTGTGGGATACTTCATATACCGTGTTGATTGAAATGATTCTAAGACGACGTGGATGTAGTATCGAGATGGCAAAATGATGATTTTTCCCCTCATCGGGGTTATCTCCCGCTCTGCACAGATGTAGCAGTCGTTGCTCAGGGTTATCTCTGAGATTGGGCTGTTGTGAATGCTAAATGTCCTCAGGGTTGTCTCTGAGGTGTGCTTGACCTCCCAGGGTTATCTCCGAGGTTGAAACTGAGTGTCCCAGGGTTGTCTCTGGGGTTATCTCTAGAATTGGAAACTGAGTATCCCGGGGTTGTCTCCGGGATTGAGCTGATTTGACTTCCAGGGTTATCTGTGGAAGACGATTTTGCCTTCCTGTAAGGTTAGTAATAGGAATGTAAAATTTTGAGTGTCTACATATAGGATATGAATATAATACGCTATAAATAGGATTCGAAAGTGTTGATTTCTTAACGTGGATAGACTTCGCTTAAGGAAAGTATCCTAAACCCTTGCATTACTTCATTCAATAGATATCGTAAGCAAGTATCTAAACCTTATCTCTTTGAATGCAAGTTATTCTACTTATTCATTCAATTGAACAAGTATGTTTAGACTCTTGTGAAAACTATTATTCATGTTGAACTTGATATTGTTCTTGAATATTGAGAGAGAGTCGATGCCATTTGATTCGGCTAGACTATATGCATATTTATAAATTGGTCCAAACCAATTGACTGGTGTAGAAATCTTTAAAATTTAGTGGAACAACCCTTATGGTAAGGGTATGTTGTTGGAAACCCCAACACATGAATGGATATTACTATGGTGTTATACATAATTTAGAGTATTGTAGATTGATCATCTATAGTACTTAATTCTTTTAGGTTATCAATTTCATATTGGTGACTCTAGTAGATGTTCAATAGTCCTTAGTGATTGCTCAGTATAAGTTATTTTATCCAGTTGGATACGTTGATAGCCTTTGAATTCATATATATATATATATATATATATATATATATATATATATATATGTTGATCTATATTAAACTATCATGTCATATTCAAAAGATGTTATTCGAGAAACGTTGATATTCTTTGATTCATGATATTATTTTTATACCCTAAACTATCTTGGAGATTATACTTTGATATATCTCACTCGTGATTTAAATACTCTTTACCCTCGTTGTATATTACTTGTTATGTAATCTATTAAGTACTGTAGGTTGCGAGACTTGGGGGAATAATTATAATAAATCATTGTATATTATTCTAAATTAGATCTTTCGTTGTGAAAGTGGTATTTTAGTTATTTTTGTATGCCTGAGCACGTGATGAACCGAATTCGAGTGACCAAGTGGAGGTTTAAATTTGGGGGCGTCACACCCGATCACGTCCATTCCCCACCTTTAGAACGGCCAGGGTGAATTCATATTATGGAGCTCCCTTGGAGGGGTGTGGATAGCATTCCCATGAATTTGGCATTGATAACATCTCTTGATATGATCATTACAGTCAACCTTGAGAGAGAGCCAGAAATGCCCTACTCATAGGATTTTCTTGACAAGTAGAGGGCCGCTCATGTGTGGGTCGCATACTCCACCACGGATTTCATCCATGAGCCTCTGAGCTTGGTCTTTGTCTAAACATCTGAGAAGGCCAAGTCCAGTATCTCTTTTGTAAAGTGCGTCTCCACTCAGTTAGAATTTCATAGCCATGCGATGAATCCGCTTTCTTTCAGCTAGACTAGCCTCAACGGGTATAGATCCATCTCGTAGATATTCCCTGATATCCTGATACCAAGGCTGTTGGATGGGAGACAGTTCCTCCATTACGTCTCCAATGTAGTTCCCGTAGGATGGTGCCTTTTTCTGGGAAAATGTGAAATTTGGCATGTCTTTCTTGTCAAGTATGTTGATCAAGGAGGCCAAAGTTTCTAGTGCATCCGCAAAGTCATTCCTATTCCGAGGAATGGGGAGGAAGGATATTTCATCAAACTCCGAAGCCATTTGGATAAGTTATCGATGGTAAGGCAACAAATATAATTCTCTGGTGTGATTAACTCAAGTGGTTTGTCTGATTACCAGTTCAGAATCTCTAAAGAGAGTTAACCGTTTAACACCCATGGATTGGGCTAGTTTCAACCCCATAATACAGCCTTCATACTTAGCTATGTTGTTGGTGTTGACAAATTATAATTTGATGGCAACGGGACACTGCTTTCCCGAAATGGATACTAGAACTGCTCCAGCTCCAGAACATTCAATGTTTACAGCTCCATCAAAATACATCATCCATAGTTGGTATGTATCGTCCTGATGGTGTTAATGAATTGTCATTACCCCTTAATCGGGAAAATATGTTTCCAAGGGTTTTAAATCCCCTAAAAGTGCGGAGGCCAGTTGATCCTCACTTCCTTAACCTTTGATAGACTTTTGAGTCACATAGACGATGTCAAATTGCTGCAGGATCAACAGTCATTTGGATAGTCGACAATTTAATATGGGTTTGCTGAAAACGTACTTGAGAGGATCCATGCGGGATATGAGATGGGTTGTATGACCATGGAGATAATGCTGTAATCTCATGGAAGCCCAGGCTAAGGCACAACAAGTATTCTTAATCAGAGTATACTTGTGCTCACTGATGATGAATCTTTTGCTGAGGTAATAGTTAACTCTTTCTTGGCCTCTATCATATTTCTGTCCCAGTATGTAGCCCATGGCATTATCATTGATTAACAGGTACATAAACAGGGGAACACCATCTCTGGGAGGTACCAAAGCAGGAACTTTGACTAGTTGCTCTTTGATGAAAAGGAAGGCTTTTTGACACTCTTCGTTCCATTTCTTGGAGGAGTTCTTCCTTAACAACTTGAAGATGGGTTCACAGGTTCCTGTGAGTTGGGAGATGAATCGACTGATGAAATTGATTCTTCCCAGAAATCCCCGTATTTCCCTCTCTGTCCGGGGTATGGGCATTTCAGTGATTGCTTGGATTTTTGCAGGATCCAGCTCAATGCCTTTATGGCTTACTAGGAATCCCAGCAACTTAGCCTGCTTTGATGCCAAAGGCGCATTTGGCCGGGTTCAGCTTCAAGTTGTACTTACGCAACTGGTTGAAGAGCTTTTTGAGATGATCTAGGTGGTATTCTTCCCTTCGGGACTTGATAATGATGTCATCCATATAGACTTCTATCTCTTTGTGCATTAGATCGTGGAAAAGATGTGAGGACCTTGAATATTAAACAATTCAATTTTTACGAATAATTTTTTTTTATTTAATATCAGTATTGGTTATCAGTATTATGTTGAGCATCTATGATATGAGCATAACAAGATAGTCAAACTATATTTGACTAAGTAATATGAGTGAAGTTATGTTAAACAACTGATGAAAACCCTAACCCTAATTATGGATAGGGATTTGAGTATTAATACAGTTAGTATAATTGTATCTATAATTATGTGTTTGTACAGTATAGGATTAATGATAACATGTTAATCAGATAAGGTATAAACTTAGTAAACCCTAATGTTAGATTAGAAACCCTAATATGTAGTTAAAAAACCCTAACGATCAGTTAGGAACCCTAATTATATTTTCTGACACCCTAATTTCTGATTCAGGAACCCTAAACCCTAATTAGCAAACCCTAATGGTGATTATCAAACTTTAAGGGTTAAGATTAAAGGGAATCATGTTAAATGACAAAACAACCCTTAGAATTATGTGGGAAATTACTAAAATACCTTTACTTAACTTTTAAGTTAGGAGATTTTGTCAAATTTAGTGACTCACCACTTAAGATATTACCATGTGTTAAAATAAAACTTGAATCAGCCAAATTGTGCCACCTAACAACATTAGTAACCACAAGATCAAAAAGTGAAAGATTAAAGAAAGAGAAAAATTATGATAAGCTCATTTGTGTTCATGAACCCAACCAAGTCTTTCTCTCTCTCTCTCTCTCAAAGCCAAGTTAGATATTTAGTCCCTAGACAAGTCAAGAACACCTCAAGATCATATTAGGAAGTGAAGATCAAAGGATATTCAAAGAGAGGTGTAAACCCTAACCAAGCTAGATCTTGTATGCTTAGACAAATTTTGTGTTTTAAGTTTATTTATGTGTTATAGGATGTTATATAGTGATCTATGATGATATATTATGGATCCATAACATTAAAGTGCTTGAAAATGAAGTTTTTAAAAACTGTCAAGAACCCAGATTTATTGCCTGATAGTCAAATGTCAGAGGCCATAGATCCAAATCTGTTAATTGTTAGACTTGCTAGGTGTATCAGTGTTGTAGTATGTTATGAGGAGAGTAAACTGGAAGTGGAATCATGTTCATATCATGTCCAGATTCCAAGTAATTATTAATGGTCAAACATGGTTGACTAGTCATGGTAATGAGTTTCTAGGTAACCCAGAAATTCTCCAGAATGGTCTGACAAGGTTTTAATGTGCTTAGATCTTGCATGTGTTATGTGTTTAGCTTGTGTAAATGTATCATTGTTATACCCTGGTGTATGGACTATATAACCATGACATTAGAACACCTAAACAATCAACATAATCAAAGTTATTAGCAGTCAAAGTAGGTTGACCAAGCACATAATGGGTTTTCTGGAAATTCCAGAAAACTGAAGAACATGTTTTTTGACAGGGTTTGACCAACCCAGATCTGACTTATGTGATGTAGTTAAGCTACCTAAGTGTAGTACTTTTTTTCTTTGACATCATGTTATCTATAAGAGTGACAGTTTAACACCCAACCATTACACAAAGACCAAGTTATTGAAACTCTAAAGTAGCTACCTAAGACTGTCTGAGTTTCTGGGTAACCTAGAAAGTCCAGATTAGCCCTGACAACAACTTTGGATGCTTATATCTTCATGTTATGTGGTATTTAGACCATGAAATTTGTTTGTACTTGTAGTCTTACACTAGTACCACACCATGAATACACTTTCAATCCCAGAAATTTAAGTAGTTAGGAATTAACCATGGCCAAAGTAGCCCCCAGGGCATTGACCATGGTTGTTCTTCGTTGATGAAGAACACCAACTGCGACAGTTTTCGTCACTAAAGCCTATAACGACAGTTTTAATATAATTAATTAATTAATTTCCAATAAATCAATAAAAATAGAAAATAAATAATAAAAATTCAAAAATAAGTTTTAAAAATTATTTTAAGTTATAAAAATTAAATTTTGATAATCTGACATAATTTTCATTAATATTTTAATCTATTTAAATATTAATGATATTAAATTTATTTAATAATTATATTAAATAAATTAGTTAAAAATGATTTTAATATTTTAAAAATCATTTTAAATGATAATAAAGTGTTCGAAAATATTTTAAGTTATAAAAGATGACTTTTAATATTTTGAGATAAATTTCATTAATAACTTAATATTAATGATAATAAATTTATTTAATAATTGTATTAAATAAATGGAATGATTTTTATGATTTAAAAATCATTTAAAAATGATATAAATGATTTAAATATTTTAAGTTATAATAAATGATTTTTAATATTTTGATGAAAAATAAATTAATATTTGAATATTATTGGTAATTATTTAAAAATAATTTTAAATGTTTCAAAAATCATTTAAAGGTAATATTAATGTTTTAAAAATATTTTGAGTTATTATAAATAACTTCTAATATTTTGACAGAAATTTCATTAATATTTTAAATTATTTAAATATTAATGATAATGAGATTATTCCATATTTAAATCATTTTAAAATGATATCAGTGTTTAAAAAATCATTATAAAAGATAATAATTATTTGAAAATTATTATGAGCTTCCGAAATTTTTTATAAAGGATAATTAAATCATCTAAAATAATATTGAAACTGTGAAATAGAATTTTATTGAAAATAAACTCATTAAGTGTCTGATAAGGTAATAGAGACACTGTATTAATACCGAAGTCCAACTAGACTGAACTAGTTTAACCTAATAAGTGTTTTTATAGGTTCTAAACACTGTTGTGACTACATGTTTATGTGTCTAAGTTGTACAATGACTTTAACTAGCAGTATTATGTGTTGTGATGAGTTACGCTAATTGTGAGATTAATATTATTGATGATAGGTCTTTCAACAGAGCTAAATTAGATTGTGTAGCAGTTTCCTAACTCAAACTTGAGTTGTTATTTTTCAAACATGTTAGTGGATAATTATTGATGATTATTCCACATCTAAGATTGTTATTGAATATTCGTATGTATTGCAATTTCTTTAACTCAAATTTGAATTATTATTTACCATCATGTTAAGTGGGAAATTATTGCTGATTATACCGCGTGTAAGATTATTATTGATTATTCGCAATTAGTGCAAGTTCATTAACTCAAATTGAGTTTTAAATTTCAAAAGCATGGCTGGTGAATAACTATTATTGGTTATTCACATCTATAAATATTATTGTTGATTGTAAATAGTGTAATTGATTTCTATTTATTATTGAACAGTTTATGACTTAGGTCTCAGTTAATTGTTTTGGCGAGACTAATATTTGTAGAAACTTGATACGTTTTAGTATTTGAACTAAGTTGTTATTGAAACGTCAATGCCAATTATTTTGGCTAGATCAGTACAGATATTATATGTTTAAATCTTTAGCATTTTTTTAAATCCAAACCATATTGTTGTGGAACGAACTCTTGATGTAAGACTAAGATGAATAACCCTTAACTTTGTGGTCATACATTCGACTATCGTGCTATTTTTGAGTATTATGCATAATATCGGGCACAAGGGGTTGGCCGCTCCAGGTACTTGCAGAGAGTTATAGTTTAGTTTTTATAACTAACTTATAATTCTGAGGTAATTCAGTATTGAATGCCTGATAATTCCTCGATTAGTTCATGATCCCATTGTGATCACTTATCATGAAATCTGGGAATATCCCACTTTATTATTGTAGTATTACTATCTCTTGTTAATCAATTAAACATTATTAAAACTTTGAAAGAGTTTTACTCTTTCATTATTGAATTATTGTTTAGCATGAAATTCGATAAAGTCTTGTTATTGATAAATGATTTATTCAGCTACTTCAAAATCTATTGAATATTATTGAATTCCTATCAAATCTAGACTCTAATATTCTTGATTCATATTTCTTATTGTATACTCTAACTTGCGGAGAAAACTCGTTGCTCACTCTTACTTAAAAATAATATTTCAGCTAATGATGAGGTAACATGAGTGGTAGATAAAGACAAGGGCAAGGACAAAATGCAGGAGTTGTTATTATAACTTTACTTATTATATTTTTATATATAAACCTTTTTTTATATCTAAAGGTGTGTATGTTATGGTAAGGTTAGACAACCTGGGATATTATATTAATTATATTAATTAATGGTATGTATGATGATAATTATAAATGAATGGGTAGTTAGATGTTATTTGTATGGTGGATCATGAACACCAAACCCGGGGTTAGGTAACCTGGATTTGGAGGAGTCACAAAAGAGCCATCATGGCTAGCTGATAGGTAGCTCCGACATTGAAGAGGCCGAATGACAACCGTCTAAAGCAAACTCGCACCTTTCCTTCAGGTTTAGGCACAAGGACTATGTTGGATAGCCACTCAGGGTATGTTGATACCATGATAATTCCGGCTTGAAATTGTTTCATAACTTCTTCTTTGACTTTCAAACCCCACTCATGTTTTAATATCCTGAGTTTTTGTCTGACTGGCTTGAATCCCTCTTTGATGGGAAGGCGATGAATGACGATGCCAGTTGACAAATTGACCATATCTTCATGAGACCATGCAAACACATCCTAGAATTGGGTCAATAGAGTAACCATAACATTCCTTTGGTTTGGAGTAAGGTCCGTACCAATCTGGATTTGTTTGCGGTTTTCTAAGGTTTCGAGGTTAAAAGAGGTGGTTTGATCATGATTTGGCTTGGGTTTGTCTTCAACCCATTTTTTGATCTCCTGAGGTATCTCATAGTCCTCTTGTTCAATCTCCATCAAGTCAGAGTCAAACTTTACATCAAAGTTGCAGTCCTTGTGAAGAATAGGCACCTCATCAGTAAGTTTAGGCATATCTAACTTTAGAGTCCTGAAACAAAATTCTTTCACTTAATATATGAAATTGTTTAATCATACAAAGTGTTAGCATGAAATGACAAAATCAACTGCTAATACTATGCAATAAAAGTAAGCAGTTATTGCTATCTACAGGGCAGAAGGAGTTTATGCCATTTTTTCCCTTTTCAGAAAATACAATGAGTGCTGCTCCAATTGTCAAGGGTCAAATCCTGGTGGATAGCTGTGATGAAAGGGGTGTTGTCATCCTCCTTCTCTTGAATGATGACCATGACATCTGAGCAGTCATCATCTAAGATATCCTTGTTCATACCCTTGGTATATGCCAGGAAGTACATCTTTGATAAGTGCCTCTTAATGTCTTGTTTGCGCCTTTGATTCCTTTCTTCCATATATGGGTCTAGAATCAAGACTTCTTTTCGTTTAACCAATATTGGCTTAGGAAAAAACATGCCTATCACAGAGGTAGGAATTTTCCATAGAGGCCGTACAGAATCAGCATCTGCAGGATTAGGCAATAACCTTGTAGATGAAGGAACCGGTGTATTCTTGTGCGGTTTCCTGTGACTGGACCCAGAGGAGTAGCCTAATCTGGATTTCCCTGTCTGGCTGGGAACTTGAATTGGGCATTTTATTCCTTGCTGATTCTTTCCTAACCCTTGTCCAGGTTGGAAACCCAAGGATATTATTTCTTGAGTTGCCGACATTACTTTTGGCAAAAACTCTGGGTTTTAGAGTTGGATCCCCAATGGGTTGATAGTGAGTGTTGCTCACCTCAAGGGCTTGGAAGCTAACAGGCTCAACTTTGTCATTGAAACTGATGAGAGGTACATCATTCAATACAAGATATTCTGGCTCAGCATTGACAGTGACCAGATTATTGTTGATGATATACTTGAGTTGTTGATGAAGAGTGGATGGGACGGCTCCCGCCATATGAATCCAAGGTCTTCCCAACAGTAAATTATACCATGTAGTGATTTTGAGCACTTGGAAGGATATGTAAAATATATATAGACCGATTTCTCCTGGTAATTCAATCTCTCTGACATCATTTCGTTTAGATCCATAAAAGGCTTTGATGATTATGTGGCTGCTTCGAATCATGTTGAGATTGATGTTCATTTTTTCCAGTATGACATAGGGGAAGATGTTTAGGGATGGTCCTCCATCTATTATCACTCCTCCGACCATATATCCGAAAGACATCACCGCTATGTGCAACTGTTTATAATGATCCGTCCCTTCAGGAGGTGTGTCATCATCGATGAAGGATATCACATTACTATTGAAGATGTGATTAACCAGATGATGGAATTTTTCAACATCCATTGTCTTTGGCAAGTGTCCCATCTTGCAGAGGAATTCTTCAATCTTCTTCTTGGGCACTTTCCCCTTTGATCTGATGATAGGCTTCATCACTCGTTGTGGAAGATACAGTGGATTTTCTTTAGACACTACAACAGTTGTGTTTGATGTTGATCCTATAGCCTCTCCATAGTTCCATGGGAATTTTTAAGGCTGATGACAGGATATTGTAGCCTAAATGGAAATATGATTGGCTTTGGAGCAACCACTTTAAAAGGGTTTTCAACTCCTTTAAGCTGAATTGGTTGAATTATAAGTGGTGTGGTTGCCACATCTCCTTCAGAGGATATAACCGCTATGACTTTTTTCCATCCTGGAGGGAATGTGTCTTCACTCTTAAATGATACAACATCGTCTTCTGCCATTTGTAGGTCACCTCTGTCAATCATGTTTTGTATAAGATGGCGTAGTGCCCAACCTTCGTCAGTTCTGTGACCACGAGAGTGAGAGTGGTATTGACATACTCCAGTAGCATCAAACATTTTTGAGCGTGGATTGACTGGAGGTAGCAGTGCTGTGATTTTTCCCTCATTAATTAGCATCTGCAATATTTCTTTCATTGGTTAGCCTAAATAGGTGAATTCCTTTTGTTGGCAAAGTCCCGACGGACTTTAGCTTTTTCTTTTCTTGCAAGCTTTTCCTCCAGTGTTTCACTTTCTTACGTAAGTGGTGGAGTATCTGTAATAAGAGAAAGGAGGCTGGCATGCTCCTGACTGAACAACTTCCGTGTAACTTGGTGTTGATGAATCACCAGTTCTGCCAGTTGATTGACTTGTTCAGCCAAGAGACTTTAACTCTCATTCCATCATGAACTGGAACTCTGAATAATCCCATTTGTCAGAATTATCCTTACTAGTTTAGGGGAGAACCACCCACATATTTGAGGTACTTGGAGCTTTCTCCACTGCCTCTACTGAGCATGTTAACCTTCTCTTCCTTTTGTTGAGGGATAGGGTTGTCTTGAAAATGTGGTTATTTCGGGCTTGGTCACCACAATCTCACCACTATCAATTATTTTTTGGATCTTATGCTTGAGGGCCCAACAATCTTGAGTATCGTGACCTGGAGCTCCAAAATGGTAAGCACACTTTTTGCTTGTAGTGATGCCTTTTCCACTTGGATTAGCTGGTGGAAGGAGATAAGTAATCTTCTTCTGAGTTGTCAGAAGTTTGAAGATTTTTTCAAGTGAATCCCTAAGGGTGTGAACACTCTTGAGCATTTAACTTCTCCACTCTTTGGCAAGGGAGAATTTGAAGACTAAGCTTGAAAAGGGGAGTAGTTTCTTCTCTGAATAGACAAGTTTTGATTGCCTTTTTGTCCTTGCAGTATCAAGGAAACATCCTCTTCTTTATTCTTATGGACCCTCCGGGGGTTGTTCTCATAATTTCCAGATTGGATATGCTCAGTTACGAATTTTACGCGACGAGGTCTTGAATCTTCCCAGACTTCAATCCCATTTCTGCCATTTTTTCGTGCTTAATCATTTCTGAGAATAGCTTTTGTAATAACTCGATATTTTCTATTAATTAAATCAGAAATTTTGTGTATAAATTTTTTTATTATTATTATTTTAAAGGTGAGAATATGTCACTACAAGAAATCACACAAAAATGAAGCTAAAATTTGTCGCATAAAATTCATTTTTCGTCACTAAAACATTTATTGACGATTGTTAATCGTCACAGAGAACGTCACCGTATGAGCGTGGTATTAGGTTTATTTGACAATATTTGATGTCGTCACTAATGTTTTAACTTATGGTGACGATCTACATCATTGTCACTTAATTAATTACTTTTAGTGACGTTAATAACGTCACTATTTGAATGAAACTTTTGTCACTCTATATTATGTTTCGTCATAAAAACTTAGTGCATTAAATGACAAAAATCGTTTTTCGTCGTTAAATGATATTGTTTTAGTGACGAAAATATGTTACTCTATTTAAATCATCTAATTTTAATGATGACAATATTGTCATATTTATGATTATTCTTTCGTCATGTTATTGTGTTTATCGTCACCAAAAATAAGAAAATAAATGACAGAAAAATTCATCACCAAATAATATATTTAACATGACAATTATATCGTTGTCATTTCATATTTTAAATAATATTTCAAAATAATATGTCACCAAAGAATTACTTTCTGGGACATATTTTTCAATGTCACTAATTAATGTTTATGTTGACCATACATCTCGTCGCAGAAAGAGTTATTAATAGTGACAATTATTTGTTATGACTAAATGAAAAACTAAATATAGAATTATAGATCTAGAAATAAGAAAAATGAATACACCAATAATATTTAACCAAAATGATTGTAATGATAAAAAACACCAATAATATAATAACTAAATTTCCATTTTCCATCATATTTAACCAAAATAGAAAAATTAGAATCAAAGTATCATCCATTCTACTTAACATCAATAATTTATCAAGTATAACATTCTAAACAAAATATCCAACTTTTTAAATATGATAAAAAGTTCAGAAGTTTTGAACGTCGACAAGCTTATCAGGAATTGTTTTCGACTCTTTCTGTCCCTAGGCTAGTGCTGCCTTAATTAACCATAGGAATTCTGGATTGTTTACCAACTTATTCTGAATTCCTGAGTGGTACAGTTCTGTCTCTTGTACTTATCTTCATAATTGTTTCCTACAACCAAAAAACATGAAATACTGATAAATAACCACAAAACATGAGATCCTTAATGAAACTATTTAGAAGCGAAACCCAGAGAGGGAAGAGAAGTTCAAAATTTCCATAGATTCAAAGATTAAGTTCATATTTTCTAACAATTTGAAGGTAAAAAGATGTGCAGAACTGCGTTGGAAATCAAGATATCTTAAAGATGAAAATTTTAATGCCGAGCAGCGATGGAAACTCATAATAGTCCAATGTCGCAGCCGCAGCCGCAGAAGCAGTAATCACCAATTCAAAAGCATTAATAACAAAGATATTCAGATGGGAAAAGTGCATCCCCAACTCAATAGCAACAATCAAGGCGTTCAGGTGAGCATTTACCATTTTAAATGTTGCAACAGCGACAACAACCAGCAAGGCACTCAGCATTAGGCTCAGTTGTCATAACCACTTAATGGGAGACTTTTGATCCTGTTTTGTGATCAAAGGCCACGCCAAACACCAATAATACAATGCATTCTAAATACCTTGTTGCGAAAATTTACCTGCAAGTTTTTAAAATAAATTGTTCCGATTTCTGGCCAGTTTTTTGATGGTCTGCAATTTTCAATCACCAGAGGTGCTTCACTGGTATGTTTTGAGTACTGAAGAATTCTTTAAACTGAAATCATTTTAATTTCTACATTGCATATATTCCAAATAACTGATGCTTGCTGAACATTTAAATTGATTCCATATGTGACTGCCAACCCTATAATGCCTGTAGAATATTCATCCATCCTGATTAGTTTGCCTTCAATCTGCCAAATAAGAACGACATATTAATTCTATCAGCTAAACAATGTACTCATCCAACTCTCCTGAAATCAACTCATAAGAAAAAAGAGATTGATATTTGAGATATTAAGGAAATAATCTAACATTGATTGTAATGGAACAACATGCATGAAGTTTCTCTAGAGTATAATATCCATATGGCTTACTAAAAAAGTTTTAGAAAGCTGGAAGTATGATAGATTTCTCACAAGAAATGTGTCATCAAACAGTCCTTTTACCCCTTTTACAAATTTAGGAGGATCGGGGGAAACATGTCAAGAATGAGAAATAAGCTAAATCAGAATGCATTACCATCATTCTAGCATAAGCAGATCCGATACATCCAGCCCCAATCACACCAACAGTCTGTCCTTTAAGCAAATTTCCTACAAAACTATAAGAACATATATAGAAGTCCAATCATACAATTGAACTCAACAAGAACCAATAAAGTGAACATAATGGTAACTAGCGGTGCTCGTACAAATGAGGAAGCCATCCATCATATAAGTCAGCCCTCATGAACTCATCTACTTCCATAATTCTTCTAGCTGCTACTACAGAAAGTGATACTGCAAACTCTGCTGTTGTCTCAGTGAGCACACCCTAGATATATAGCCACCGAGTTATGTCTCAATATATACATCTATATACTTATTTGATCACCCAAAGCCCGGAACTATACTTCTCCACAGAACCAAAATTACCAAGAATAGTACATGTTTATACAGAAATGTACAACTTTACTAACAATATCTAACAAAACCATCATGACTAACTAAATTTATCCATGCAAAGTAGTCTAGGAAATATATAGAGAAACTACATGAAACATAAAAGCACATAATTTTTGACAACTCAGAACTAAAAAGCATATCCGAAGGAGACAGAAACTTACAGAGTGTTGCCAACAGCAACACCGTACTTAGTGGCAGCATTGACATCAACATTATTGTATCCCACAGCTATGTTACTGAAAGCTTTTCTTCTTGCTCTGTTCAATGCAGAGAACAATGTCTCCCCCCAATCCTCAGTCAACTGGGAAAGGACAAAAAACCCAAAAAGATACCAACTTTAAAAACAAAAACTCTATTTTAAATTTAAAACTAGTGCTAAGAGCAATAAATCAAGTGCTGCATAATTGATGAGAAAAAAGACAAGGAAAACAGACCTGCTTGATCAGATTTATATCTAGTTCTGATTCACGAAAAAGCATATCTGCACTAGTATTACAGAAAAACATAAATTCTCGTTCACCATCAGACCTGAGTGTAACAAATGCCAGTGTTGTCCTTGCAGCTGGATCAAATCGCATGCCAGAGTTGTTGACCTTATTTTGTTTCAAAATGTCACCTAACATGTACCCGAATTCATCCTCACCCACCTGAGATACAATATTCAATTATTTACAAAGCTATAACTGCAATCAAGTTAAAGGACAAAGCAATTAACAGAATAACAATGTATGACACTCGTACAATGAAAGGATAAGATAAAGTAGATCTAAAAGTCATATTAGTCAAGGTAAAACAATTTAAAAATAAAAACTATATCAACCCACCTGATGTTCATTACTCCTCACATATGACAAAATAATGTAATCCTTCTCTCTCCCTAGGAAGGAATCTACACTTGCAACCTATAAAAAAAATGTTATGCTGAATGTTTGTGAAACACTGAATTTCCCATGTTTCAAGGTCAGAGAGAGGAAGAACCACGTGTTTTTCACATGATCTCTCTTTAGTAGATTAAATTGAGATTTTTGCACCTCAAGTATTTGAGTTAGAACTACTCAATTTCCCTTCTAAAAAGACTCATCTCCTACTTATTCCCATGTTGTTGTTAGGCCCCCATGACGGCTTTGGTATTACTTCAAAGTTTAAAGGAAAGTTCAGCGAAGTTGGGTAACTAGGCATTGATTTAGGTGCTCTATAAGATCCCAAGGCATGCCATTGCGAGCCAAACGTCAAAAATTAGAAGCAAACATAAATATGTTATTCAAAGAGTCTTAATCCCAACCCCATTCATGTCACATACTAAAAGACGCCACATTGCATCTCCGGTGCTGTAACCAGGTCTAACTTCACGAAGATGGCAGACTGACACCGCTAATATATATTTTTCCAATTCATGTAGATCTTCAAAATTGATTTCCCTTGATGGATCAAGCTCCTGGTCATATCTAAGAAACGCCAATGCATGATCCACTATGTTTGTCACAGCGTCTTTACACCCATAACCAATGCCAGATGTCAGAACAGCCTTGGTCACAATGTCTTCAGTGTAACCAAAGTCCACTATCTACCTTATTGTACTCTTCAAAATTGTGTCCAAGTTATCTAATATGAGCTCCTCTAACTAAGATTCATATAGATCGCTCCAATGAGCATCTTGCAGTTCATCGGTAGCTGCTATCTCCTCCTCGGGATCGCTTGGCACCACTTGGGATGGCCCTAGAGCACAAGACAACCCAAGATCAAGCGTCAAATCATTGGAATTGTCTTGACTTTCACTAAATATATCACACCCACTCCGGTGTTCCTCATCAGATATGTGTGGATCAGTACTGAATTTCCTCTTATTCCTACTTCCCGTTTCTTGAACAGATATAGCTTGTGATGTTTGACTCGAATTAGTACTACATGCCTCAGCAACCATTGGTGTCATTACAATCTGTAAAATATCAACATATCAAACAATATAGCAAATTTAATTTACTGGTTATCTTTAAAATACACATACAAAATCAAAATTTTAAAGTTTAACAAAAAAACTGTCCAATTAAACAAAACTAGAATCATACCATTGATTCTATTATAAGTATTAGAATCTACAAACTAACATCATTTCTGCAGCAAAACACCATAATTAATCATCAAACAAGAGATTCCCACAACCGAAAATTCAATAATCAATGTGTTAACTTCATTTATACCCATTAATTTTCCAATCAACCCATATACATATCAACAATCAAAAGCAGCCAACAGATGATTAAATCAAAGATAAAACACCCAGATAAACTGAAGAACATGCATTCATTCAGTGAAAATCCCCAATAAAAGTGAGAAAAATCAGACATTTATCAAAATCAAAATTTTTCAATCCATACATACCAGATTTAAGTTATGGGTCGAGCAATCAAGGGTATAAATCAACTCTAATGTTCTTACCTAGAAATCGGTAAAGAAATCACAATATTAAATTTTTGAATACCTTTTGGAGAAGCTGTTGTCAGATGTGACAGTGATCTTGCTCTTCACGCGGACGACGGAGACAGAATCACCCAGAGCTCTGGCCTTGCCACCGACCTTGATTCTCTCCTGAAGGAACTTTTCCAGTGAAGCAATGTCCATAATTTTGTCCTTCACCGACTTTCCGCAGTAAATCACGAAAGTCGCTCCCTTCTTCTTCCCCTTCGCTCCGGTCGCTCCTCCTGTCCCTTTACTCATCTTCGCTTTTCTTCTCTGAAATTAAATAAGCAATTTTCAGATACACAACAATAATATATTTCATATAATATGCAGATATATACATATATACGTATGTGAATATAGAGAGAGAAGAGCTCTTACCAAATTGAACTTTAAAACGGCTGACTGTAACGGAATATGGGATGTTTATGAAGAAAAAGGAGGAGACTATCGATCTATTGTAAGAGAGCGAGAGAGAGATAAAGGAGGAGGAGGAGGAGGTCGCTGGCGAGGGAGCGACGAAGGGACAAAGGGTTTGTCGTCGCTGCTGCTAGAGAGAGAAAATGGGAGAGAAAGAATGAGAGGAAGAAATGAGAGAGAAGAAAGTACTCTTCCGCGTTCCATTTCAAATTGCATTTTTTTTTACATAGCTAACGCTTTTTTTTAAAACGTTATCTATTTAAAATCAAAAATTACCCTTATAAATACATAACATTTTTTATATATATCTACAATATTTTATTAAAAAATAGTATAAAAAATACCACAATATTTTTTTATAAAAATGTCAACTTTTAAGTATTGTCTTTTTATAATTTTGTACTAGTGAAATCAAAGAACAAAATCGGTAATACCTATAGGCATTGGAACTTTTGAGAATCACCTAAGAATGAAGAGAAGTGGGATATCAATAGCCAAACCCCAATTCAACGATAAACATACCCAAATAGGTGAAAAGAATCGATAATACCGACCGGAATGTGGCGAAATTACTTCAGAATGAAAGAAGGAGTTTGGGTTGGAATTTGAGGTTGGTAGTATACACAAAGAATTTTATACGTATTTTAAAACATAAAAGTATTTTTATTTTTAAAATAAAACATACATATTATAAACATTATAATATTAATTTTTATTAATATTATACATATTATAAATATTTTCTACCTCATTTTTAGCATATGCATACTATATCCACGTGTGTCTGATTATTGATTTCACGTCATTTCCTTGAATTTCTTTTTTTTTAAAATGTCATGTAAGAAATAAATAAGCAGACATCCACTAAATTTAACAAAATGGCCCAATTAAACATTTTTTAAAAATCATAGTGGACCAATTATATTTTTTATAGTACAATGGCTCAATACTTACAACTCGACGAACACAATAGGGTAAATGTGTTTTTTTTCTTCCAATTTACAAGTATTAGGAATTTGGCTGACTGACTTGCCACGTAGGAAATAACTTATTTTATTATTTTTTTCAAAAGCCACGTAGGAAATTTAGTTCAATTTTTTAATGTCAGTGAGTAAAATTGGACGGAATGGCTTGATTAACAATTTTTAAAAAACACAGTGGACCAATTGAATTTTTTTAAACTACAGTGACTAATTGCTTAAAACACGACGACCACAATGGGATAAAGGTGCTTTTTCCCGTTTTTTGTGCGATTTCGGAGGCGATTTCGGTTTTTTGCTCAGCCCTTGTCAAAACTTATATATGTAAAAAATGAGTTACAAGAAAATATTCATATAAATTATTTTAGAAATTAATTTCTTTTTTAAAAAATTATAAGTGAGAGAATATGGTCATTATAAATTACATTTAATTTACTACAAACTTTAATTTTTTTAAATTAGAAAATATTATATCTATATGTGCTCAATTTTAATTTCAAAAATTATAAATCTGACCAAAAAATTAAAATTGGACACTTATTTTGAGACAGAGGAAGTGAAACATTTCACTGTATAATTTTGCATCCAAATAAATAATAATTTTGAAATGAAAAATGATGCGTTTTGGAAAAAAGGCCGAAACATGCTTATTGGGTTTATCTTAATTTTGGACAACATGCTTATTGGGTTTATCTTAATTTTGGGCAACAATTATACAAAATACGCAATAAAAAAAATTGTTGACAATGAATGTAGCCCATATTAGGATACAAAATATACCAAAAAAATATTTTTTTTGCCCAAGATGAGGAAAAATAACATCGACAACAAAAAAAATTAAATAGGGAGGAAATTATTTTTTTCCCACTAACAAATTAGCAACGAAATTTTGCACCAACCTATGAATTTTGTTACGAAAAATGAAAGTCTTTTAGAAACTGAAACGAATGAAAAATTTTGTTGCTAAATATACATTTTTGGCAACGACTTTATAAATCGTTGCCCAATAAATCGTTGCCAAATGTCCATTTTTTTGTAGTGGAATTAATAGAATTTATGACGAACCAGTGTTGTCACTTATACACTCATCTAATTAGTGACACACTATTATCTCGTCATATAAAATTGGTATTTATGATAATAAAAATGGTCATAAATTATTAATTTTTTGTCTTTACAAAATTTACCTCCAAATCAAATTGTGACGATATTACATACTTTGTCACTAAATATAACAATTTATGATGAATAATTTTTTTCACTTATCCACACAGCTAATTAGTGACGCACTATTATCTCGTCATATAAAATTGGTATTTGTGACAATACAAATTGTCATAAATTAATATTTTTTCGTCTTTAAAAAATTTCCCTCCAAATTTTTTTAGAAAATTTTTGCCTCCAAATAAAATTGTGACGATATTACGTACTTTGTCACTAAATATAAGAATTTATGACAAACAATTTTTGTCACTTATCCATGCATCTAATTAGTGACACACTATTATCTCGTCATATAAAATTGGTATTTATGACAATACAAATTGTCAAAAATTATTATTTTCTTCGTCATTAAAAAATTTCCCTCTAAAAATTTGCCTCCAAATAAAATTGTTACGAATTTGTATTTGGCGTCACTAAATGTGAACATTAGTGACGAAAGCACATTGTCGCTAACATTTATAAATAATTAATGACAAACTATTATGTTATCATCGAAAGAAATATTTTGTGACAATAAATATTGTCATCAATTATTACAAAATGTCACTAAAAGGTTTTCCTTCGAAATTTTGGTACGAAATTTTTCTTCCAAAATAACTTGTGACGAAATTTTATTAATCGTCATCAAATGTGTAAATTAGTGATGATATAAATGATTAATAGTAACAAAAGTAAAAGTTATCACAAAAGCAAAAGTTTTAGTGACGATTATGAATTTCATAATTATTAATTAACAAATTGTGACAAAATTTTATGCGTGGCAAAAATTTCGTCATAAAATGTGTGATTTCTTGTAGTGTGTGCCAAGTAATGTGTATGAATATTTGTGATAATTAAAAATTTATTTATTACATAAATAATTTTAAATACTTTTATTTTAGAACTATTGATCATTATAAATTATATTCTTATAATAATTTATTTTATAGTAAAAATGTTTTTATTAATTATTTTCCAAGAAAATATGTTTATATATTATTTAAATAATATATGAAATGATTATATAATAATTATAATAATTATTTTATTATATGAATTTATTTTAGATTAATTAATTTAATTAATTTAACTTAATTAGTAATGTTGTATATGCAAGATAAATCAGATATGGAATCCAAACCCTAATGTGAGACCCCAAATTTTATGAATAAAGATTTAAATTTCTCGAAATATTTTTTGAAAATTATGGTGTGGATTTGATTTAATGTTATAGTTATGGGTAATATTTATAAATTTTGCAAAGTATGTAAGTTGTTATATAATATTCATTTGGTCGGAGAATATTCTTTTTGTCGGGGAATATCCGTACGAAGATACAATCATTGGTGGACCCCATAACGGAATTATTGTCGGATTGAGAAAACGACAAAAATATTTTTATGAAAATATTTTTATGAAAATAACGGCGGAAGTTTTATCGTTAAAACTGTTGAACTACTCGGTAATAAAAGTACAGTAATACGCGTGATTGCATAGTAGCACACGGTATTGATTATTGATGCTTACGTGAGAAGTCACTCAGTTTTGTTCAATTATTGCTACAGTAATTTTTGCATAGTATCTCGCGTTATTTTATTCAATTATTATCGATATTTTATATATTATTAAATCAATAATTGAGATGACAAAGTTATTAATATTATTATTTGCAATATTAACGATGTTTAGAAGTTCTGCCAAGGAGAGGTTTGGTCACCTAATTGCGCGCCAGTAGGGAGAAATCCTTATTGGAAAGCCCCCTCTTTCCTGGGAACGACCTGGTCGATTAATATTGTGAATTATAATAATGATGATAAATATTGTTAAATATATTGAGGTGTCTTTTTATGAAGTCACGAAAGTTTATATATATATATATATATATATATATATATTTATTATATATAAATTTTGTTTTATTAGTACTATTAATGTAATAAAATAGAAAAGCTTTTTATATAAAACAGAATACTTTTATAAAGTTATTTATTTTATTAGACAATAATTAGAATATATTATATTTTATTATGTATAGTATTTTGCATAGTAAAATCTTTTTATATAAAATAGAATACTTATATAATGTTATTTGTTTTATTAGACAATAATTAGAATATATTATATTTTATTATGCATAGTATTTTCATAGTGTCTGCACAGTGTTTTGCATAGTAAAATCTTTTTATATAAAATAAAACACTTTTATAAAGTTATTCATTTTATTAGATTATAACTAGAATATATTATATTTTATTTAAAAGATTTTGTTTTATTAGAATATTTTATTTATATTGTATAGTAAATCAATATGGACTGTTCGTTCAAAAGTAAATCAATCTGGACCGTTCATGAATTAGTTACTATTCAGTCCATTATCCTATAAATAGAAGCTCATTCCTTCATTATTTCTTACGAATTCACTGAAACTCTAGAGAGAAAGAAGAAAAGTATTCTGCTACTTCACTACTCCTATATCCAATTTCTTCTAAGGTAAGTGCTATTATTTGTTGTACTCGTAAGGGGTATTACTTCTTTTGTATTCATGAAGAGAACTTTTGTTATTCCATTCTTTATTATTCTGTTAGAATAACCTGTATACGCGGGCTACCCTATACTTGGTGAAATTCTTATGTTATTCCATTCTTTATCATTATGTTGGAATAACCTGTCTATGCGAAGTACCGCATACATAGTGAAATTCTTCTGTTATTCCATTCTTTATTATTCTGTTGGAACATCCTGTCTGTGCGTTTAGGCATGACCTGGTTCCGTTATTTATTATTCTGTTAGAATATCCTGTCGGTGCGTATTACGCCTGACCTGGTTCCATTAATTATTATTCTGTTGGAATAACCTGTCTGTGCGGTCTATTGCATGCATGTTGATTTCTGTTGTTATTCTATTATTTATTATTCTGTTGGAATATCCTGTCGGTGCAAATTTCGCCTGACCTGGTTCCGTTATTTATTATTCTGTTGGAATAACCTGTCTGTGCGGTCTATCGTATGCCTGTTGATTTCTTTTGTTATTCCATTCTTTATTATACTCAGTTGTTTAAAGTTTTGACTTCTATACTCCATGAAATTAGTGGAATATCCTTTATATTTGCGCTTCATCCAATATCTTTTCATGGAAATATTCTTCTGAGCATTCTTGAATTTTACTCTACAAAGAAGTATCATGTTGACAATTTGGACGTTATTAGTTCCTGGATAAATTAATTCTTGAACTTATTTTATTGAATTCTTATATCATTGTCATTATTCTCATGTTTATATTATGTTGAAAGCCATCTGTGGCCTGTAGTGCATAAATGGACTTGATATGATTATGACCAGGGATTAATCGGTATAATCATGACCATAATGTTACAAATGATGTGGTAAAAGTCCTCATTGGCCCGCAGTGCATTGATGGACAGTTGTTGGCATGATCATGACTATTGATGAATACAAGAATATCCTTAGCCTGTAGGGCATGGATAATTTATGGTTGTGATACTAATGAATATCCTTGGCCATAGTGCAGGAATGATGTGAATTATTTATTAAGCTAAGTCTCAGCGATAAAAGTGATGAAAAGCCTTTTAAATCATAAAAGATAGTAGATTTTATTCTCTACTTGACTCTTTAAATGGATTGCTTATTCCGCTGCAGTTAAACTTGATGTTTGTTATATTTTATCAGTTTAACATTGTTGAAGACTAATGATAATTTATTCTACATTATATTAGTCATAATATTTCTTACTGGGCTAGTTGAGCTCACCCCTTTCTTTCATTGTTCTCTTCAGGAAATGAGAACGTAACAGGGATTAGTCGGGGAACGGAGTGACGGTCCAGATGACAGTATTAGTAGTCCTCACTATTCTGTTAAATAGTGTGACAATAAATGTAATGAGGAATCCTTTGAGTGTGGATATTGTCTAGATGATAATATTCTTATTAAAACTCTCAATTTATGTTTTGTCGTATTTTACACGACAGTTGTATTATTAAGTTGTATTTGTATTTTTGTACCATGTATTTGGCGACTCAAGATGGGTGATGTATACCTATTTTGGGGGCGTAACACCTAATTTTGGATTTTGATCAAGGAATGAGAATAATAATATAATATTAATTATATTTTAATTTTTTAGTGCTATAAATAAGTAATGTAGGTAAGCATTGTTAATGATTGGTCAATGGTGGTGCAATATTCGGAAACCCTTGTATTACTGGTAAACCATGGTTTCGAAGTCAAATGAGATTTTAAAATCTGTTAAGTCACTGTGTTATGTGGTATATGATTTGTATTATAAGTGTTAACGCTAATTATGTAAAAACCCTAATTAGTGATTTAAACCCCAAATTTCTCAAATTAGAAACCTTAAATAGTAACTAGCTAATTGCTAAGTGGAAACCCTAATTTGAAACTCAATTATGAGTTCGAGACTGTTATATAACTGTGTTATACGATATATGTTGTGTATTATATAATTTTATGATTTAACCCTAATTAATATTTAGAAACCATAATTTCTAAAAATTAGAAAACCCTAGTTTTAAGTTGTTAAACCCTAATTCAAAAGTCGAATGCCAGCATAAAACTGTTATGTAATCATGTTAATGTGGGTAATGATCGATATTAAAGGTATTAACCCTAATTATGGAGAATATTAATTATTCAAAACCCTAATTTTTTTAAGTATAAACCCTTATTATTTTTCTAAATTATAAACCCTAATTTGAAATCTTACAATTTGTACTAAACCTTAGGGTTAAACCCTAAGGGTTAAACCCTAAGGGTTTGCCAAGTTACAAGATTGCCAATAAATTGGTTAGTCAAATGACAAAAAATCCCTTATTGCATTATTTAAGCTAACTTGTAAATCTAGCTAAAATATGAGTTAGTGACCAACTATGTTGACATTGTGACAAATATCTTTGCATATCAGCCTCTCTTTGCCAGCAATATCATCAATATGCATTGCACCAAGAGATTATATAATAGAGAGAGAGAGAGAAAGTCCTCATTTTTGCTCATTTCTTTCCAAAGCTCTCACCGACTCTCTCTCATACAAAACCTCTGAAATTGTTAAGTTATTCAGTCCCCTAAACAGCCCCTAGCAACCATAATATCAGATTGGAGATCAAAGATCAAAATTTAGAGCATAAAGGTATAAAAGCCCTAAACCTATTTTGATCTTACATGCTTAAAATTTTTTGTGTTTAAGTGTTTAATCATGTGTTATATTATGTTTTTAGATGATCTATGTTGATCCATCATGGATCCATAACATCAAAATACTTTAAAATGATGATTTTTCAAAACTGTTCATGGGCTCTAAAGGTGGTCTGACAACCAAATGTCAGAAGTCAAAGATTCGTGTTCGTCTATGCATTTTGTTGTTTTAAAGTTGTAATATATACTCTGTCATGTTGTCTTTGACCTGGAAATGGGTTTACAGCCATTACATGTCTAGATATTTAGTTATTAACGGTCAAAACCTGTTGACCGGACACGACTGGTCAAATTTTGGGTAACCCAAAAATGGTTTTCTGCGTCTGACAAGATTTTGTAACGTCCAGATCTGCCAGTATTTGTGTGTTTTAGTGATATTTTTTGTAACCAATTTATAGTCTGTTATGTGGACTCTAGAATGGTGCCTTTAGATCTCTGAAACAACAATCAGATCGGATGTAGTGGATGGTCAGAATAGACCATCCGGTAACATTTCATGTTTTCTGGAATTTCCAGAAAATTTATTAACCATTTTTCTGACAGCATTTGATCAAGCTGAATCTGGAATTTATGATGTTGTTGGACTGATCTATTGTTATATATATGCTCTATGACATGCCAAATATACGATTGGACCATGAGAACACATGAATCAAGACAAGAACCTAGATTAAATCGATATACAAGATGGCTACTCGAATTGCCTGGGTTTCTGAAAAACCCAGGTAAGGTCTGACAATGAATTTGAATGCCCAGATCTCCTTTGTAATGTATTGTATGACCATAATTGTTGTTGTATCATGTAATGTTGCATTAGTTCTACAAGTTGTGATCAACAGATAGCCCATAAACATTATATATGAAAAATTATTCATGGTCAAATCTAGTACCCTTTGTGACTGCCTATGCATTTCTGGGTTTGGCCAAGAACATGAAGAACACCTATAGCGATGGTTCTGTCGCTATAGGCAGTTCTTAGCGACAATTTATTTCTAAAATTAATTATTTTTATTAAATAAATAGAAAAATTAGTTTTTAATTATTAAAAATATAAAATAAATTATTAAAAATTATTTTAATGTCTAAAAATTAGTTTTTAATATTTTTTAATATATTTCATAAATATTTAATATTTTAGAGATATTAACGATATTTAATTTATTTAATTATTATATTAAATAAATTATTTAAAAATGATTTTTATACTTGAAAAATCATTTAAAATTATATTATGGTATAAGAAAATATTTTAAGTTATTTTTAATGACTTTTAATATTTGTGATGAATTTTATTAATTAATTAATATTAATGATAATTAAGTTATTTATTTAATATATTAAATAAATTATGAAAAATATAATTAATGATTTAAGAATCATATGAAAATAATTTAAAGGTTATAAAAATATTTTAAGTTATAAAATATAACTTTTAATATTTTGTCATGAAAAATATTAATATTTTAATATTAATGATATTAGATTTATCTAATAATTATATTAAATAAATTAGTTGAAAAATGGTTTTAATCTTATAAAATTCATTTTAAATAAAACTAAGGTGATTAAAAATATTTTAAGTTATAAAATATAACTTTCAGTATTTAAAGGTAAATCTCATTAATTATTTACTATTAATGATATTAAAGTTATTTAATAATTAGATTAAATAAAAATGATTTTTAAAAAATCATTTTAAATAAAAATAAAGTTTTTACATATATTTTAAGTTATAAATATAACTTTTAATATTTAAAGGATAATTTCATTAATAATTTAATATTAATGATATTAATTTAATATTAATGGTATTAAATTTATTTAATAATTATATTAAATAAATAGTTTTAAAATTATTTTATTAATTTAAAAATCATTTAAAAAGGATATAAATGAATTAAAAATATTTTAGATTATAATTAATGACTTTTAATATTTTGATAGATAATGTATTAATATTTAAATAGTAATGGTAATTATTTAAAAATAATTTCAAATATTTTAAAAATCATTTAAGGGTAATATTAGTACTTTAAAAGTATTTTAAGTTATTATAAATAACTTTGATATTTTGGCAATGGTTTCATTAATAGTTTAATATTAATTAAATGTTAATGATAATAAAATTGTTTAATATTTAAATTATTTAATAATGATTCTGGTGTTTGAAAATTCATGATAAATGTTTAAAAATTATTATAAGTCATTTAAAAATAATATGACTGATACTTGCAGATGTTGAACTACAAGATAGAGTCTCGATAATTACCCGATAAAGCCGTCGGTAAACCGAAATATTTCAAAAATTGATCCGAACTTAGATATTTTGACTGTATTAATGTTTGTTTATGATTTAATGATTGTTGAATATGCGTGACAATGTAATTAGGTTATGTGCTGACTACAATAAGCAGTATTATGTGTTACGATATATTATTTTAATCAGTAAAATAATATTATTACTGATAGGTTGTTGTACAAAAGATAAAAACTAAGTTGCATATTTAAGCAGCAGACCAAGCAAGTATCCTACCTTTGCATTTCCTTTATGCAATGGATATAAGTAAGAAAGTTTTCAAAATTATATTATTATTGTGCCAGATTACTAACCCTATTGTTATATATATTATATCCGATCATTGTTTATCAATATGATATTATATTATATAATTAAGATATATATTCTGTTCGTTAATTTCTATATATGGTTATACAAGTGTCTTCACTTGGATAATCATTGTATTTAATCACATGTTAATATATATATATATATATATATGTACCTATTGATCCCCCGTATGTATACATTAATGCAAAGTCGTCTATGCTATTTGATCAGCTAGACACAAATTTAGAAATATCGTTGAATATGATAAAACCTTTTTGTATCCAATCAAATTGTTTTGGTTCGGATTCCCGACTAAGTATGAACATCCCGAACAAGGGAAAACTTTTATGCGTCCAAGGCGGACAGAGTGAATGATAATATCGTTCTTGCATGTAGTATTGATCAATACAGGGCCCATGGGATGTACACCCTCATACCTATAAGTTATGATGGTTTGCGGATGAAGTTCTGTTAAACCTATTTGAAAATTGAAAACAATGTTCATAGTATGTCAACTTAACCCTATTTATAGTTAATACGTAGTTTCAAAAATTTGATATAGAATTGTTATGTTGTTATTATCGGTTCAGTTTACTTCACAACTATTGATTTGTTGTAGAAGTGATGTACAAAGAAAACATTTAATTCTTTCAACTAATTATATTTATAATTGTTATTACTTGCTGGGCACCCAAATGCTCATTCTTGCTTTAAATTTAAATGTTTTCAGCTACGCAAGATTAACCCGAAGGTTCAGACAAGAACAAGTGAAAAGGAAAGCAAACAGAATATGTTTAATGGTATCTTTTGTAACAGTTAAACTGTATTAAGATAATGATATGTATTATATATCATGTAAGAATGTAGTAAAGGTTACGTACTTGGGATTAGACTCTGATAAATGTAAGTTAAGTTTGATATTTATATTATTGTTATTATTATTAGTATTATTTCCGCTCATAGAGTTTAATCGTAAAACACCGAGTTCGGGTTTCAAGTACCTGAATTTGGGGGCGTTACATTGTGGTATCAGAGCTTTAGGGTTAGAAACCTTAAGTGGGATAGACCTTAGGTTATAACCTTAGAACAGAGGGAAACGTTAAAAATACAAATAACTCATATAGAGCTTATAAGGAGATGAATTGAATAAATTCATCGTAAAACAAAATAAAAGATAACTTATATAAAACTATTATTTGCTGTGTGTATATATTATGTGATAATTAAGATAGTTTATGTGTAGATGTCAAATAGAAAAGGATTAGTATACCTTCAGATCATAAAGAAGGAGTTAATCTCCATAACCGAGCCAATGTCAAAGCCAATAGCTGAAATAGAGACTCACATTGAAAGCTACCTCAATGAGGTGGTTATTTTGAAAAATATAGTAGCAGACCCAGAAACGATAATATAACTGATAGATAGAGTATATTTATAGAATATAAGGTTAAGTTTGAGTTCTTAAAACTCATACTTATTGTAAGTTCATGACTCATAATTTTGTGAAATATTTATGAACCCTTCAGTGAATGGACGCCAAAGGTCTGACTAAGACAAGTTCTTAAACTCATATGATTGTGGAAAGTTCCTGAACTCATGAGTGTGGTTTGACGAACTGGGAATAGTTATGTGTGAATGGATTATTGAGGATAATGGGAATAGATAGATTTCTAAGAAATTGATCTTTATTAAAGGTGTAAGAAATAAGTAGTATTAGTGTTACTTGAATATGTATGATTCTATGATGTGTATATGATATTATGTCTATATAAGGTAATATTTTCAACTTTTGTATAAGTTGTGGCAGCGATTCCCGACTTTTGAGTCACAAAAGGGATAACGGATGTTTAAAGCAATATGTGTTATGGTATGTCAAGTGTTATAAATATGAATCTATGATGGATTAATGAAATAAGGTGGTATAAAGATAATAGATATTTATCTGAACACTGGTTAATATAATAAACTGAGTTTTCGAATAAATGATTATTTGAGTAGAAAATTTCGCGTTATATGTTAAGCGTATACGATAAGGCTTAGAATATAAGTTAATAAGAATAATTTATGATAATGTCACCAAGACGAAAATGAAACTAAAGGGCAGAAGAACCTGTCAACAAAGCTAGAGGACAACCAGACTCGATACAGAATTTTGCAAATATGGACGCTTAAGCTATGCAAAACGGAATACCAACCGTGAGAAATCAGCCCGATAATCGATCGACAACTTCAAAGACTTCAAGGTGGTCGCATCACCAGGATTTAGAAGATCAACTGACCCTATTGACGTGTTTGTAATAACTAGGGTAACGAAGGGGCAAAAGACAGCTTTTATCACCTATATGATGAATGGGAAGACGAATTTTTGGTGGAAGGTAAATCAAGCTAGAATCGGAGAAGGGAGTAATGGTAATAGGACTGAAAAAAAGGAGATAATATCGACAATACCAAAAATAGGTCAGGAGGTGGAAAGAAACAGGTTGCGCAGTGTAAGGATTGTGGAAAGAATCATTCCGGTGAATGTTTGAAGGGAAAGTTTGTGTGATATAAGTGTTGGCAGAAGTGACATATCTCTCCCAACTGCTCCAATCTAAAAATGTATAGAGGGTGTTTTATTTATGAATCAATGGAGCATAAGGTGAAAGATTGTCCAAGAAGGAGAAGGGAGGCAAGAAATGCGAATACAAAAAAAGGCAGCAGGACATTGGCGACAACGGGACAAAATTCAATAAACAAATCAACAGAACCAACTGCAGGAGTCTTCAACATGACTGTTCACGATTCGGTAGCAGCCGGGGATGCAACTCCAGGTATTATTCAAACAAATTATATTTTCTTATATATGATTTTCTTATATATATATATATATAGTAAATTATTTTATAAAGAAATTTTGAATGAGGAATTTGAGTTCTTTTAGAAATGAAATTCCTATTTAAGAAGATAGATAAGCTTTATGCTGAATAGTTAAAGTTCGGTTCGATCAATTATGATCGAGATATAATTGCAATGATAGTGTATGCTATGTACCCTAGTATGTATAGGTTTTAAAACGGTGATTCCGGGGACGAAATCTTTATAATGGAGGGTGAATGTAATAACCTGATATTTTCTATATAATTAAATCAGAAATGTTACGTATAATTTTTTTATTATTATTTTAACGGTGAGAATATGTGCCAGGTAATGTGTATGTATATTTGTGATAAATAAAAATTTATTTATTACATGAATAATTTTAAATAAATTTATTTTAGAATTATTAATCATTATAAATTATATTCTTATAATAATTAATTTTATAGTAAAAATGTTTTTATTAATTATTTTCTATAAAAATATGTTTATATATTATTTAAATAATATATGAAATGATTATAGAATAATTATAATAATTATTTTATTATATGAATTTATTTTAGATTAATTAAGTTAATTAATTTAACTTAATTAATAATGTTGTATATGCAAAATAAATCAGATATGGAATCCAAACCCTAATTTTAGATTTTGATCAAGGAATGAGAATAATAATATAATATTAATTATATTTTGATTTTTTAGTGCTATAAATAAATACTGTATATGCGCATTGTTAATGATTGGTCAATGGTGGTGCACTATTTGGAAACCCTTGTATTACTGGTAAACCCTGGTTTCGAAGTCAAACGAAACTTCAAAATCTGTTAAGTCACTGTGTTATGTGGTATATGATTTGTATTATAAGTGTTAATGCTAATTATGTAAAAACCCTAATTAGTGATTTAAACCCCAAATTTCTCAAATTAGAAACCTTAAACAGTAACTAGCTAATTGCTAAGTGGAAACCCTAATTTAAAACTCAATTATGAGTTCGAGACTGTTATATAACTGTGTTATACGATTTATATTGTGTATTATAAAATTTTATAATTTATACCTAATTAATATTTAGAAACCATAATTTCTAAAAATTAGAAAACCTTAGTTTTAAGCTGTTAAACCCTAATTCAAAAGTCGAATGCCAGCTTAAGACTGTTATGTAATCATGATAATGTGGGTAATGACCGATATTAAAGGTATTAACCCTAATTAGGGAGAATCTTAATTATTCAAAACCCTAATTTTTTTAAGTATAAACCCTTATTATTTTTCTAAATTATAAACCCTAGTTTGAAATCTTTCAATTTTGTACTAAACCTTAGGGTCAAACCCTAAGGGTTTTCCAAGTTTGAAGATTGCTATTAAATTGGTTAGTCAAATGATAAAAATGCCCTTATTGTATTATTTAAACGAACTTGTAAATATAACAAAAATATTAGTTGGTGACCAACTATGTTGACATTGTGACAAATATCTTAGCATATCAGCCTCTCTTTGCCAGCAATATCATCAATATGCATTGCACCAAGAGATTATATAACTGTTAGAGAGAGAGAAAGTCCTCATTTTTGCTCATTTCTTTCCAAAGCTCTCACCGACTCTCTCTCATATAAAACCTCCGAAATTGTTAAGTTACTCAGTCCCCTAAAAAACCCTAGCAACTATAACATCAGATTGGGGGATCAAAGATCAAAATTTAGAGCATAAAGCTATAAAAGCCCTAAACCTATTTTGATCTTACATGCTTAGAAAATTTTTGTGTTTAAGTGTTTAATAATGTGTTATATTATGTTTTTAGATGATCTATGTTGATCCATCATGGATCCATAACATCAAAATACTTTAAAATGATTATTTTTCAAAACTGTTCTTGAGCTCTAAAGGTGGTCTGACAACCAAATGTTAGAAGTCACAGAATCATGTTCGTCTATGTGTTTTGTTGTTTTAAAGTTGTAATCTATACTTTGTCATGTTGTCTTTAACCTGGAAGTGGGTTTACATCCATTACATGTTTAGATATTTAGTTATTAACGGTCAAAACTCATTGACCGGGAATGACCGGTCAAATTTTGGGTAACCCAGAAATGGTTTTTTGCGTCTAATAAGATTTTGTAACATCCAGATCTGTCCGTATTTGTGTGTTTTAGTGATGTTTTTAGTAACCAATTTACAGTCTGTTATGTGGACTCTAGAATTGTGCCTTTAGATCTTTGAAACAACAATCAGATCGGATGTAGTGGATGGTCAAAGTAGACCATCTGGTAACATTTCATGTTTTCTGGAATTTCCAGAAAATTTATCAACCATTTATCTGACAACATTTGACCAAGCTGAATCTTGACTTTATGATGTTGTTGGACTGATCTATTGTTATATATATGTTCTATGACATGCCAACTATACGATTGGACCATGAGAACACATGAATCAGGACAAGAACCTAGATTAAATCGATCTACAAGATGGCTACTCGAACTGCCTGGGTTTCTGAAAAACCCAGGTAAGGTCTGACAAAGAATTTGAATGCCCAGATCTCATTTGTTATGTATTGTATGACCATGATTGTTGTTGTATCATGTAATGTTGCATTAGTTTTACAAGTTGTGATCAACAGATAGCCCAGAAACATTATATATGAAAAATTATTCATGGTTAAACCTAGTACCCTTGTGACTGCCTATGCATTTCTGGGTCTAGCCAAGAACATGAAGAAAACCTATAATGTGAGAGCCCAAATTTTATGAATAAAGATTTAAATTTCTTGAAATATTTTTTTGAATATTATGGTGTGGATTTGATATAATGTTATAGTTGTGGGTAATATTTATAAATTTTGCAAAGTATGCAAGTTGTTATATAATATTCAATTGGTCGGGAGAATATTCTTTTTGACGGGGAATATCCGTACGACGGCACAATCATTGGTGGACCCCACAACGAAAGTATTGTCATAGTTAAAAATGACAGAATTATCTTTCTATAAAAATAACGGCGAAAGTGTTACCGTAAAAACTGTTGAACTACCCGGTAGTAAAAGTACAGTAATACGCGTGGTTTCATAGTAGCACACGATATTAATTATTGATACTTACGTAAGAAGTCACTAAATTATACTCAATTATTGCTACAACAATTGCTGCATCATATCTCTCATATTATTGATTCGATTATTGTCACAGAATCATCTTCATAATATGATATATTATTAAATCAATAATTGAGACGACAAAGTTATTCATATTATTAAATTACAATATTTACAATGTCTAGAAGTTCTATCAAGGATAGGTTTGGTCATCTAATTGCTCGCCAATAAGGAGAAATCCTTATCGAAAAGCCCCTTCTTTCCTGGGAACGACTTGGTTGTTAATTATTGTGAGTTATAATATTAATGATGAATAAGTTCGTGTTGATTAAAGATGAATTTGATAGTTCCATTGTGTGGGAAATATTAGTGTTATTGAAAATCTATATTTATTTCGATAATAATTGATGTCTGGAGGTTATATTGACCAATCGGGTAATTAATCGGATAAATGAGCAATTAATTGCTACTACTTCACATGCTTATAAAATTATTTATTCACATTTGTGTACTATTGAATCACATTATTGTACTATTAGGGGAGTTGGTGCAAGATTGATAATACTTGCATAACTAAGTTAAAAATAGAGGTATAGATGGAGGTACTATACTGTAATTCGTATTTTCACATGATTATAACTATTGATTCACATTATTTACTATTAGGGGATGTGGTGCAAGTTTGATAATACTTGCATGACTAAATTAAAAATGAAAGAAAAGTTGGAGATATTGTACTGTAATTTTTGAGCCCCAAAACGTGCAATTATCGAAACTATATTTTTCTATAAATAGAAGCTCATTCTTCCTTCATTTCTCACCAATTCACTAAAGCTATAGAGCAATTATTATAGAGAGAAAGAAGAAGAGAAGTCTGCTACCTCTCTATTCCAGTATCCAGCTTTATTCTAAGGTAAGTGATATTATTTCTTTCATATTCATGAAGAAAGCTATTGTTATTTCATTCTTTATTATTATGTTGGAATAACCTGTCTATGTGAAGTACCGCATACATGGTGAAATTCTTCTGTTATTCCATTCTTTATCATTCTGTTGGAATATCCCGTCGGTGTGTATTATGCCTGACCTAGTTCCATTAATTATTATTCTGTTGGAATAACCTGTCTGTGCGGTCTATCACATGCATGGTGATTTCAGTTGTTATTCCATTAATTATTATTCTGTTGGAATAACCAGTCTGTGCAGTCTATCGCATGCATGGTGATTTCTGTTGTTATTCCATTCTTTATTATTCTGTTGGAATATCTTATCGGTGTGAATTTCTCCTGACCTAGTTCCATTAATTATTATTCTGTCGGAATATCCTGTCTGTGCGTTTACGCATGACCTGGTTCCATTTTTTATTATTCTGTTGGGAATAACCTGTCTGTGCGGTCTATCGCATGCATGGTAAATTCTTCTGTTATTCTATTCTTTATTATTATGTTGGAATAACCTGTCTATTTGGATTACCGCATGCATGGTGAATGATCCTTCGTATTCATATGAATAGTAATTTCATTCAAAAGGGGTTTCTTCCAGGGGTAGTTTCGTAATTTTTTTGACCCTCAAAAATTCTGGAAAATTTGAAATGATGATTTGATGAGTTTTCTAGATTGTGTCCTAAAATGGAGATTTTTGGATGTATAGATTAGGAGTTATGAATTTTATAGGAAAGACTATTTTAAAAGTAAACCCTTATAACTCCTTGTGGTTAACTCCAAAATTGGTGAAATTTTTGTTGGGAGTACATGTATATAACAGGAGTATATCCTGTAAATTATGGAATTTTTAGATAAAATTACAATTTATGATAAATGTCTAAATATTTTGCAGTTTTAGCCATATGAAAAATAGTAAATGAATTTTAAAAATTCTGAGAAAAATATATGTTCAATATGGGACTATATTCTGCTAAATCACAGGAAAAAAATATTTTTGGGACTGATTTGGTATTTTTTATAAAAATGAACTAGTTACGAGTAAATGAATTAAATATGCTATGTGAAGTAATAAAATTGGAAAATAGGATTTTATGGCTTGAGAATCATATATAGGGTATATGCAGATTTTTGATGAGGGATTTGATCATTGATGATGAAATCTTACGAGTATGGCATTTTTGAATGATTAAATGCATTATTTGATAAAGTGTAAATAATTAAAATAAATTATTTATAAGTTTAAGAAATGATTAAATATTGTTATAATATTAATGATATTAGATGATGGGTTTATTAAGTGATTGATAATATTTGGATAAATTTAAAGTCATTAATATTTATCCTTGTTTTCATTTGATTAATGCTGATATCATTGTCATGATCGTCATGCTTATATTGTGTTGAAAGACATCTGTGGCTTACGTGCATAGATGGACTTGGTATGATTATGACCATGGATTATTCAGTATAATCATGACCGTAATGTTATAAATGATGCGGTAAAAGTCCTCAGTAGCCTGTAGTACATTGATGGACAGTTTTTGGTATGATTATGACCAGTGATTATTCGGTATAGTTATGACCATTGATGATTTAATGAATATCCTTGGCCCGTAGTGCAGGGATGACTCGATGATGTGGTTTATTTATTAAGTTGAGTCTCAGCGATAAAAATTGATGAAAAACTTTTTAAATCATAGAAGATAGTAGATTTTATGCTCTACTTGACTCTTCTAATATATTGCTAATTTCCACTGCAGTTGTTGATCTAAAAGTTTTCATCTATTGTATTCTATCAGTTCTTATACTGTTGAAGGATAAGGATAATTTATTTTGCATTATCTTAGTCATAATATTTCTTACTGGGCTAGTTGAGCTCACCCTTTCTTTCATTATTCTCTTCAGGAAATGAGAATATAGCTGGGACGAGTCGGGGAATGGAGTGATGGTCCAGGATAAATGGCTTTAGTAGCCCTCACTATTCTACAGAATAATGTAATAATAATTGTAATGAGGACGCTATTGAGTGTGGATATTGTCTAGATGACAATATTCTTGTTTAAACTCTCAGCTATGTTTTGTTGTATTTTACACGACTGATGTATAATTAAGTTTGTATTTGTATTTTGTACCATATATTTTCTGGCGACCCAAGATGGGTGATGTATACCAGTTTTGTGGGCGTCACAGTTGGTATCAAAGCTTATGGATATGATCCCTGGCTGAGATGTGAGACAAGAACTAGGAGGAGAGAGACGGAGAATTTCTTCACTAATATGACCTACCTAAGTTTATTTGGTATTTAATAGGTCGGTCAGAGTATAGGGATAATATGTGATATGTCAATTAACCTTTGTTTTTTGACAGTGTTTGAAAATGGAATCTGAAAATGTTGAGATCAGCAAGGAAGCACATGAGACAGTTGAGTCACCAACGATTAATACCCAAGATAATGTGCAATAGGAAGACAATAATCCTCAGGTAAATAACAACACCGATCAAATGATGAACGATGGGATGTTCAGAGGCTTTACGTAATTCATGAAACATTAGGTAAGAGAGACTCTTGTTCAAAATATAGGTGGAAATAATGGCAACCCACGGTCGATCACCGCTAAGTAGTTCAAGGAGCTGGGACCACCGGAGTTTTTCGGAAAGCAAGAACCACTTAAGGCGGAGACGTGGTTAAATCAGATCACCAAGATATTTGATGTCTTGGGATGCTCCAAGGAGCAAAAGGCTCCCTTTGCCACCTTTATGTTGCGTGAAGAGCCTGAGTACTGGTAGGAATATTTAAAACGTACCCAGCCTGACGCACTTAAGATGTCTTAGGAGAAGTTCCAAGAGTTGTTCAACGACAAGTACTTTTCTGAAAGTATTCGTCACATGAAGAAGGTGGAGTTCATCAAGTTGGAGCAAAACAATATGACCGTGTCGCAATACGAGGCTAAATTTGCGGAGTTATCTCGATTTGCATCCCATTTGGTCGATAATGAGGAGCGAATGACACGAATGTTTCTAAGAGGTTTGAAACCTGATATACGTCAATACCTCATTTCTCACAAACTTTGTTTATATTCAAATGTTGTGAATAGGGCTCAGTTATTGGAGCGCGATAATGAGTCTGCACAACCGAAAGGCAACGACCAACAACAAGATAATAATTGTACCTGTGGCAACGGCCATCGGAACAATGATAACCATTATGGGAAAAATTATCATGCTAAGAATGGTAACCACTTCGGTGGGAATCATGGCCAAGATAATAGGAGTGGAAATTTCAAGAAAAGAAGGTTCAACAACGATGGAAAGACAGCAGCACCAACACCCATTTTCAAGGAAGGGGAACGACCTCCAATTGTATGTTTCAAATGCGGAGGGGAGGGACATATCAGTCCAAACTGTGTGATGCAGTACAAAGTATATTACAATTATGGAAAAGAAGGTCACCTAGCCCGATTTTGTCATTCACCAAAGTCAAGTCCAGCTGGGACGGTGGCACCAAAGGCGGATACGGACAAAACAAAGTCGGTGGTTTCGGGAAGAGGGTTTTTCGTGACTTCTCAAAAAGTGAGTAACTCGAACAAAATTAGCACGAGTTAGTTAATTATAAATTCTTACGAAGTCTATACATTATTAGATACCGGTTCTACCCATTATTTTATCTCTTTTGCTTACGCTCAACGTTTAAATTTAACTCTAGAGAAGTTAGACTTTGACTTATCGATTGAAACTTCGTTAGGAGAAACCTTCATTTCATGTGCTATCCAAGTCTTGGATGAGAGTCACATTTTTTAAATGATATTTCTATCGTTAATAAATTTCATGACGTATTCTTGAAGACTTCTTAGCCTACCCCTAGAGCGTGAAATCAAATTTTGTATTGAATCTAGTACAAAACCCATTTCTTCAACCCTTAAATATTTCTTCAACCAAAATGAATGAATAATGCGCAAAAGACGTTGGTTCGAGCTGTTGAAGATTACGACTATACAATTCAATATCATCGTGGAAGCGCAAACGTGGTAGCTGACGCGTTGAGTAGAAGATCATATGCTTTTATGAGTGCGATGTTGTTAACACAAAGACCCATTTCGTATAACTTACAAATGATGAAGATAGAGTTATAGACTCTAACGACCCATGTGGTGATATCAAATATACGAGTAGAATCGATTTTAATCGATAAAGTTAAAGCCGTGCAAACAACATACTCAGAGCTGATGAATGTGAAGAAGACGGTTCAAGTGGGCGTTATTATAGAAGCAAGAATCAATGAAGAGAGGAAATCTCAACACTCGATTTTATTGGCCCATTTAAAATCCTTGATCGAGTTGGAAATGTGGCCTATAGACTCGTTTTACCGCCAAGTATGTCGCGTGTTCATAACGTTTTTCACGTATCGATGTTACGTAAATATGTGGATGACCCGAACTACATTATTAAATTAGAACTAGACGAGATAGCAGAAGATTTAACTTATAAGGAGATACGTGTTAAAATCTTGAATAAGAAGGATCATATTCAACACTCAAAGGTTATACCTCAAGAGTTGGAATCTGAAATAAAGTCAAGGTATCCTCATCTCTTCGGCATACCAGGTACGTACATAAATTTCGAGGGTGAAATTTCATAAGGAGGGGAGATTATGAGACCCCAAATTTTATGAATAAAGATTTAAATTTCTCGAAATATTTTTTTGAATATTATGGTGTGGATTTGATATAATGTTATAGTTGTGGGTAATATTTACAAAAATTGCAAAGTATGCAAGTTGTTATATAATATTCGATTGGTCAGTAAATATTCTTTTTATCGAGAAATATTCGTACGACGGCACAATCATTGGTGGACCCCACAACGGAAGTATTATCGTAATTAGAAAACGACAGAATTATCTTTTTATAAAAATAATGGCGAAAGTGTTACCGTTAAAACTGTTGAACTACCCGGTAGTAAAAGTACAGTAATACGTGTGGTTGCATAGTAGCACACGATATTAATTATTGATGCTTACGTAAGAAGTCACTCAGTTATACTCAATTATTACTACAGTAATTGTTGCATCATATCTCTCATATTATAGATTCGATTATTGTCACAGTATCATCTGCATAATATGATATATTATTAAATCAATAATTGAGACGACAAATTTATTCATATTATTAAATTGCAATATTTATAATGTCTAGAAGTTCTGTCAAGGAGAGGTTTTGTCATATAATTACGCGCCAATAAGGAGAAATCCTTATCGGAAAGCCCCCTCTTTCCCGGGAACGACCTGGCTGTTAAATATTATGAGTTATAATATTAATGATGAATAAGTTCGTGTTGATTAAAGATGAATTTGATAGTTCCATTGTGTTGGAATTATTAGTGTTAGTGAAAAGTGACATTTATTTCAATAATAATTGATGTCGGGAGGTTATATTTACTGATCGGGTAATTAATCGGATAAATGAGAAATTAATTGCTACTAATTCACATGCTTATATAACTATTTGTTCACATGTGTGTACTATTGAATCAAATTCTTGTACTATTAGGGGAGTTGGTGCAAGATTGATAATACTTGCATGACTAAGTTAAAAATAGAGATATAGATGGAGGTAATATACTGTAATTCGTATTTTCACATGATTGAACTATTGATTCACGTTATTTACTATTAGGGGAGGTGGTGCAAGTTTGATAATACTTGCAGGACTAAATTAAAAATGAAAGAAAAGTTGGGGATATTGTACTGTAATTTTCGAGCCCCAAAACGTGCAATTATCGAAACTATATTTTTCTATAAATATAAGCTCATTCTTCCTTCATTTCACACCAATTCACTAAAGCTATAGAGCAATTATTATAGAGAGAAATTATAGAGAGAAAGAAGAAGAAAAGTCTGCTACCTCTCTATTCTAGTATTCAGCTTTATTCTAAGGTAAGAGATATTATTTCTTTCATATTCATGAAGAGAGCTGTTGTTATTCCATTCGTTATTATTATGTTGGAATAACCTGTCTATGCGAAGTACCACATACATGGTGAAATTTTTCTGTTATTCCATTCTTTATAATTATGTTAGAATATCCTGTCGGTGCGTATTACGACTGATCTGGTTCCATTAATTATAAATATATCTTTTAATATTTAAAGGATAATTTCATTAATAATTTAATATTAATGATATTAATTTAATATTAATGGAATTAAATTTATTTAATAATTATATTAAATAAATAGTTTTAAAATTGTTTTATTAATTTAAAAATCATTTAAAAAGGATAAAAATGAATTAAAAATATTTTAGGTTATAATTAATGACTCTTAATATTTTGATAGATAATGCATTAATTTTTAAATATTAATGGTAATTATTTAAAAATGATTTCAAACGTTTTAAAAATTATTTAAGGGTAATATTAGTACTTTAAAAATATTTGAAGTTATTATAAATAACTTTGATATTTTGGCAATGTTTTCATTAATAGTTTAATATTAATTAAATGTTAACGATAAAAGAATTGTTTAATATTTAAATAATTTAATAATGATTCCGGTGTTTGAAAATTCATGATAAATGTTTAAAAATTATTATAAGTCATTTAAAAATAATGACTGATACTTACAGATGTTGAACTACAAGATAGAGTCTTAGACTCGATAATTACCTGGTAAAGACGTCGGTACACCGACATATTTTAGAAAATGATCTAGACTTAGATATTTTGACTGTATTAATTTTTGTTTGTGATTCAATGACTGTTGAATATGTGTGACAATGTGATTAGGTTATGTATTGACATGCCAACTATACGATTGGACCATGAGAACACATGAATCAAGACAAGAACCTAGATTAAATCGATCTACAAGATGGCTACTCGAACTGCCTGGGTTTCTAAAAAACCCAGGTAAGGTCTGACAAAGAATTTGAATGCCCAGATCTCATTTGTTATGTATTGTATGACCATGATTGTTGTTGTATCATGTAATGTTGCATTAATTCTACTAGTTGTGATCAACAGATAGCCCAGAAACATTATACATGAAAAATTATTCATGGTCAAACCTAGTACCCTTGTGACTGCCTATGCATTTCTGGGTTTGACCAAGAACATGAAGAAACCCTATAATGTGAGACCCCAAATTTTATGAATAAAGATTTAAATTTCTCAAAATATTTTTTTGAATATTATGGTATGGATTTGATATAATGTTATAGTTGTGGGTAATATTTATAAATATTGCAAAGTATGCAAGTTGTTATATAATATTCGATTGATCGGGGGAATATTCTTTGTGATGGGGAATATCCATCCGACGGCACAATCATGGGTGGACCCCACAACGGAAATATTGTCGTAGTTAAAAAATGATAGAATTATCTTTCTATAAAAATAACGACGAAAATGTTAACGTTAAAACTGTTGAACTACCCGGTAGTAAAAGTACAGTAATACGCGTGGTTGCATAGTAGCACACGATATTAATTATTGATGCTTACATAAGAAGTCACTCAATTATACTCAATTATTGCTACAGCAATTGCTGCATCATATCTCTCATATTATTGATTCGATTATTGTCACAGTATCATCTTCATAATATGATATATTATTAATTCATTAATTGAGACGACAAAGTTATTCATATTATTAAATTACAATATTTACAATGTCTAGAAGTTCTGTCAAGGATAGGTTTGGTCATCTAATTGCGCGTCAATAAGGAGAAATCCTTATCGAAATGCCCCCTCTTTCCTGGGAACGACCTGGTTGTTAAATATTATATGTTATAATATTAATGATGAATAAGTTCGTGTTAATTAAAGATGAATTTGATAGTTCCATTGTGTTGGAATTATTAGTGTTATTGAAAATCAATATTTATTTCGATAGTAATTGATGTCTGGAGGTTATATTGACCAATCGGGTAATTAATCGAATAAATGAGCAATTAATTACTACTAATTCACATGCTTATAAAACTATTTATTCACATGTGTGTACTATTGAATCACATTCTTGTACTATTAGGGGAGTTGGTGCAAGATTGATAATACTTGCATAACTAAGTTAAAAATGGAAGTATAGATGGAGGTAATATATTGTAATTCGTATTTTCACATGATTATAACTACTGATTCACATTATTTACTATTAGGGCAAGTTTGATAATACTTGCAGGACTAAATTAAAAATGAAAGAAAAGTTGGAGGTATTGTACTGTAATTTTTGAGCACCAAAACTTGCAATTACCGAAACTATATTTTTCTATAAATAGAAGCTCATTTTCCTTCATTTCTCACAAATTCACTAAAGCTATAGAGCAATTATTATAGAGAGAAAGAAGAATAGAAATCTGTTACCTCTCTATTCTAGTATCCAGCTTTATTCTAAGGTAAGGGATATTATTTTTTTCATATTCATGAAGAGAGCTATTGTTATTTCATTCTATATTATTATGTTGGAATAACCTGTTTATGCGAAGTACCGCATACATGGTGAAATTCTTCTGTTATTCCATTTTTATCATTCTGTTGGAATATCCTGTCGGTGCGTATTATGCCTGACCTAGTTCCATTAATTATTATTCGGTTGGAATAACCTGTCTGTGCGATCTATAGCATGCATGGTGATTTCTGTTGTCATTCCATTAATTATTATTCTATTGGAATAACCTGTCTGTGCAGTCTATCGCATGCATGGTGATTTCTGTTGTTATTCCATTCTTTATTATTCTTTTGGAATATCCTATCGATGTGAATTTTGCCTGACCTGGTTCCATTAATTATTATTCTGTCGGAATATCCTGTCTGTGCGTTTACGCATGACCTGGTTCCATTCTTTATTATTCTATTGGGAATAACCTGTCTGTGTGGTCTATCGCATGCATGGTGAATTCTTCTGTTATTCTATTCTTTATTATTATGTTGGAATAACTTGTCTATGTGGATTACAGCATGCATGGTGAATGATCCTTAGTATTCATATTAATAGTATTTTCATTCAAAAGGGGTTTCTGCCAGGGGTAGTTTCATAATTTTTCTGACCCTCAAAAATTCTGAAAAAATTTGAAATGATGATTTGATGAGTTTTCTAGATTGTGTCCAAAAATGGCAATTTTTGGATGTATAGATTAGGAGTTATGAATTTTATAGGAAAGACTATTTTAAAAGTAAACCTTTATAACTCCTTGTTGTTAACTCTAAAATTGGTAAAATATTTATTGGGAGTGCATGTATATAACAGGAGTATATCCTGTAAATTTTGGAATTTTTGGATAAAAGTACATTTTATGATAAATGTTTAAATATTCGGCAGTTTTAGCCATATGAAAAATAGTAAATAAATTTTAAAAATTTTGAGAAAAATATATGTTCAATATGGGACTATATTCTGCTAAATCCCAGGAAAAAATATTTTTGGGACTGATTTTGAATTTTTCATAAAAATGAACTAGTTACGAGTAAATGAATTAAATATGTTATGTGAAGTAATAAAATTGAAAAATAGGATTTTATGGATTGAGAATCTTATATAGGGTATATGCAGATTTTTGATGAGGGATTTGATCATTGATGATGAAATCTTACGAGTATGGCATTTTTGAATGATTAAATGCATTATTTGATAAAGTATAAACAATTGAAATAAATTGTTTATAAGTTTAAGAAATGATTAAAATATTGTTATAAAATTAATGATATTAGATGATGAGTTTATTAAGTGATTGATAATATTTGGATAAATTTAAAGTCTTTAATATTTATCCTTGTTTTCGTTTGATTAATGCTGATATCATTGTCATGATCGTCATGCTTATATTGTGTTGAAAGTCATCTGTGGCTTACGTGCATAGATGGACTTGGTATGATTATGACCAGGAATTATTCGGTATAATCATGACCGTAATGTTACAAATGATGGCACAATCATTGGTGGACCCCACAACGGAAGTATTATCGTAATTAGAAAACTGACAGAATTATCTTTTTATAAAAATAATGGCGAAAGTGTTACCGTTAAAACTGTTAAACTACCCGGTAGTAAAAGTACAGTAATACGCATGGTTGCATAGTAGCACATGATATTAATTATTGATGCTTACGTAAGAAGTCACTCAGTTATACTCAATTATTACTACAGTAATTGTTACATCATATCTCTCATATTATTGATTCGATTATTGTCAAAGTATCATCTGCATAATATAATATATTATTAAATCAATAATTGAGACGACAAATTTATTCATATTATTAAATTGCAATATTTACAATGTCTAGAAGTTCTGTCAAGGATAGGTTTGGTCATATAATTGCGCGCCAATAAGGAGAAATCCTTATCGGAAAGCCCCCTCTTTCCTGGGAACGACCTGGCTATTAAATATTATGAGTTATAATATTAATGATGAATAAGTTCGTGTTGATTAAAGATGAATTTGATAGTTCCATTGTGTTGGAATTATTAGTGTTAGTGAAAATCGACATTTATTTCAATAATAATTGATGTCTTGAGGTTATATTGACCAATCGGGTAATTAATCGGATAAATGAGCAATTAATTGCTACTAATTCACATGCTTATATAACTATTTATTCACATGTGTGTACTATTGAATCATATTCTTGTACTATTAGGGGAGTTGGTGCAATATTGATAATACTTGAATGACTAAGTTAAAAATGGAGATATACATTGAGATAATATACTATAATTCGTATTTTCACATGATTGTAACTATTGATTCACATGATTGAACTATTGATTCACATTATTTACTATTAGGGGAGGTGGTGCAAGTTTGATAATACTTGCCGGACTAAATTAAAAATGAAAGAAAAGTTGGAGGTATTGTACTATAATTTTTGAGCCCCAAAACGTGCAATTATCGAAACTATATTTTTCTATAAATAGAAGCTCATTCTTCCTTCATTTCTCACCAATTCATTAAAACTATAGAGCAATTATTATAGAGAGAAATTATAGCGAGAAAGAAGAAGAGAAGTCCGCTACCTCTCTATTCCAGTATTCAGCTTTATTCTTAAGTAAGGGATATTATTTCTTTCATATTCATGAAGAGAGATATTGTTATTCCATTCCTTATTATTATGTTGGAATAACCTGTCTATGCGAAGTACCACATAAATGGTGAAATTCTTCTGTTATTCCATTCTATGTCATTCTGTTAGAATATCCTGTCGGTGCGTATTACGCCTGACCTGGTTCCTTTAATTATTATTCTATTAGAATAACATGTCTGTGCGGTCTATCGCGTGCATGGTGATTTCTGTTGGTATTCCATTAATTATTGTTCTATTGGAATAACCTGTCTGTGCGGTCTATCGTATGCATGGTGATTTCTGTTGTTATTCCATTCTTTATTATTCTGTTGGAATATCCAATCGGTGTGAATTTCGCCTGACCTGGTTCCATTAATTATTATTCTGTCGGAATATTCTGTCTGTGCGTTTACGCATGACCTGGTTCCATTCTTTATTATTCTGTTGGGAATAACCTGTCTGTGCGGTCTATCGCATGCATGAAGAATTCTTCTATTATTCTATTTTTTATTATTCTGTTGGAATAACATGTCTATGTGAATTACCGCATGCATGGTGTATGATCCTTCGTACTTATATGAATAGTATTTTCATTTAAAAGGGGTTTCTGCCAGGGGCAGTTTCGTAATTTTTCTAACTCTAAAAAATTTTAGAAAAATTTGAAATGATAATTTGATGAGTTTTTTAGATTGTGTACAAAAATGGCGATTTTTGGGATGTATAGATTAGGAGTTATGAATTTTATAGGAAAAGCCTATTTTAAAAGTAAACCCTTATAACTCCTTGTGGTTAACTCCAAAATTGGTGAAATTTTTATTGGGAGTACATGTATATAACAGGTGTATATCCTGTAAATTTCGAAATATTTGGACAAAAGTACATTTTATGATAAATGTATAAATATTCGGCAATTTTAGTCATATGAAAACTAGTAAATGAATTTTAAAAATTCTGAGAAAAATATATGTTCAATATGGGACTATATTCTGCTAAATCCCAGGAAAAAATATTTTGGGACAGATTTGTTATTTTTCATGAAAATGAACTAGTTATGAGTAAATGAATTAAATATGTTATGTGAAGTAATAAAATTAGAAATAGGATTTTATGGCTTGGGAATCATATATAGGGTATATGCAGATTTTTGATGAGGTATTTGATCACTGATGATGAAATCTTATGAGTATGGCATTTTTGAATGATTAAATGCATTATTTGATAAAGTGTAAACAATTGAAATAAATTGTTTATAAGTTTAAGAAATGATTAAATATTGTTATAATATTAATGATATTAGATGATGAGTTTATTAAGTGATTGATAATATTTGGATAAATTTAAAGTCATTAATATTTATCCTTGTTTTCATTTGATTAATGCTAATATCATTGTCATGATCGTCATGCTTATATTGTGTTGAAAGACATCTGTGACTTACGTGCATAGATGGACTTGGTATGATTATGACCATGGATTATTCAGTATAATCATGACCGTAATGTTATAAATGATGCGGTAAAAGTCCTCAGTAGCCTGTAGTGCATTGATGGATAGTTTTTGGTATGATTATGACCAGAGATTATTCGGTATAGTCATGACCATTGATGATTTAATAAATATCCTTGGCCCGTAGTGCAGGGATGACTCGATGATGTGGTTTATTTATTAAGCTGAGTTTTAGCGATAAAAATTGATGAAAAACTTTTTAAATCATAGAAGATAGTAGATTTTATGCTCTACATGACTCTTCTATTGGATTGCTTATTTCTGCTGCATTTGTTGATCTAAAACTTTTTGTGTATTGTATTCTATCAGTTGTTATACTGTTGAAGGCTAAGGATAATTTATTCTGCATTATCTTAGTCATAATATTTTTTACTGGGCTAGTTGAGCTCATCCTTTCTTTCATTATTCTCTTCAAGAAATGAGAATATAGCTGGGACGAGTCGGGGAATGGAGTGATGGTCCAGGATAAATGGCTTTAATAGTCCTCACTATTCTACGGAATAATGTGATAATAATTATAATGAGAACACCATTGAGTGTGGATATTATCTAGATGACAATATTCTTGTTTAAACTCTCAGCTAAGTTTTGTTGTATTTTACACGACTGTTGTATAATTAAGTTTGTATTTGTATTTTGTACCATGTATTTTCTGGCGACCCAAGATGGGTGATGTATACCTGTTTTGGGGGCGTTACATATAACGACGGTTCTGTCGCTATAGGCAGTCTTTAGCGACAGTTTATTTCTAAAATTAATTATTTTTGTTAAATAAATAGAAAAATTAGTTTTTAATTATTAAAAATATTAAATAAATTAATAAAAATTATTTTAAAGTCTAAAAATTAGTTTTTAATAATTTTTAATATATTTCATTAATATTTAATATTTTGGAGATATTAAAGGTATTTAAGTTATTTAATTATTATATTAAATAAATTATTTAAAAATGATTTTAATACTTGAAAAATTATTTAATGGTATAAGAAAATATTTGAAGTTATTTTTAACGACTTTTATTATTTTGTGATAAATTTCATTAATTAATAAATATTAATAATAATTAAGTTATTTATTGAATATATTAAATAAATTATGAAAAATAGAATTAATGATTTAAAAATCATATGAAAATAATTTAAAGGTTCTAAAAATATTTTAAGTTATAAAATATAACTTTTGATATTTTGTCATGAAAAATATTAATATTTTAATATTAATGATAATAGATTTATCTAATAATTATATTAAATAAATTTGTTTAAAATGATTTTAATATTATAAAAATTATTTTAAATAAAACTAAGGTGATTAAAAATATTATATGTTTTAAAATATAACTTTCAATATTTAAAGGTAAATCTCATTAATTATTTACTATTAATGATATTAATGTTATTCAATACTTAGATTAAATAAAAATAATTTTAAAAAAATAATTTTAAATGAAAATAAAGTGTTTACAAATATTTTTAGTTATAAATATAACTTTTAATATTTAAAGGATAATTTCATTAATAATTTAATATTAATGATATTAATTTAATATTAATGGTATTAAATTTATTTAATAATTATATTAAATAAATAGTTTTAAAATTGTTTTATTAATTTAAAAATCATTTAAAAAGGATAAAAATGAATTAAAAATATTTTAGGTTATAATTAATGACTCTTAATATTTTGATAGATAATGCATTAATATTTAAATATTAATGGTAATTATTTAAAAATGATTTCAAATGTTTTAAAAATTATTTAAGTGTAATATTAGTACTTTAAAAATATTTGAAGTTATTATAAATAACTTTGATATTTTGGCAATGGTTTCATTAATAGTTTAGTATTAATTAAATGTTAACAATAATAGAATTGTTTAATATTTAAATCATTTAATAATGATTCCGATGTTTAAAAATTCATGATAAATATTTAAAAATTATTATAAGTCATTTAAAAATAATGACTGATACTTACAGATGTTGAATTACAAGATATAGTCTTAGACTCGATAATTACCTGATAAAGCCGTTGGTACACCGACATATTTCAGAAATTGATCTGGACTTAGATATTTTGACTGTATTAATGTTTGTTTGTGATTCAATGACTATTGAATATGTGCGACAATGTGATTAGGTTATGTGCTGACTACAATAAGCAGTATTATGTGTTACGATATGTTATTCTAATAAGTAAAATAATCTTATTACTGATAGGTTATTATACAAAAGATAAAAACTAAGTTGCGTATTGTAAGCAGCAGACCAGGCAAGTATCCTACCTTTTCATTTCCTTTATGCAATGGATATAAGTTAGAAAGTTTTTAGAATTATATTATTATTGTGCCAGATTACTAACCCTATTGTTATATATATTATATCCGATCATTGTTTATCAACATAATATTATATTATATAATTCAGATATATATTCTGTTCGTTAATTTCTATATATGGTTATACAAGTGTCCTCACTTGGATAATCATTGTATTTAATCACATGTTGATATATATATATATATATATATATATACCCCGTATGTATACATTAATGCAAAGCCGTCTAAGCTATTTGATCAGTTAGACACAGATTTAGAAATATCGTTGAATATGATAAAACCTTTTTGTATCCAATCAAATTGTTTTGGTTCGGATTCCCGACTAAGTATGAACATTCCGAACAAGGGAAAACTTTTATGCGCCCAAGGTGGACAGAATGAACGATAATATTGTTCTTGCATCTAGTATTGATCAATACAGGGCCCATGGGATGTACACCCTCGCGCCCGTAAGTTATGACAATTTGTGGATGAAGTTCTGCTAAACCTATTCGAAAATTGAAAATAATGTTCATAGTATGTCAACTTAACCCTATTTATAGTCAATACATAGTTTCAAAAATTTGATATAGAATTGTTATGTTATTATTATCGGTTCAGTTTACTTCACAACTATTGATTTGTTGTAGAAGTGATGTACAAAGAAAACATTTAATTATTTCAGCTAATTATATTATAATTGTTATTACTTGCTGGGCACCCAAATGCTCATTCTTGCTTTAAATATAAATGTTTTCAGCTAGACATGATCAACCTGAAGGTTCAGACAAGAACAAGAGAAAAGGAAAGCTAACAGAATATGTTTAATGGTATATTTTGTAATAGTTAAACTGTATTAAGATAATGATATGTATTATATATCATGTAAAGAATGTAGTAAAGGTTGCGTACTTGGTATTAGACTCTGATAAATGTTAGTTTGATATTTATATTATTGTTATTATTATTAGTATTATTTTCGTTCATAGAAATAGTATCGTAAAGTACCGAGTTCGGGTTTCAAGTGCCTGAATTTGGGGGCGTTACAGTTTTTCTATTCCAGCTAGGTCCCTCTCATAAAATGGAGCTTCTTGAATATGTATGAAGGTTATCACTATTTCAGACTCTGTCATAGATGGGATAACTTGAGTATCCAGACACCTCTATCTTTGGGTATACTCTTTGAATGACTCATTAACTTGTTTCTTAACCTTGGTAATTCGATACTGGTTTGGAGCCATCTGAGTTTGAAAACTGTATTGACTGAGAAAAGTATGAACTAACTCTTCCCAACTGTGAATTTTGGAGTTATCCAATCTGGTGTACCATGCTCTGGCTTCTTCGATTAGACTTTTCTGAAATAGCTGCATTCTGAGCTTTTAATTCTCGACATAGGATCCGGTCTCTCCAATGAACACTTTTAAGTGGGTGTAAGGATCTCCCAATCCATCATATTTCTCATAATTGGGAGTCTTGAATTTCTCCGGATAATGAACCTCGGGGAAGATACAAAGGTCTAAATATGGAACACTTCCGTGTGTTCCAATCCCTTTGATGGACCGAATGGTCTCTTCCATTTGTAGAACCTTCTTTCAAATATCACCAGTGTCTTGATCTTCTTTAAGATGGGTGATTTCAGGGGTTTTGTTGGTCTAAGACTCAGGTGCTGGAACTTCTATGTCCGGTCCTTGGATTCCTCCATGTGTAGAGGATTTTGTGTGGATGGGTGTTTGTGGACCCTGAGTTGATTTGTGTAATTCTTTAAGCAGAACAACCAACTCTGTTATTTGATTGCTTAATTCTTTGAACTCCTCGGAGGTGACATGAGTAGGATTTAGGCTGGCCACTTGTAGTCATATCTGGCTATAGGCTTAGTGCCTATTTGGACCGTGACCGGGTAAGGGGACCAATCATTTCCCTACAAAAAGACTTATGTAGTTTAGTCTAAGGAAATGTGGAAATGTTACATGCTAAGTAATGTGTCCATTTTTTAGAAGTATTATCCTGCAAAACGGATGTCAGCTATTTTAATGACATGATATCATGACAGGTTTTAATATGCATGTTCACATATTCCTTTATGCTTTCCATTACATTGAGATTGACATGGAAATGAAATTACAAGTAATTGAAATGGTAAGGCATGAAAAGACTTCCCTCTGTATTTGGTTTATCAGAGGTTAACCTATCTTAGGCTACTCTCGCGGCTTTTTGGCATGCAGGTTACCAGATCATTGCAATTTACTCGATGGAAAGTTAATTTGATCTTTCAACTGTAGCGAATCTGGGTGATACCTTTCTTGAGCCTCGTGGAATTAGTCTTCCGATGAGTCTAGTAATCATACACCGACAGGATAGCCTCCTGGTGGAGAGACCACACAACATATATTCACATACATTACGGCTCATCGTATGGAAATGATGACATGTGCGAAGCACTAATATCATAGGAATATATGGTGCGAAGCACTAAGTGCAAGTAAATAAAGTACTAATACACATTCATTCAAATGTAAATGCATCATTCACACACAAACATGTAAACATTTTTGAAAAGTTTGAATAACTGCTTAAGCCATCTTACGAGTGTCCCCAGCAGAGTCGCCACCTATCGACGTCGGGATTTTTATTTGTTCCTTTCTGTTCTTGCCTTTTGGTGTTCTCATGTAAGGTGAGATTTGTTTGAAAAAACAAGTTTGAAAAGGTTTGACATGTATATGTCGACGATTTAACTGTAAGAGTCGCCAGTTGGTTATTTTTAAATGGTTGCACCAACTCAACCAAGAAAATGTTTGCACAAAGACCTAGTGATGTGACACTGTTTAACTAGTCTGCAAAATTGAAATTTGTTAGGGTCTGAGGGTTTGATTAAGCGGAGGGTAGGTGTTAGGCACCCCCTAACTTTCGTGATAACATTGTTATCGCCACTTTTTATTAACTTTTGTCTGCATATGTGTGTGTGTTAGGTCTATGTGCAGTTTTTTGAAAGTAGTGCCATGCCTCGTTTGTACCTATATACAAAGGGTTTAACTTTTGTATAAAAGTATAATTTTAACAAGATATAGCAGTGATGTTTTTTAAAACAGGTTTTTCAAACCCTTGTGCTTAATAGTAATTAAGGCCTTTGATAATTCCATTTTATTAAGTGTTCGACTTGATTACTTTTATTTTCGAGATGCAAGACATCTTTGAGAAAATAAGATAAATAGCAATGCTGAACTCTTTATGGGCATGAAAGTCATCTAAGGAAATTCAGACACCGTAAATAATTTACAAGTTGACTGCAACTGAAAATAGTCCATCACGGGAACCGAATCTAGATTCAGGAGCTAAATCTGTGATCACATGATTCCTATGCTCACATGTGAAAGCAATATGTACATGAAGTATATATATATATATATATATATATATATATATATATATATATATATATATGTGTGTGTGTGTGTGTGTGTGTGTGTGTGTGTGTGTGTGTGTGTGTGTGTGTGTAGACACTCGAAATTTTCTGCATGCCTGTTACTAACATTGCAGGAGGGCAAATTCATCTTTTGGAGATAACCGTGGAAGACAGCTTACATCCATTCCAGATACTACCGGAAGTTCAAGCTCAAAACCTGGGACACACACCGGGAACATCATTTCCAACCTCGGAACACACACAGGAATGATCATTTCTAACCTCGGAGATAACCACGAGTTTAGTCCTTGGCGATAACCCCAAGGAATGCTGTTGCAGTTCCGACGATAACTCCAGAAATGCTTATTTCAAATACATGCTATCAGCTTCAATCTCAAACCTCCTGCCGAGGCACTCATCCCTCAGACCCAGAGCTAACAACGAGTAGACAGCAACACTCACAAGATGACCTTGTGGCATTCAAACACTTGTAACAGTCCAATCTCAGATGAAACCCTGAGCAACGTCTGCTTTCAACTCAAACTGACGATAACCCCGGTGAGGAGTCAAACGTCATCTTGCCACATCAACACCTGTGCGTCGTCTCAACACTTCATACATACATACATACAATAATGTCCCATAAGAACCGAGGAGTTACAATCCCGAGTGACTATTGCGCGTGGCAGTATACCGGATAAAATTTAAAGCTTGAAGACTATGGGCATGGTCCCATATTCCTAACTTCGTACAACCTCTAATCCATGTCATTGCGTAACTCTCTTCACAAACAGTCCGAAGAAGGTCACATATACCTCGTTCGGATGCTCGGATTGATGTTCTGCAAGTTTGAGCAGACATTACAGTGCATGAGTGCACGTACTTTGAGACGACGGGACCCGCAAAGCCCGGGGACACCTCGAACATCCGCATGTGTAACTGCGGTTACCGCAGGTACACCTGCGGCCATCAGTCTATAAATATAGACCTTGGGGTTAGCCATTTAAGAAAAGAGAATAGAGAGAAAAGGTGAGGAAAAATCAGTTTTCGCAAGAAAGGAAAACTGAGTCCAAGATTCATAGGACCGTTCGAGATACTACAACGAGTGGGCGAAGTAGCGTACAAAGTTGCACTACCACCTGAGTTTTAGCACATCCATAACGTGTTTCACATATCCGTGTTGCATCCGTACAAGCCTGACTACAAGCACATGATTTCTTATGAACCCATTCAAGTGGAGAAGAATTTAGCGTATGAAGAAATTCCTGTCCAAATTATAGATAGGAAAGAACAAACCTTAAGGAATAAAGTTATTTCTTCTGTAAAAGTACTTTAGTGTAACCACGATGTTGAGGAGGCAACGTGGGAGTTAGAAGATAGAATGATGATGGATTATCCCAATTTGTTTCTGTAACCTTGTAGCAATTTCGGGATGAAATTTTTTATAAGGGGGGAGGATGTAATACCCGAGAATTTTCACGTGTTATTAAATAATTATATTAATGAAAATAAATATTTATTTGAATATGAACAACTTTGTGTTATGAAATGAGACAACTCAATTATATTAAATAAATGAATAATTGAGAATACGTGGAGTTTGTGGTAAACTTGTTGAAAGCCTTGTGTGGATTGGTGATGGAAATTCAAATAATTATAATAAGCGGCGAAGAAATTATGAGATGAGCAATTAAGTGATATTAATTGTTAAGTGTTGTTGTAGTATATTTATGGATTTTTAATTGATATTAATAAGGTCGGTTAATATGTGATTATTAATTATTATTTAATTGATAATGGTTGTGGTGGAATATTGATTTCTTGGCAATTATTAATAATAGGTGATTATTATATGGATAAGTAATAATTATGGAAAACCCATGAATGGTTGGATTAATTAATATTAGTGTTAATTAATTAAGGAAGTGCATGATCTATTTATTTAACATAAGTGAGTAAGTTAGTAATATAATAATATTATATTGACAGTTATGTGCATTTGTGTAATAATAGAACTATATCATATAGTGTAGTGTGACACTATGTGACTATATACTAAGTCTTATAAAACTATATTGCTTAGGCATTGTGACTAAATATATTGGAACTATATGTTATAAATATATTGATTCCTATTAGACTAGGAGAATTTGACGTGATATTGGGGATGGATTGGTTAAGTAACCATGCAATAATAATTAACTGTCAGAACAAATGTGTGAACCTTCAGACTCCAGGTAAGTCTAAGGTAGTGTTTTATGGTAGCTCATCGCTTAAGCAATCGTGTTACGTTACGATGATGTAGGCCAAGAAATTGTTAAAGAAAGGATGTGTAGGTTATTTAGCTTACGTTGTGGATACTAAGAAAAATGGAGTAGAGCTTAATGATTTACCCGTAGTGAGTGAATTTTATGACGTGTTTCCGGAAGATCTGCCTGACCTTCCGCCAGACAGCGAAATCGAATTCGTAATAGATTTAGAACCAGGAACGGCACCGATTTCGAAAGCTCCATATCGGATGGACACTAGTAAAAATGAAGGAATTGACGATATAACTTCAAGAGTTATTGGATAAAGGTTACATTCGACCGAGTGTGTCTCCTTGGGGAGCACCAGTTTTATTCGTGAAGAAAAAGGACGGATCGATGAGGCTCTGTATCGATTATCACGAATTAAACAGAGTAACGATAAAGAACAGATATCCGCTATCGAGGATAGAAGACTTATTTGATCAACTGAAAGGAGCGAAATGTTTCTCGAAGATCAACCTGCGGACGAGATATCACCAACTGAAAGTACGGGATGAGGACATACCAAAGACTGCGTTTAGAACCCGTTATGGACATTACGAGTTTTTGGTAATGTCATTTGGTTTAACTAATGCTCTAGCAGCATTCATGGACTTGATGAATTGAGTTTTCAAGCCATACTTGGATAAATTCGTGGTAGTTTTTATTGACGATATTATGATCTACTCGAAGATGGAGGAAGAACACGCCGAACACCTGAAGATTATTTTGGAGGCACTACAAAAGGAGAAGATGTATGCGAAATTTTCTAAGTGCGAATTTTGGATGAAAAAGGTTTAATTCTTAGGCCACGTGGTGGATGAGAATGGAATCTCAGTAGACCCCGAAAAGGTCAAAGCAGTGAGTAATTGGGAACAACCAAGAACTCCGATGGAGGTGAGAAGTTTCTTAGGGTTAGCTGGGTACTATCGAAGATTCATCCAAGATTTTTTTAAGATAGCAACCCCGTTGACTAATTTGACGAGGAAGACGGTGAAAGTTGTATGGATCGACAAATGTGAAGAGAGTTTTCAAGAGATGAAGAAGAGATTGACCGAGGCGCCAATATTATCATTACCAGATGATACGGGAGGATTTGTGTTGTACAGTGATGCGTAGCATAGAGGACATGGTTGTGTGCTTATGCAACACGACAAGGTTATTGCGTACGTATCACGATAATTAAAGGATTATGAAAGACGATACCATACTCATGACCTAGAGTTAGTGATCGTAGTTTTTGCGTTAAAGATATGGAGACATTATTTGTATGGAGAAAAATGTGAGATATACACGGACCACAAAAGTCTGAAATATATCTTCACATAGAAGGAGTTGAACATGCGTCAGAGGAGGTGGTTAGAATTAATCAAAGATTATGACTGTGAAATTCTTTATCACCCGGGGAAGGCAAACGTAGTTGTCGACATTCTGAGCAGGAAAGGAAGGGAGAAATTGTTTCGACTGACAACTTAGAAGGAGTTAATTAGAGATATGAGAAATTGGAAATAGAAGTGAGGGGACCCGAGAGGTCTGCAGAAAAGTTATTTGTAATAGAAGCTTGTCCGACATTGCTGGATAGAGTAAAGGAAACCCAGGAGAAAGATGGAGAGTGTGAGAAAATCAGAAGAAGGATCGTGGAAAAAAGGAAGAAAAATTTCGAATAGATAAAGATGGTATCTTAAGATTCGAAGGGAGAGTATGGGTACCAGTAGTGGCCGAGATAAGAGAAGAGATTTTACACGAGGCTCATAATACGACGTATTCCATTCATCCAGGAGGCACGAAGATGTACCAGGACTTGAAGCAACATTTTTGGTGGCCAAATCTGAAATGGGAAATTGCGGAGTACATTAGCAGATGTCTTACGTGTCAACGTGTAAAAGTAGAGCATCAACGACCGAGTGGTTTACTACAACCATTGGAAATACCAGAGTGGAAATGGGAGCATATTACGATGGATTTCATGGTAGGGCTTCCAGTCACACAGAAAGGTTTGGATGCCATTTGGGTCATTGTGGATCGACTTACGAAGACTGCACATTTTCTACCTATCAAGATCCGTTACAGTTTGAATCAATTAGCGAGTCTATACGTAAAGGAAATTATTTCATTACATGGAGTGCCGGTGTCGATTGTTTTTGACCGAGACCCCGCGTTTCACGTTAAAATTCTGGAAAAGCTTGCAAGAGAGGATGGGAACACAGTTGAGATTGAGTACTGCTTATCATCCTCAGACAGACGGACAAAGTGAGCGAACAATACAAACGCTAGAGGACATGCTTAGGACCTGTGTGATGGACTTCAAGGGAAATTGGGACGACCACTTAAACTTAGTCGAATTTACGTATAATAATAGTTACCATGCGAGTATCGGCATGCCACTGTATGAAGCTCTTTACGAAAGGAAGTACAGAATGCGGTTATGTTGGGACGAAGTCGGAGAATGACAAATACTCGGGCCAGAGTTAGTACAACAGACGGTAGATGTGGTGAAAGTGATAAGGGCCAGACTTGTAGCAACTCAAGATTGCCAGAAGAAGTATGCAGACTTGCATCGGAAAAATCGAGACTTTGAAGTCGGCAATTTTGTATTCTTGAAGGTATCTCCATGGAAGGGAAATCCGTTTTGGCAAGAAAGGAAAACTGAGTCCAAGATTCATAGGACCGTTCGAGATACTACAACGAGTGGGCGAAGTAGCGTACAAAGTTGCACTACCACCTGAGTTGGAGCACATCCATAACGTGTTTCACATATCCGTGTTGCATCCGTACAAGCCTGACTACAAGCACGTGATTTCTTATGAACCCATTCAAGTTGAGAAGAATTTAGCGTACGAAGAAATTCCTATCCAAATTCTAGATAGGAAAGAACAAACCATAAGGAATATAGTTATTTCTTCAGTAAAAGTACTTTGGCGTAACCACGATGTCGAGGAGGCAACGTGGGAGTTAGAAGATAGAATGATGAGGGATTATCCCCATCTGTTTTTGTAACCTTGTAGCAATTCCGGGACAAAATGTTTATAAGGGGGGGAGGATGTAATACCCGAGAATTTCCACGTGTTATTAAATAATTATATTAATGGAAATAAATATTTATTTGAATATAAACAACTTCGTGTTATGAAATGAGACAACTCAATTATATTAAATAAATGAATAATTGAGAATACATGGAGTTTGTGGTAAACTCGTTGAAAGCCTTGTGTGGCATGGTGATGGAAATTCAAATAGTAATGATAAGCGGCGAAGAAATTATGAGATGAGCAATTAAGTGATATTAATTGTTAAGTGTTGTTGTAGTATATTTATGGATTTTTAATTGATATTAATAAGGTCAGTTAATATGTGATTATTAATTGTTATTTAATTGATAATGGTTGTGGTGGAATATTGATTTCTTGGCAATTATTAATAATAGGTGATTATTATATGGATAAGTAATAATTATGGAAAACCCATGAATGGTTGGATTAATTAATATTAGTGTTAATTAATTAAGGAAGTGCATGATCTATTTATTTAACATAAGTGAGTAAGTTAGTAATATAATAATATTATATTGACAGTTATGTGCATTTGTGTAATAATAGAACTATATCATATAGTGTAGTGTGACACTGTGTGACTATATACTTATAAAACTATATTGCTTGGGCATTGTGACTAAATATATTGGAACTATATGTTATAAATATATTATCTATGTGACAAAATGTATATGGGCATGTATGGAAATTATATACCATGAACTATTAAAGTATACCAGTGTGATAAAATGTACATGGATTATATGTATATTACATTTTTCATATTCCATCTACTACATTGAAACCTTAATTATTAAGTATGATATTTAATTATAATATATGGTTGAGATGTGTATTAAAAATATAACATAAGAGTGCGGATGTGTAGGAGTATACAAGAATGCTAGTTAATTTGTTTGTCCCAAATTGATAGTCCTATTTTACTCTCATTTCCCATTCACGTGCATTTCATAAAGGCTAAGGCCTATGTTTTTCATATTTTCTTCCAAGCTTGCTAGGAATGATCGTGGGGGGAGTGGTACTCATGATGAAATCTAACAACTAATTACCAACTCCTTCTTATACATCATGCAATCCCTCAACCCAGGAGTTTGATTTCTTGGACAATGGCTTGGCATGGTAAAGGAATTCTCTATAAATTGGACACTTCTCTTCATTATCTATGTTGCTTGAATTGTCTGATAATTTGTTAAGTGTGAGATTGAGAGCATACAAGTGTGTTAGAGCTTAGAAGTTCATTTGGAGAAAGTTTTCATCACATTGCAGAGGTATAAACTCTTTTCCTTGTTACCATTTTCATTCTCTATAAAAATGGAGTTTTGGTCTTGAAATTCAAATTCTTGAATTCATGGAATTAGATGTTAATAAGGTTGGGTATTGGTTATAAAGTTGTTATATGATCATATAAACATGTTTAAACTGATACATGACTGTTTGGAACCGAATTGGTTAATAATTGTTTTGGTTGGGCAAGCTTTCTGCCGAAGCAGACTGTTCTGCGCCTGAACCAGGCACGACGCAGCTGCGCCACATTTGTATTGAGGCGCAACGCAGCTGCGCTGGTTGTTGAGTTCAGTTTTAACTTCTGTTTTTAACTCTGATCCATATGATCTAGTAGTTATGACTTAAACTAACATCTGAACATGTGTATGATGGATATGTGACCTAATGGGAGCATATTTTCATAGACTTGCATGATTAATGGAGACATATGGTTTAAATGGAGATTTGAACCTTAAGTTTTGAAAACCAACTATTTTAAAGATCATGTTCTACAAATTATGAACCTAGTAAGCTATACATGACTGATTTTGCATATAGATGAGCATGTTGTAGTGTATTTAGTCCTTTGAGCATGGCCGAACTTATTACGCCTTGTGTTAGAAATATTTTCAAGAAGAGACTTAGCCTAGTATGTTAACTTACATGATTACTACATGTTGTAAATTATGACTTTGCAAAGCATGTTAGTGTGACTTAGACATGCATGAATAAACCTTTAACTTGTGTTTATGTGATTAGCAAAGCAACATGATCATGTTGAACCTATTAGCAAACTTTGAATGTGAATATTGTCAAGATATAATGAGGACTAAAATCTGACATTTGTGAACATGGTTGATAACACTCTTAGACTTGCTCATGTAGTATAAATGTATACATACCATGCATGTGTGGCATATTTCAAGAAAAGCATGAACGAAGCCTATTTTCAACTAAAGCAGTGTTGGTTTCACATATGTGTTATGAATATATACATGCATGCCTAATATGAGTTTTATAACTATCTTGTATGTTTAGAAAGCAAGCATGCTAGACTTTATGGTTTCATGACCTCGTATGACTTTAAATTTATTGAAATGATCGAACTTAGAACCATGATATACAAGAAAGGGCCTAGATTGATCTAAAAAGCATGTGAAAGCCTTTAACATGTCAAAATACATTAAGTTTGAGTGTGCATTTGAGACCGGACAGAACCCACAAGGCAGCAGCTGAGTCTTGGCAGGGTCAGGGGACGGCGCAGCTGCGCTGGTCCTAGGCCTAGCCATGGCGCAGCTGCGCCAGTCTAGAATCCCAAAAAATGAATTCTGATCTTTTGGACAATAACTTACATGATACTTATGATGCTAAATGTGATCTAAATCCTACTAATGTACATATATATGTATTTCAAAACTTGTGATATTATACCCTACACCCTTGTTGTATGTTACTTGCTGGGAAATTTGTGCTCATCCTTGCTTATTTAAAACCTTTCAGTTAAGGAAGAATAGGGAGGTGTCTCTGGAGCAGACAAGGGCAAGGGCAAGGCTACCGACTAGCTTGTCCTTTTTATGTTTAAAGCTATTATGTTATGCTAAGACTATTTGTGGACTATGTTTAAACTTAAGTAGGATTATGTAATAGGTCTTTATTCGATACAATTATGTAATCTATTAAGTACTGTAGGTTGCGAGACTTGGGGAATAATTATAATAAATCATTGTATATTATTCTAAAGTAGATTTTTCGTTGTGTATGCATTATTTTAGTTATTATGGTTTACCATGAGAACGTGATGAACCGAATTTGAAGTGACCAAGTGGAGGTCCAAATTTGGGGGCGTCACAGGTTGGTATCAAAGCCTTAGTTATAAACCTTAGGAGCGAGTGTCCTTAGATTATAACTGAAGGGAACTTAGAAGTTAGGAAGGAGATAAAACTCATGTAGAGTTTTCCTTGAGAGACTTAATGTGTTATGAAATGGAACTTCATTCTATACAATGAACTTATGTTTATTTAACATTCTAATGGAGTTGTTGTTTGTGTTGTCTTATGTTGGTGATCGTAGGATGACTGACATGGGAGGACCTAGCCGAGTAGTAGAGGAGGAGCCGCGTATTATCCATGTAGTATTTGAGACACCCTTGATAACAGAACCTATTTCAGTAGTTGCCCCTTTTGATGATGATGATGAGGAAGAGGTGGAGTCTGATCCTGAGGTGGAGCCTTTGGAGGAGGAGCCTGAGCCCGTGGAGGACTCCGACGAGGCTACTTTTGAGGATCAGATGTTAGGAGAGTATGAGGAGCATATATTAGAGTTGGGATGTAGAGTAAAGGAGCTAGAGGCTGAGGCTAGGGAGAGGGAGTTTGCATTCCAGAAGTTGAGGGACGTGGACCATCAGAGGCAACTAATGATGCAGGAGATGGAAGTGGCTGGAGATTGCTCACTGTAAGAAAGTAGGGATCCAGATGGGAGCTTTTTTCATCGAGCGGTGGCAAGGAATGTTGCGGTGGCAGGAAAGCTGGAGGAATTAGAACAGAAGGTGTTGAGTGAGAGGGCAGAGAAGGAGGCTCTCTGAACTCAGTTAGAAATGGAGGTGATGGATAGGATTCACTTCGAGGAGAAGTGGGAAGAAGCCAATGATAAGGCAGATGACCTAGAGGATGAGGTGCGGTGCAAGAGGAGGAAGATGAACAAGATGGGCTATGCTCTTCGCACGACCATGGAGAGATTGATAGATGGGGTACATAATTACCCAGCTGAGCAAGGACAGACTCGACATACCATAAGCCGATACATGGTGGTGCTCATCACATAGAAGGAATATCAGAGCACCGTTGAGCATGGGATGTTAGATTGAGTATAGAGGATGAAGACCAGTAGTGTAGTAGTTTTAATTATGTGTTATTAATATGTTCTGTAATCTCAGTCTTTTGTGTAAGATGTGAGATAGTGGTAAACCCCCAAATTTCTGAAAAGTATTAGAGGGGTAGTAAGATAGTATGTCCCTGTCTTTTGTGATATTAAGGGATATGTGTTATCATTTATAGCAGTATGCTAGAAATGAACATGTAATGTAACCCCTTGGTATATGAATATAAATGACCTTATTTCAGAAGCGTGTTATAAACTTGTAGTTCTTTTCTATTGAGAAATGTTTTAGTATTATAACTAGATATTAAAATAAAAATTTTGTGATGCAGAAAATGCCGTCCAGACGTAGAATAACTATCCCAGAAGAGTCAGTTAACGATGAGAAAGGTCCTGTAGATCCGATACAAAGATTGGTGGATTTATTGGGAGAAGCTTTGAGGGGAAGAAACGAACCCGTACCACCCGTTCCCCAAGCTGTCCCAGTAACGACCTTTAAAGATTTTAAGAGTGTAGGACCCCCAGAGTTCGCGGGAACCATTAACCCGATAGTTACACAAACCTGGATGAAGGAGATCGAGAATGCCTTCACTATAGCTCGTGTGGGCGAAGACCAGAAGACAATATTTACCACATATATGATGAGGGACGAAGCGAACTATTGGTGGGAAACTAATCAGCAGAGAGCGGGGGAAGGAACGATAACATGGGAGCTGTTTACGATGCTATTTTTCGAGAATTATTTTCCAAAAAGTATGAAGAGTAGGATGGAAGTAAAATTCCTAGTGTTAAAACAAAGCGATATGACGGTGGCGCAATACGCAGCTAAGTTCAATGAACTAGCGCGGTTTGCAGAACACCAAGTTGTGGATGAGGAGAGGAAGGTGAGATGTTTTGAACAAGGGTTAAAATCGTGATTGTAAAATAAGGTATCGGTCTTCCAGATTGATTCCTTTATGACATTGTTGGAGAAGGCAATCATTGTGGAAGCTGGCAGTGAGGCCTTAAGTCTGTATCATAAGGAGAAGAAGAATAAGAACGCTGGTAGTGAGCATTGTGGAGGAAGCAGCAGCGGAGGGAGTAACTCCGGGAAGAGGAAATGGGAAAACAACAACAACAGAAGTAAAAATCCAGGTGGGAATCACCAAGGAAACTTCAAGAAGAGGACCTAAGCTTGTAACAACTGTGGAAGAAGTCATCAGGGAGAATGCTAGAAGAGGAAGAACACCTCCTATAATTGCGGCCAAGAGGGGCACATATCGCCAAACTACCCGAAGCCGAAGAAAATCAGAGGATGTTTTGCTTGTGGATAAACAGAGCACCAGATAAAGGAATGCCCGAAGAAAGGAAGCGGTGGAGCTGGTGGAAGCCAAGGAGGAGGAAGTAAGTTGATGATTGGTGGACCTGCGCAACCCAACCAATCAACCGCTCGAACCTTTAACATGACCGTCCAAGACGCCGTGGTTGCAAAGGACGTGGTGTCAGGTATAATCCCAATCAATAATATAAATGCTTACGTATTATTTGATTCGGGTGCCACCTGTTCGTTTGTATCTGAAGAATTTCCTAATAAACTTAGTACACCCCAAGAACGTTTAGAAGATCCTTTGAACATAGAAGTTATGAATAAGGAACTAATCCCTGTAGAATACGTTTATCGAAATTGTCGCGTAAACATTAGAGGACATGATCTGAGCGTAGACTTGATTCCAATTAGACTAGGAGAATTTGACGTGATATTGGGGATGGATTGGTTAAGTAACCATGCAACAATAATTAACTGTCAGAACAAATGTGTGAACCTTCAGACTCCAGGTAAGTCTAAGGTAGTGTTTTATGGTAGCTCATCGCTTAAGCAATCGTGTTACGTTACGATGATGTAGGCCAAGAAATTGTTAAAGAAAGGATGTGTAGGTTATTTAGCTTACGTTGTGGATACTAAGAAAAATGGAGTAGAGCTTAATGATTTACCCGTAGTGAGTGAATTTTATGACGTGTTTCCGGAAGATCTGCCTGACCTTCCGCCAGACAGCGAAATCGAATTCGTAATAGATTTAGAACCAGGAACGGCACCGATTTCGAAAGCTCCATATCGGATGGCACTAGTAAAAATGAAGGAATTGACGATACAACTTCAAGAGTTATTGGATAAAGGTTACATTCGACCGAGTGTGTCTCCTTGGGGAGCACCAGTTTTATTCGTGAAGAAAAAGGACGGATCGATGAGGCTCTGTATCGATTATCACGAATTAAACAGAGTAAAGATAAAGAACAGATATCCGCTATCGAGGATAGAAGACTTATTTGATCAACTGAAAGGAGCGATGCGGACGAGATATCACCAACTGAAAGTACGGGATGAGGACATACCAAAGACTGCGTTTAGAACCCGTTATGGACATTACGAGTTTTTGGTAATGTCATTTGGTTTAACTAATGCTCTAGCAACATTCATGGACTTGATGAATTGAGTTTTCAAGCCATACTTGGATAAATTCGTGGTAGTTTTTATTGACGATATTATGATCTACTCGAAGATGGAGGAAGAACACGCCGAACACCTGAAGATTATTTTGGAGGCACTACAAAAGGAGAAGATGTATGCGAAATTTTCTAAGTGCGAATTTTGGATGAAAAAGGTTTAATTCTTAGGCCACGTGGTGGATGAGAATGGAATCTCAGTAGACCCCGAAAAGGTCAAAGCAGTGAGTAATTGGGAACAACCAAGAACTCCGATGGAGGTGAGAAGTTTCTTAGGGTTAGCTGGGTACTATCGAAGATTCATCCAAGATTTTTTTTAAGATAACAAACCCGTTGACTAATTTGACGAGGAAGACGGTGAAAGTTGTATGGATCGACAAATGTGAAGAGAGTTTTCAAGAGTTGAAGAAGAGATTGAGCGAGGCGCCTATATTATCATTACCAGATGATACGGGAGGATTTGTGTTGTACAGTGATGCGTCGCATAGAGGACATGGTTGTGTACTTATGCAACACGACAAGGTTATTGCGTATGTATCACGATAATTAAAGGATTATGAAAGACGATACCCTACTCATGACCTAGAGTTAGTGATCGTAGTTTTTGCGTTAAAGATATGGAGACATTATTTGTATGGAGAAAAATGTGAGATATACACGGACCACAAAAGTCTGAAATATATCTTCACATAGAAGGAGTTGAACATGCGTCAGAGGAGGTGGTTAGAATTAATCAAAGATTATGACTGTGAAATTCTTTATCACCCGGGGAAGGCAAACGTAGTTGTCGACATTCTGAGCAGGAAAGGAAGGGAGAAATTGTTTCGACTGACAACTTAGAAGGAGTTAATTAGAGATATGAGAAATTGGAAATAGAAGTGAGGGGACCCGAGAGGTCTGCAGAAAAGTTATTTGTAATAGAAGCTTGTCCGACATTGCTGGATAGAGTAAAGGAAACCCAGGAGAAAGATGGAGAGTGTGAGAAAATCAGAAGAAGGATCGTGGAAAAAAGGAAGAAAAATTTCGAATAGATAAAGATGGTATCTTAAGATTCGAAGGGAGAGTATGGGTACCAGTAGTGGCCGAGATAAGAGAAGAGATTTTACACGAGGCTCATAATACGACGTATTCCATTCATCCAGGAGGCACGAAGATGTACCAGGACTTGAAGCAACATTTTTGGTGGCCAAATCTGAAATGGAAAATTGCGGAGTACGTTAGCAGATGTCTTACGTGTCAACGTGTAAAAGTAGAGCATCAACGACCGAGTGGTTTACTACAACCATTGGAAATACCAGAGTGGAAATGGGAGCATATTACGATGGATTTCATGGTAGGGCTTCCAGTCACACAGAAAGGTTTGGATGCCATTTGGGTCATCGTGGATCGACTTACGAAGACTGCACATTTTCTACCTATCAAGATCCGTTACAGTTTGAATCAATTAGCGAGTCTATACGTAAAGGAAATTATTTCATTACATGGAGTGCCGGTGTCGATTGTTTTTGACCGAGACCCCGCGTTTCACGTTAAAATTCTGGAAAAGCTTGCAAGAGAGGATGGGAACACAGTTGAGATTGAGTACTGCTTATCATCCTCAGACAGACGGACAAAGTGAGCGAACAATACAAACGCTAGAGGACATGCTTAGGACCTGTGTGATGGACTTCAAGGGAAATTGGGACGACCACTTAAACTTAGTCGAATTTGCGTATAATAATAGTTACCATGCGAGTATCGGCATGCCACTGTATGAAGCTCTTTACGAAAGGAAGTACAGAATGCGGTTATGTTGGGACGAAGTCGGAGAATGACAAATACTCGGGCCAGAGTTAGTACAACAGACGGTAGATGTGGTGAAAGTGATAAGGGCCAGACTTGTAGCAACTCAAGATTGCCAGAAGAAGTATGCAGACTTGCATCGGAAAAATCGAGACTTTGAAGTCGGCAATTTTGTATTCTTGAAGGTATCTCCATGGAAGGGAAATCCGTTTTGGCAAGAAAGGAAAACTGAGTCCAAGATTCATAGGACCGTTCGAGATACTACAACGAGTGGGCGAAGTAGCGTACAAAGTTGCACTACCACCTGAGTTGGAGCACATCCATAACGTGTTTCACATATCCGTGTTGCATCCGTACAAGCCTGACTACAAGCACGTGATTTCTTATGAACCCATTCAAGTTGAGAAGAATTTAGCGTACGAAGAAATTCCTATCCAAATTCTAGATAGGAAAGAACAAACCATAAGGAATATAGTTATTTCTTCAGTAAAAGTACTTTGGCGTAACCACGATGTCGAGGAGGCAACGTGGGAGTTAGAAGATAGAATGATGAGGGATTATCCCCATCTGTTTTTGTAACCTTGTAGCAATTCCGGGACAAAATGTTTATAAGGGGGGGGGGAGGATGTAATACCCGAGAATTTCCATGTGTTATTAAATAATTATATTAATGGAAATAAATATTTATTTGAATATAAACAACTTCGTGTTATGAAATGAGACAACTCAATTATATTAAATAAATGAATAATTGAGAATACATGGAGTTTGTGGTAAACTCGTTGAAAGCCTTGTGTGGCATGGTGATGGAAATTCAAATAGTAATGATAAGCGGTGAAGAAATTATGAGATGATCAATTAAGTGATATTAATTGTTAAGTGTTGTTGTAGTATATTTATGGATTTTTAATTGATATTAATAAGGTCGGTTAATATGTGATTATTAATTGTTATTTAATTGATAATGGTTGTGGTGGAATATTGATTTCTTGGCAATTATTAATAATAGGTGATTATTATATGGATAAGTAATAATTATGGAAAACCCATGAATGGTTGGATTAATTAATATTAGTGTTAATTAATTAAGGAAGTGCATGATCTATTTATTTAACATAAGTGAGTAAGTTAGTAATATAATAATATTATATTGACAGTTATGTGCATTTGTGTAATAATAGAACTATATCATATAGTGTAGTGTGACACTGTGTGACTATATACTTATAAAACTATATTGCTTGGGCATTGTGACTAAATATATTGGAACTATATGTTATAAATATATTATCTATGTGACAATATGTATATGGGCATGTATGGAAATTATATACCATGAACTATTAAAGTATACCAGTGTGATAAAATGTACATGGATTATATGTATATTACATTTTCATATTCCATCTACTACATTGAAACCTTAATTATTAAGTATGATATTTAATTATAATATATGGTTGAGATGTGTATTAAAAATATAACATAAGTGTGCGGATGTGTAGGAGTATACAAGAATGCTAGTTAATTTGTTTGTCCCAAATTGATAGTCCTATTTTACTCTCATTTCCCATTCACGTGCATTTCATAAAGGCTAAGGCCTATGTTTTTCATATTTTCTTCCAAGCTTGCTAGGCATGATCGTGAGAGCATACAAGTGTGCTAGTGCTTAGAAGTTCATTTGGAGCAAGCTTTCATCACATTGCAGAGGTATAAACTCTTTTCCTTGTTACCATTTTCATTCTCTGCAAAAATGGAGTTTTGGACTTGAAATTCAAATTTTTGAATTCATGGAATTAGATGTTAATAAGGTTGGGTATTGGTTATAAAGTTGTTATATGACCATATAAACATGTTTAAACTGATACATGATTGTTTGGAACCGAATTGGTGAATAATTTTTGAGGTTGGGCAAGCTTTCTGCCGAAGCAGACTGTTCTACGCCTGAACCAGGCACGATGCAGCGGCGCCACATTTGTATTGAGGCACATCGCAGCTGTGACGGTTACTGAGTTCAGTTTTTAGCTTCTGTTTTCAACTCTGATCCATATGAGCTAGTAGTTATGACTTAAACTAACATCTGAACATGTGTATGATGGATATGTGACCTAATGGGAGCATGTTTTCATAGACTTGCATGATTAATGGAGACATATAGTTTAAATGGAGATTTGAACCTTAAGTTTTGAAAACCAACTATTTTAAAATCACGTTCTACAAATTATGAACCTAGTAAGCTATACTTGCCTGATTTTGCATATAGATGAGCATGTTTTAGTGTATTTAGTCCTTTGAGCATGGTCAAACTTATTATGCCTTGTATTAGAAATATTTTCAAGAAGAGACTTAGCCTAGTATGTTAACTTACATGATTACTACATGTTGTAAATTCTGACTTTGCAAAGCATGTTAGTGTGACTTAGACATGCATGAATAAACCTTTAACTTGTGTTTATGTGATTAGCAAAGAAACATGATCATGTTGAACCTCTTAGCAAACTTTGAATGTGAATATTGTCATGATACCATGAGGACTAAAATCTGACATTTGTGAACATGGTTGATAGCACTCTTAGACTTGCTCATGTAGTATAAATGTATACATATCATGCATGTGTGGCATATTTTAAGAAAAGCATGAACGAAGCCTATTTTCAACTAAAGCGGTGTTGGTTTCACATATGTGTTATGAATATATACAAGCATTCCTAATATGAGTTTTATAACTATCTTGTATGTTTAGAAAGCAAGCATGCTAGACTTTATGGTTTCATGACCTCGTATGACTTTAAATTTATTGAAATGATCGAACTTAGAACCATGATATACAAGAAAGGGCCTAGATAGATCTAAGAAGCATGTGAAAGCCTTTAACCTTTCAAAATATATTAAGTTTGAGTGTGCGTTCGAGATCGGACAGAACCCACAAGGCAGCAACTGAGTCTTGGCAGGGTCAAGGGACGACGCAGCTCCTAGGCCTAGCCATGGCGCAGCTGCGCCAGTCTGGAATCCCAAAAAATGAATTCTGATCTTTTGGACAATAACTTACATGATACTTATGATGCTAAATGTGATCTAAAACCTACTGATGTACATATATATGTTTGATGCTTAGTTGATAAGTCGGTGTTGCATTGAAATGAAAAGTCCATGAGTAGAGGAGGTCCTAACCTTGAGCATTCTTGATTTGTTTATAAAATGACTAAGTGTTTGGTTCATGATTACTTATAAACTGATTTTGGTACCATATGTGCATACTTGTATCGTGTCAAGCTTGATTAAAGACTGTATTAGCTAATTAACATCTTGATCATAAAATGCGTTATAAATAGGATTCGAAAGTGTTGATTTATTAACGTGGATAAACTACGCTTAAGGAAAGTTCCCTAAACTTACTCTAATTATTATTGAGCAAGTTTCCTTGAACTTTACTTTTATTGAGCAAGTATCCGAACCCTACTATTATTGTTGTGCAATACCATTGCATAATTTATTCGAACAATACCGTAAGCTTATCCCTTTGAATACAAGTTATATTACTTTCTCGTTCAAATGAGTTAGTATATTAAACCCTTGTGAAGGCTATTATTCATGTTGAAATTGGTATTTCCCTTGAATATTGTGAAAGTGTCGATGCCATTTGATTCAGCTAGACTATATGAATGTTTTTAAAAACTGTCCAAACTAATTAATTGGTGCGGAAATCTTGAAAACTGAGTTGGACAACCCTTTTTGTAAGGGGAGTGTATGTTGTTGAAAACCCCAACACATGAATAAATATTATTGTGGTGTTATGCATAACGTAAAGTATTGTAGACTAATCATCTATAGTACTTAATATTTTTGGTTATCAGTTTAATATTGGTAACTCTAGTGGAAGTTCCATAGTCCTTAGTGACTGCTAAGTATAAATTGCTTATCCAGTTGGATACTGTATTAGCCGTTGAATTCATATATATCTGTTGATTTATATTGAATTGTTATATCCTTATTCATGATGTTATTCTGACACTTTGAACTATCCTATAAATAACCCTTCGATATTTCAAAACTTGTGATATTATACCCTACACCCTTGTTGTATGTTACTTGCTGGGCAATTTGTGCTCATCCTTGCTTATTTAAAACCTTTCAGTTAAGGAAGAATAGGGAGGTGTCTCTGGAGCAGACAAGGGCAAGGGCAAGGCTACCGACTAGCTTGTCCTTTTTATGTTTAAAGCTATTATGTTATGCTAAGACTATTTGTGGACTATGTTTAAACTTAAGTAGGATTATGTAATAGGTATTTATTCAATACAATTATGTAATCTATTAAGTACTGTAGGTTGCGAGACTTGGGGGAATAATTATAATAAATCATTGTATATTATTCTAAAGTAGATTTTCCGTTGTGTATGTGTTATTTTAGTTCTTATGGTTTTACCATGAGAACGTGATGAACCTAATTTGAGTGACCAAGTGGAGGTCCAAATTTGGGGGCGTCACAGGATGCCCTGTCCAATTTACTCTGTACACACCCATATTAAATGTTTCTTCTGTTTAAATGTCTGTTAGCTCACATATAGCTATACTTTTATCTAGCGAGAGCTGAGTGTTTATCCACATAGAGTCATAGAAGTCTACATTGGAAGCCCACTTTAAGCCTTCTTACATTCTATAAAGCCTTTCTTTTTATATTAGCACACACTGTTATACACATTGAGAGTCGTGTTGTGTGTGTTTGCCCGGACTTCGATCCGTGGTTTTCATTTCTGTTTGTATATATACTTATATATATATATATTTTATATATGGATAATATTATCGAGTTATGCCTCGATTGAGCCTAGACTTATGTCTGGAGTGTTTATATGTTTATTTACATTTTGTCCTGCCTGGAGTTTACTTCATGGCAGTTGATTGCTTTTACAACTTTATTTACATTTCGTCCCACCAAGAGTTTACTTCGTGGCGGTTGATCATGTCCATATATATATATATATATATATATATATATATATTTACTACATTTAAATATTTACATTTTTGATTCCCCATGGAGTTACTTCGTGGTGGTTTATCATGTCTGCATATATATATTTACAGCTTATATATATATAACTGCTTACTGCTTTCCATACAAACTGCAGTATCATGTGAGCCTAGGAATCATGTGATCATAGATTCAGCTCATTGAATCTAGATTTGGTTCCCGTGATGGACGTTTTTCAGCTGTAGGCAGCTTGTACATTATTTACAGTGTCTGAATTTCCTTGGATGGCTATCATGCCCATGAAGAGTTTGGCACTGCTGTATATTATTTTCTCGAAGATGCCTCGCATCTCGAAAATAAAAGTAAATAAGCCTAACATTTAATAATAAAATGGAAGTATCAAAGGCCTCAATTACTATTGAGTATAGGGTTTGAAAAACCTCTTTTTATAAAACTTCATTGATATATCTGGTTAAAACTAAATTTTTCTATAAATTCAAACCCTTTGTATGTGTGAATGAGGCATAACACTACTTCCAAATAATTGCACATTGATCCACACACACACACACACACACTCATATAATAGTTTCTTGAAAAGTGGCGGTCATCATGGCAACAGGGATGTCGGGGGGGGGGGGTTCCTAACACCTTCCCTCTGCATAATCAAGCCCCCGAACTCAAATGAATCTCTGGTTCACAGACCCGTTTAGCAGTGTCATATCACTGGGTCAATGTGCAAACCTTTTTTTGGTTGCGTTAGTGCAACCAGTTAAATACACCAACTGGCAACTCTTAAAGTCAAAAAGTCAAAATTATACATGTCGGACCTTTTTCACTTGTTTTTTCAAACAAATATCACATTATCATGAGAACACCAAAGAGCAAGTAATGAAAAGGGACACTAAAAAATCCCAACATCGACAGGTGGCGACTCTGCTGGTGACTCCAGTAAGAGGGCTTAAGCCGCTATTACAAGCTTTTCAAAACTGTTATATGCTTGTGTGTGAATGTTGCATTTACATTTATGATGAATATGTACGAATGCATTTTATTTACTGCACTATACTATATTTATCTGTGATATTAGTGCTTCGCACATGTCATCATTTTCATAAACGGTGAGACACGTTGTATGTGAATGTATGTTGTGTGGTTCCTCCACCAGGAGGCTATCCTGTCGGTGTTTGAATACTGGACTCATATGAAGAATAATTCCAACGGGGCTCAGGAAAGGCACCACCCAGATTCGCTCTAGTTGAAAGACCGGATTAACTTCCCGTCAAGTAGATTGCAATAATTTTGGAACCTTCATGCCAAAAAGTTGCGAGAGTAACCCTAAGATAGGCCAACCTCTGATAAACCAAACGCGGAGGAAACTCTCTACATGCTTTCAATTTTCAATTACTTTTAAAAGCATTTACTTGTAATTTTATTCCATGTTCATCTTTATGTAATGGAAAATATGAAGATTATCTGCGCATGCATGTTATCAATTAACACCCGGTTTTGCAGGACAATATTCCTAAAATGGACATGTTATGATAACATTTACATTATCCCTAAGACTAAACTACATAAGTCTTTTGTAGGGAAATCATTGGGCCTGTTACCCGCTCAAAATCCAAAAAGGCCACGAGTACAACCAACCATGTCTTTGTCTGACCAGTCTAATCCTGTTTCTTGTGAAGAATTTGACGGATTAAAGTCAGCAAATCATAAATTTGGCTGTCTTGTTTAGAGAATTGCATCAGTCCACTCAGGGTACAAAGATGCCTCCACATTCAGAATCCTCTACACAAGAAGGAGCTCAAGGTTTGGAAAAAACAATTCCAGAACCTCAGTTGGATACGACCAACAAAGACCCTGAAAACACCCATCTCAAAGGAGATCCAGACACTGGTGATATCGGGAAGAAGGTCCTCCAAATGGAGGAAACTATCTGTGTTCTCAAAGGGATTGGAATACATGGAAGTGTTTCATATGCTGACCTTTTGCATCTTTCCTGATGTTCATTATCCAAAGAAATTCAAAACCCCTGATTTTGAAAAGTATGACGGATTAGGGGATCCTTATACCCATTTAAAGATATTCATTGGAGAACTTGGATCTTACGCGGAAAATGAAAAGCTCAGAATGCAGCTATTTCAGAAAAGTCTGACTGGAGAAGCCCAGTTCATGGTATACCAGATTAGACAACTCTAAGATCCATAGCTGGGAAGAGCTGGCTCACGCCTTCCTCACTCAATACAGTTTTCAATCTCAGATGGTTCCTGACCGGTACCAATTTACTAAGGTCAAGAAATAGTCTAATGAGTCTTTCAGAGGGTATGCTTAAAGGTGGAGGCGCCTTGCTGCTCAAGTTATTCCTTCCATGATAGAATCATAAATGGTCATAACATTCATAGATATACAGGAAGCTCCTTTCTATGAGAGAGTCTTAGGTGGTATTGGAAAACCATTCTCTGAAATGATCAAGAACGGAGAGATGGTTGAGATGGGATTGAAGTCTGGAAAAATTCAAGACCTAGCCGCTCTTAAAGTTATTGATGAGGACATCCAGTCCGGATCTTATGGAAATAATCCCCGGATGGTCCATAAAAAGAAAGAGGAGGATGTTTCCTTGATACTAAAAGGTCAAAAAGGCAATGAAAGCATGCCTATATAGAGGAGAAACTACTCCCTTTTTAAGCACAATCTTCAAACCCTAAATTGCCTAAAAGTGGAGAAATAAAGCGACCTCGGACGTTCACACCCTTATGGGACTCGCTCGAGAGTAATCCTGCTCTTCTGACTACTCAGAAGAAAATTACACATCTTCTTCCACCAGCCAACCCTAATAGGAGGGGTTTTAATGCTACTCGGAAGTGTGTTTAACATGCCAGAGCACCTGGACATGATACTCAAGATTGTTGGGCCTTGAAACACAAGATCCAAGATTTAATAGACAACAGTGAGATCGTGGTCACCAAACAAGATCAACCTCATGTGCAAGACAATCCCCTTCCTCAACACAAAGAAGAGGAGGTCAACATGATCAGTTAGAGTACTGGACAGAGTTCCGGTTTCAACAATGAATCATCCCCAATCATCAAAGATGGTGTTAACAAATGGGATTATGCAAAGTTCCAGTTTACTATGGAACGAAAGATGAAAGCTCTTTGCAAACAAATTAATCCCCGTTCAGAAAGCGAAGCTATGGAGGATAAGGTTGTAAAGAGAGCAAATGCTAAAGCCCGTCGAGATTTTGTCAATCAGAGAGAATTTATATAATTGGGCCAATCTATGGAGGAGATACTGCAAATGTTGATCAACGAAGGAAGAATTACCTTCCTTCTGCCTCCAATCAATCCCCGTTCGGGATGGTTCAATTCTGATGAAGTGTGTCAATATCATTCACACTCTCGCGGTCACAGCAAAGAAGAATGCTGGGCACTCCTACATCTCATTCAGAATCTTATTGATAGCGGTGTTTTGTAACTAGATAATGATTACACTATACAACTCAAGAGTGGGAATGCATGTCCTACCAAATCGAAGGGATCATTAGCAGTTATATCCGAAGTGGATGATGAGACTGTAAAAGTATTTCCCATACAACCAATTCAACTCAAAGGAGCTGACAATCCTTTGAAAGTGGCCGCACTAGAGCTAATTTCTTTACCATTCAGACTACAACATCCTGTTGTCAGCTTACACAAAGTTCCATGGAATTATGGAGAAGCTGAAGGATCTACGTCTCATACTACTGCTACAGTGTCGAAGAAAAATCCACTGTATCATCCTCAACGGGTTATGAAACCTACTTGCGAAGCAAAGGGGAAGATTCCCATGGAGAAGATTGAAAACTTCCTTCGCACTATGGGCCAAAATGATGCCAATGTGGTTTTAAGCTTACGAGAAGCTCCACACCAGATATCTATACTGGACTTGATTTTCTCTTCCGAAGATCATCGGAAGATCTTATTGAAGGTTTTGGAAGAAGCCTACTTGCCAAAATCAGTGGATGTGGAAAAATTTCAACATCTGGTTGATCACATTTTCAACAACAATGTAATATCCTTCACTGATGACGATATACCTCCCAAAGGGACCTGTCATTACAAGCCATTGCACATTGCAGTTTTTTCTTCTAGGTACATGCTAGCTGGAGTTTTGATAGATGGAGGCTTGTCTCTAAATATCTGTCCTTATGCCACCCTGGTGAAGATGAATGTCAATCTCAAGAGGATCTAAAGCAGCCATACGGTTATCAGAGCTTTTGATGGATCCTAATGAAATGCCGTCGGAAAGATTGAATTGCCAATTGAGATTGGTCCAAATACATTTAATGTATCCTTCCACGTCCTCAAGATAGATTCAGGATACAACCTGCTATTAGGGAGACCATGGATACACATGGCTAGAGCCGTTCCCTCCACACTACATCAACAAATCAAATACATTGTCAACAATAGTCTAGTCACTGTCAATGCTGAGCCGGAGTATCCTGAACAAGTAGATCTACCAATCATCCATTTCAACTCTGAAGTTGAGCCAACTAGTTTTTATACCCTGGAAGTGAGTACCACACAGTACCATTCTATTGGAACGCCACTTCCCGTACCCAAGATTTCTGCCGAGGTTATGTCGGCCACTCAAGAAATGATGTCATTGGGTCATCAGCCTGGACAAGGGCTTGGTAATGATAAGCAGGGTATTAAGCACCCTATTCAAATGTCTAGTCAAATTGGAACAGTTAGAATAGGCTATTCTGCTAGTTCCAGTTGCAGGAATCTTCATAAACACAAGCCGATTCCTCAAGCTTCTGCCTCACTACGATTTTCTATACCTTTACCTCATGTGTTGATACAATCTCCAGTAAAGGTGCCAGCCCATGTTGTGGCCATGCTGTTTCCTATGCCAGTGCCAATCAAAGCAAAAGAGGCGCTGATTCCTGATCCCGAAGTGGAAGAAAAGTAACAAAAACGTAAAAATGACATTGCCTTGATGATGGAAAGCATATGCGTCATTATTCATGATGAACATACAAATAGATACACCCCAGACGATGATTGCCCAGAAGTCATGGTTATCATTCAGGAGAAGGAGGACAATGACGATCCTTCCATCCCTGCAGTCCATCATGACTTTTCCCTCGATAATTGGAGCATCACTCCATGCATTGGTCGACGAGGGTAAAATGGGCAGAAATTCCCTCTTGCCCTGTAGATAACTTTAATTGTTTACTTTTCTTTATAGTATTAGCAGTTATTTTATCAAGTACATGCTAACACTTTTGTATGATCAAACAATTGCATATATTAAGTTAAAGCTTATTCTGTTTCAGGACTCTGAATTTAGATGTGCTTGTACTTGCTGATGAGGTGCCTTCTCTCCACAAGGGTTGTAACTTTGATACAAAGTTGGACTCAGACTTGATGGATATGCAAGAGGACATTGAGACACCTCAGGAGATTAAGGAATGGGTCGCAGATAAACCCAAACCCAATCTTGATCAAACCACTTCTTTTAATCTTGGAACCTTAGAAAACCCTAAGCTAATCCAAATTGGTTCAGACCTTACCACAAATCAGCGGAATGACATGGTTACACTATTAACCCAATTCCGGGATGTGTTTGCATGGTCTCATGAAGACATGGTGGGTTTGTTCACTGACATTGTTCTTCATCGCCTTCCCATCAAAGAAGGATTCAAGCCAGTTAGGCAAAAACTCAGGCGATTGAAACCTGAGTGGAGTTTAAAAGTTAAAGAAGAAATTTTGAAACAATTTCAAGCTGGCATTATCATGGTGTCTACATATCTGGAGTGGATATCCAACATTGTTCCCATACCTAAACCAGGGGGAAAGGTGTGAGTCTGTGTGGATTAACGGGATTTAAACAAAGATTGCCTTAAAGCTAGCTTTCTCGTGCCCTATATCCATATTCTTATTGACAACACTGCTTAATACGGCATGTACTCCTTTGCTTATTGCTTTGCAGGGTACCATCAAATTATGGTCGTTGAGGAGGACCGTGAGAAAGCTGCTTTCATCACGCCTTGGGGAACTTTTTTCTACGGACGGTTGTCATTCAGCCTCATCAATGTCGGGGAAACCTATCAGCGAGCTATGATGGCTCTTTTCCACGATTTAATACACAAGGACATAGAGATCTACGTGGATGACATCATTGTCAAATCCCGAAGGGAGGAGGACCACTTAGACAATCTTAGAAAGCTTTTTAACAGGTTGCATAAGTACAACTTGAAGTTGAATCCAGCCAAGTGCGCCTTTGGTGTTAAGTCAGGCAAGTTGCTATGTTTCCTAGTCAGTCACAAAGGGATTGAACTGAATCCTACCAAAATCCAGGGTATTAAGGAAATGCCCATTCCTCAGACAGAGAAGGAAATACGGAGATTTTTTGGAAGAATCAACTTCATTAGCAGGTTCATTTCTCAACTCACAGCAACTTGTGAGCCCATCTTCAAGCTGTTAAAGAAGAACTCCTCCATGAAATGGAACGATGAGTGTCAGAAAGCCTTCCTTACTATTAAAGAACAGCTGATTAACGCTCCTGTTTTGGTACCACCCAGGGATGATGTTCCCCTGTTCACGTACCTGTCCATAAATGACAATGCCATGGGCTGTATGCTGGGGTAAAAAGACGATAGAGGCCAAGAACGAGCTATCTATTACTTCAGTAAAAGATTCAGTATCAGTGAACACAAGTACACTCTGATTGAGAAGACTTGTTGTGCTTTAGCATGGGCTTCCATGAGGTTACAACATTACCTCCATGGTCACACAACCCATCTCGTAACCCGCGTGGATCCTCTCAAGTATGTGTTCAGTAAGCCCATACTGAATTGTCGACTGTCCAGATGGCAGTTGATCCTACATCAATTTGACATCGTCTACGTGATGCAAAAGTCTGTCAATGGTCAAGAAATTGCGGGTCAACTGGCCGCTGCAACTGCATGGGACTACAAACCCTTGGAAACATAATTCCCCGATGAAGGGGTGATGACAGTTCAGCAACAACATCAGTACGATACATGCCGTACGTGGAAAATGTATTTTGATGGAGTTGTTAACACAGAAGGTTCTGGAGCTGGAGCAGTCCTAGTATCCGGTACGGGGGAGCAGTATCCCGTCGCCGTCAAATTACAGTTTGTCAGCACCAACAACACAGCTGAGTATGAAGGCTGTCTCATGGGGCTAAAACTTGCCCGTTCAATGGCCATCAGGCGGTTAACTGTCTTTGGGGATTCCGAATTGGTAATTAGACAATCCACGAGAATCTATCAAACCAAAGAATTACATTTGCCGCCTTACCATCGGCAAGTTCTACAGATGGCTTTGGAGTTCAAATGTGACAACCCGATATTTTTATATAAATAAATAAGAAATTTTGTGTATAAATTTATTTTTATTTTTAAGGATGAGGATTTGTACAAGATTATGTGTATATGTATTTATGTGGTAAATAAAAATATATTTATTACATGAATATTTACAAGTAAATTTATTTTAGAATCATTGATTATTATCAATTATATTTTTATAATAATTAATTACATATTGGAAATGTTTTTATCAATTATTTTCTATGAAAATAAAATTATATATTATTTAAATAATCTATGAAATGATTTTAGAATATTTATAATAATTATTTTATTAAATGAATTTTGTTCAGGATATTAAGTTAATTATTTTGACTTAATTTATAATTATGACAGAAAAATCAGATATGGAATCCAAACCCTAATTTCGGGTTTTGCTTAAGGAATGAAAATAATAATATTATATTATTATTTGTCAGTGTTATAGATATGCATGGTTATGTGTGTAATGTTAATGTGAGGAACAGTTATGATGAAACAGTTTTATTGTTAATGATAAACCCTAATTTTGGTTATGGGATAACGAATAATGATAATAATATTATAATATTATAATATTTTAATTTTTCAGTGCTATAAATATGTACTATATATATGAATTGGTGATGGTTGGTCAATTATGGTATATTGACCAAACCCTAGCATTAATTGATTTAATCCTATTTATTACTTTAAATGGGAAATTTAAGATTATTTAATATCTGTGTTATATGATTTTATGGTTAATTAGGTTAACCCTAATTAACATTTGGATATATTAATCTTAGAAACCTTAATGTTGGTATTATAAACTCTAATTATATTTTGTAACCCTAATTGTTGGAATTGTAAACACTAATTGCCAAATTGGCAAGGGTAATTATGATTAGGGGTACTAAACCCTAATGTTCATGTATAATATAAGTATTTAACCTAATAAAGTTAACAAATAATTTTAATTTTTCAAATTTTAGTTTATAATTTTATTTTATCCAAACCCTAGTTGCTAAAATATGTTTGTGCTAAACCTTAGGGTTAAACCCTAAGGGTCAAACCCTAAGGGTTTGACAATTTCTAATTTTTCCATTAAATTGATTTATCAATTGACCAAAATACCCTTTTAAGTATTAAAGAGGCTAGAATAGGTTTTGACATTTAGGGGAAGTTGGTGACCAAACCCAACAACCCCATGTGATGATATTTGACAGCAATGAGCTTCCTTGATCAACAATTCATGCATCTATCACCTCTATATATAGATTAGAGAGAGAAAAGTCACCATTTAGCTCATTTTTTCTCCAACTCTCTACCAAGACCTCTCTCTCTCCAATCCCACAAAAAATACTAGTATATCAGTCCCTTAATACAGCCCCACGATCACCAATAATAAATCAGAAACATAGAATCAAGATTTGCTCATGTAAAGGTATAAAACCCTAACCAAAATTTCGACCCTTGATCTTCTGTTAGATGTTGTGTTTTTGTGTTAGAATATGTTGTTTATAGTGAAATTATGTGATCTGGATTGATAGATGTTGGATCAATAACATCTATAAGCTCGGATCAAGTGTTTTTGCAAATCTGGAAATTTTGTTTTTAGTCGTCTGACAATGAATGTCAGTGGCCATAGATCTTTGCATGATATATGTTTTTGTTGTTTAAGTGTTTAATTTTATAGCCTTGTATGAGATCTTTCATCTAGTAGAAGAATCAAAGTCAGATCTGTTGTGGATATGAAGTTATGATTGGTCAAAACCCGTTGACCGGGCATGACCAGATGAAATCTGGGCAGCCCAGAATTGCCCAGAACGTCTGACAAGGATTTTGCAGGCTCTTGATCTTACTGTTGCTACGTGTTTTGAACATGTTGTTATTTGCTGTTTGTAGACTGACATGAAGACTACCTTCTAAAGCTTATATACCACTTAGATCCGTAACATATATAAACTTAATGATGGTCAAACTTAGGTATCCGAAACTGCTCAAGAACATTTTTGGAAAACCCAGAAATGTTCAAGAATAGTTCCGGGAAGTTACTTTGACTAGCTTGTATCTGGAAATTATGCTGATGTTATATGTGTTTTGTGTATTAGATCTCTTAATTTACATATCCTCTACATACTTAAAGAGTTAGATCACATAAATCAGACCGGTAGTGCATGATATAAAGCATCAAAGTCAGACCCTTGAGTTTCTGGGTAAACTAGACCATCAAGAACACGTCTGACAATAACTTCTGGAGCTTAGATCTGGCAATTTTGTTATTATTTAGTCATGTTATCAATTTGTAGTTATAGTATTACATGAGTATTAGATACATAAAACTTTAAGTGACCAGAAAACATTAAGATCAAGTATTGGCGACTGGTCAAAGTTGCTCACTTGGTCACTGACATGAAGGTTCTGGAAATGATGAAGAACATGAAGAACACCTATAGTGACGGTTCCGTCGCTATAGGTGGTCTTTAGCGACAGATAGTAATTTATTTTCTGAAAATTATTTAATAAATAGAAAAAATAGTTTTTAATTATTAAAAATACAAAATAAATTATTAAAAATTATTTTAAATTCTGAAAATTTGTTTTTAATTATTTTAAATATATTTCACAAATATTTAATATTTTTAGAATATTAAAAGTATTTAATTTATTTAATTATAATATTAAATAAATTATTTAAAAATGATTTTAATATTTGAAAAATCATTTAAAATTATATTATGGTATAAGAAAAAAATTTAAGTTATTTTTGATAACTTTTAATATTATGTGATAATTTTCATTAATAAATTAATATTAATGATAATTAAGTTATTTATTAAATGAATTAAAAATGATTTTATTAAATTAAAAATCATTTTAAATAAGAATAAGGTATTTAAAAATATTTTAAGTTATAAAATATAACTTTTAATATTTAAAGGTAAATTTTATTAATTAACTATTATTAATGATATTAAAGTTATTTAATAATTATATTAAATAATTTAGTTTAAAATGATTTTTATATTATAATAATCATTTTAAATGAAAATAAAGTGTTTAAAGATATTTTAAGTTATAAAATATAACTTTTAATATTTAAAGAATAATTTTATTAATAATTTAATATTAATGATATTTATTTAATGATTAATCATATTAAATTTATTTAATAATTATATTAAATAAATAGTTTGAAAATGGTTTTATTAATTTAAAAATCATTTAAAAAGGATATAAATAGATTAAAAATATTTTAAGTTATAATTAATGACTTTTAATATTTTGATAGATAAGGCATTAATAATTTATTAATGGTAAGGATTTAAAGATGATTTTAAATGTTTTAAAAATCATTTAAGGGTAATATTAATACGTTAAGAATATTTTGAGTTATTATACATAACTTTAATATTTTGGCAATGGTTTCATTAATGGTTTAATATTGATTAAATATTAATGATAATAGAATTATTTGATATTTAAATCATTTAATAATGATTCTGATATTTCAAAAATTATGATAAATGGTAATAATTATTTTATAATAATTATAAGATCATGAAAAATAGTGCGACTGTTGTTTAAGTTATCTTTTTGGATATTGAACTTCGGGATAGAGTCTTAGACTCAATTTTTACCCGATAAAGTTGTCGGTAGACCGACATGTTTCAGAAATTGATCTGGACTTAGATAGATTGTTTGGTTAACTGTTTATTTGTGATTCAATGGTTGTTAAAGTTGTGTGACAATGTGATTAGGAATGTGTTGATGTTTGCTTGTGAGTCAACGATTGTTGAACATGTGTGATAATGTGAATAGGGAATGTGCTGACTGCAATAGGCAGTGTTATGTGTACGTTATGTTGTACTAATCAGTAAAATGATCTGATTAATGATAGGTCGTGATAGAAAAGATAAATCTAAGTTGCGTAATTGTAAGCAGTGCATCAGGCAAGTATCCTACCTTTGCATTTTCTTTATGCAATGGAAAAGTGTAAGAGTGTTTTAAAATTATATTATTACTGCACAGATTGTTAAAATCTATATTATATACGCCCATTGATTATCAACATGTTAGTATATGATAATTCAGATATATATTCTGTTCGTTAATTTCTATAAATGATTATACAAGTGACCCACTTGGATAATTATTGTATTTAATCACATGTTGATACACCTTTGATATACATATATGTTGAATTATATATCATTGATGAACAAGATAAGACCTTTGTAATGAAAACCCGACAGGTATGAACATCCCGATAATGAAAAAAATTTTATGCGCTACGGCGGACAAAGGATGAACGATAATATAGTTTTAGCAATGTAGTATTGATCAATACAGGGTACAACGGGGCTGATCACCCTCCGTGCCCGTAAGCAATGGCCGGTTTACAGATGAATTTCTGTTTAAACCCTTTCAAAAATGAAAACAATGTTCATAATATGTCACAGAAACCCATGTATAGACAATACACAGTTTTAAAAATTTGAAAGAGGGTTGTTATGTTATTGTTAATGGTACAGATTACTTCACAACTATTGACCGGTTGTAGAAGAATATTATAAAAAAACATTTAAATTCTTTCAACTTATATATATATATATAAATACTTGTTGGGCACTCAAATGCTCATCCTTGCTTTATTTAAATGTTTTCAGCTAAGTGTGAACAGCTAGAAGGCTCGGTCAGGAACAAGTGAAAAGGAAAACAAACAGAATATGTTATTAGTATCATTTGTAATAGATAAACTGTATTAAGTTAATGATATGTATTATATATCATGTAAAGAATGTAGTAAAGGTTGCGTACTTGGGATTAGACTCTGATAAATGTAAGTTAAGTTTAAGTTTTATATTATGGTTATTATTATTAGTAATTATTCCGCTCATAGAAATGGTATCGTGAAGTACCGAGTTCGGGTTTCAAGTACCTGGATTCGGGGACTTTACACTTGGTATCAGAGCTATAGGGTTAGAAACCTTAGGTGGGTTAGACCTTAGGCTATAACTTTAGAACAGAGGGAAACGTTGAAAATATAAATAACTCATATAGAGTTTAAAAAGGAGATGAATTGAATAAATTCATCGTAAAACAAAATAAAAGATAATTTATAAAACTATTATATGTTGTGTGTATTTAATATTTGCTAGTTATGATAATTTTGTGTGTAGGTGTTAGAAAAGAACAGAATTAGGATACCCTTGAGTCGTAAAGAATAAGTCAACGTCCATGACTGAGCCAATATCAAAGCTAATAGCTGCAATAGAGGCTCACATTAAAAGCTACCTCAAAGAGGTGGTTATTTTGGAAAGTATAGTACTGGATCAAGAAATGCTAAGTATAACTGATAGGTAAAGTATAGTTAAAGGATTATAAGTGGTCAATATCGAGTTCTTAAACTCATATGCTTGTGATGAGTTCTTAAACTCATAAGTTGTTGAAAGTTGTGAAAAACTGGATATAGTTATGTGTATATGGATATGGAGGATAATGGAAATAGATAGGTTAATAAGTAATTGATCGTTAGTGAATGTGTAAGGAATAAGTAGTATTAGTATTAGTTTAATATGTATGATTTTAGGTGGTATATATGATAAGTATGTTTGTGTAATGAAATATTTTTAACTTTTGTGTTAGTCAAGGTTGTAAATCCCAACTTTTGTAATTACAAAGGGATAGCGAATGTTTAAAGCACAATGTGCTATGGCATGTCAAGTGTTATGAATATGGATCTATGTTGGATTAATGGGATAAGTTGGTACAAAGATAGTAAATATTTATCTGGTCACTGGTTATTACAGTCGACCGAGTTTTCAAAATCTAATATTTTGAGTACATAATTATGTGAATAGAAAATTTTGCGTTATATGATAAGTGTTTACGATAAGGCTTAGAATGTAAGGAATAATTTATGAAAATACCGTCAAAAACGAAAACGAAACCAAAGGGCAGAAAAATCTGTCAACAAAGTTAGAAGATCAACCAGATAATCGAACGTCGAACGTTAAAGACTTCAAGGCGGTCCTATCGCCGAAATTCAAAGGTACAACTGACCTTGTGGAAGACCAGCTTTGGGTTAGGGAAAATTGATCAGGTGTTCGTGATAGCTAGGGTAGCTGAGGGGCAAAAGACCTCTTTTGCCACCTACATGATGAAGGGTGAGGCAAATTTTTGGTGGGAAACAAATTAGAAGAGGGCAGAAGCAGGTGTGGTAACATGGGATAGGTTTAAGACTTTATTTTTTAGAGAATTATTTTTCAGCTAGTATGTAGGCTAGAATGGAGGTAAAATTTCTGGAATTGAAACAAGGAGATATGTCAGTTGCGGAATATGCCGCAAAATTTAATGAATTGGCTAGGTTTGCTCCGCATCAAGTTGATACGGAGACTAGAAAAGCACGAAGGTTTGAGCTGGGATTAAAACCCTGGCTCTACAACAAGGTGGAAGTGTTGCAGATTCCTACATTTGCAGCACTCATGGAGAAAGCGATTATTGCTAAGGAGGGGAGTGAGGCCATGAGCCTCTACAACAAGGTAAGAAGGAACAAGGGTAAGATTGAGGGAGCTGGGAAGGTAGGAATTAATAGTGAAAGTAAAGGTGGAAACAAACAAAGGGAATAGGAGTGAAAAGAGGAAGGCGAAGAACTTTGGAAGTGGGCAGGTGAAGCAAGAAGGTGTGAAAAAGAAACATGTGGTGTAATGACTTGTGGAAAGAACCATTCGGGGAAATGTTTGAAAAGAAAGTTTGGGTGTTATAAGTATAGGCAGAAGGGACATATTTCTCCCGACTGTCTCAATCTGAGAATGTATAGTGAATGTGTTATGTATGGATCAATGGAGCATAAGGTGAAAGACTGTCCAAGAAAGATAAGGGTGGTAAGGAATGCGAATACGGGAAAAGAAAGCAGGACATTGGCGACAACGGGACTAACATCAACGAACGAACCAACAGAACCAACTGCAAGCGTCTTCAACATGATCGTTCAAGATATCGTGGCAGCCGGGGATGCAACTCCAGGTATTACTCAAACCAATTTTTATTTTCTTATATCTTGATTTCTTATATATAGTAAGTTATTTTGAAGGAGGAATTTGAGTTCTTTTAGAAATCAAATTTCCGTTTAATCAGAAAGACAAGCTTTAAGTAAATAGTTAAAGATCAGTCTGATCAAAGGTGATCAAGATCTATCTGCAATGATTGTGAATGTTATGTATGCTGGTATGTATAGGTTTTAAAGTGGTGATTCCGAGGACGGAATCTTTATAAGGGAGGGTGAATGTGACAACCTGATATTTTTATATAAATAAATAAGAAATTTTGTGTATAATTTTTTTATTTTTAAGGATGGGGATTTGTACAAGATTATGTGTATATGTATTTATGTGGTAAATAAAAATATATTTATTACATGAATATTTACAAGTGAATTTATTTTAGAATCATTGATTATTATCAATTATATTTTTATAATAATTAATTCCATATTGGAAATGTTTTTATCAATTATTTTCTATGAAAATAAAATTATATATTATTTAAATAATCTATGAAATGATTTTAGAATATTTATAATAATTATTTTATTAAATGAATTTTGTTCAGGATATTAAGTTAATTATTTTGACTTAATTTATAATTATGATAGATAAATCAGATATGGAATCCAAACCCTAATTTTGGGTTATACTTAAGGAATGAAAATAATAATATTATATTATTATTTGTCAGTGTTATAGATATGCATGGTTATGTGTGTAATGTTAATGTGAGGAACAGTTATGATGAAACAGTTTTATTGTTAATGATAAACCCTAATTTTGGTTATGGGATAAGGAATAATGATAATAATATTATAATATTATAATATTTTAATTTTTCAGTGCTATAAATATGTACTATATATATGAATTGGTGATGGTTGGTCAATTATGGTATATTGACCAAACCCTAGCATTAATTGATTTAACCCTATTTATTAATTTAAATGAGAAATTAAAATTATTTAATATCTGTGTTATATGATTTTATGGCTTAATTAGGTTAACCCTAATTAACATTTGGATATATTAATCTTAGAAACCCTAATGTTGGTATTATAAACTCTAATTATATTTTGTAACCCTAATTGTTTGAATTGTAAACACTAATTGCCAAATTAGCAAGGGTAATTATGATTAGGGGTAATAAACCCTAATGTTCATGTATAATATAAGTATTAACCTAATCTAGTTAACAAATAATTTTAATTTTTCAAATTTTAGAAACTAAAAATGTTAGTTTATAATTTTATTTTATCCAAACCCTAGTTACTAAAATATGTTTGTGCTAAACCTTAGGGTTAAACCCTAAGGGTCAAACCCTAAGGGTTTGACAATTTCTAATTTTTCCATTAAATTGATTTATCAATTGACCAAAATACCCTTTTAAGCATTAAAGAGGCTAGAATAGGTTTTGACATTTAGGGGAAGTTGGTGACCAAACCCAACAACCCCATGTGATGATATTTGACGGCAATGAGCTTCCTTGATCAACAATTCATGCATCTATCACCTCTATATATAGATTAGAGAGAGAAAAAGTCACCATTTAGCTCATTTTTTTCTCCAACTCTCTACCAAGACCTCTCTCTCTCCAATCCCACAAAAAATACTAGTATATCAGTCCCTTAATACAGCCCCACGATCACCAATAATAAATCAGAAACATAGAATCAAGATTTGCTCATGTAAAGGTATAAAACCCTAACCAAAATTTCGACCCTTGATCTTCTGTTAGATGTTGTGTTTTTGTGTTAGAATATGTTGTTTATAGTGAAATTATGTGATCTGGGTTGATAGATGTTGGATCAATAACATCTATAAGCTCGGATCAAGTGTTTTTGCAAATCTGGAAATTTTGTTTTTAGTCGTCTGACAATGAATGTCAGTGGCCATAGATCTTTGCATGATATATGTTTTTGTTGTTTAAGTGTTTAATTTTATAGCCTTGTATGAGATCTTTCATCTAGTACAAGAATCAAAGTCAGATCTGTTGTGGATATGAAGTTATGATCGGTCAAAACCCGTTGACCGGGCATGACCAGATGAAATCTGGGCAGCCCAGAATTGCCCAGAACGTCTGACAAGGATTTTGCAGGCTCTTGATCTTACTGTTGCTATGTGTTTTGAACATGTTGTTATAATTTGGTGTTTGTAGACTGACATGAAGACTACCTTCTAAAGCTTATATACCACCTAGATCCGTAACATATATAAACTTAATGATGGTCAAACTTAGGTATCCGAAACTGCTCAAGAACATTTCTGGAAAACCCATAAATGTTCAAGAACAGTTCCGGGAAGTTACTTTGACCAGCTTGTATCTGGAAATTCTGCTGATGTTATATGTGTTTTGTGTATTAGATCTCTTAATTTACATATCCTCTACATACTTAAAGAGTTAGATCACATAAATCAGACCTGTAGTGCATGATATAAAGCATCAAAGTCAGACCCTTGAGTTTCTGGGTAACCCAGACCCTCAAGAACACGTCTGACAATAACTTCTGGAGCTTAGATCTGGCGATTTTGTTATTATTTAGTCATGTTATCAATTTGTAGTTATAGTATTACATGAGTATTAGATTCATAAAACTTTAAGTGACCAGAAAACATTAAGATCAAGTATTGGCGACTGGTCAAAGTTGCTCACTTGGTCACTGACATGAAGGTTCTGGAAATGATGAAGAACATGAAGAACACCTATAGCGACGGTTCCGTCGCTATAGGTGGTCATTAGCGACAAATAGTAATTTATTTTCCAGAAATTATTTAATAAATAGAAAAAAATAGTTTTTAATTATTAAAAATATAAAATAAATTATTAAAAATTATTTTAAATTCTGAAAATTTGTTTTTAATTATTTTAAATATATGTCATAAATATTTAATATTTTTGGAATATTAAAAGTATTTAATTTATTTAATTATAATATTAAATAAATTATTTAAAAATGATTTTAGTATTTGAAAAATTATTTAAAATTATGTTATGTTATAAGAAAATAATTTAAGTTATTTTTGATAACTTTTAATATTATGTGATAATTTTCATTAATAAATTAATATTAATGATAATTAAGTTATTTATTAAATAATTTAAATAAATGAATTAAAAATGATTTTATTAAATTAAAAATCATTTTAAATAAGAATTAGGTATTTAAAAATATTTTAAGTTATAAAATATAACTTTTAATATTTAAAGGTAAATTTCATTAATTAACTATTATTAATGATATTAAAGTTATTTAATAATTATATTAAATAATTTAGTTTAAAATGATTTTTATATTATAATAATCATTCTAAATAAAAATAAAGTGTTTAAAGATATTTTAAGTTATAAAATATAACTTTTAATATTTAAAGAATAATTTTATTAATAATTTAATATTAATGATATTTATTTAATGATTAATCATATTAAATTTATTTAATAATTATATTAAATAAATAGTTTGAAAATGGTTTTATTAATTTAAAAATCATTTAAAAAGGATATAAATGAATTAAAAATATTTTAAGTTATAATTAATGACTTTTAATATTTTGATAGATAAGGCATTAATAATTTATTAATGGTAAGGATTTAAAGATGATTTTAATTGTTTTAAAAATCATTTAAGGGTAATATTAATACGTTAAGAATATTTTGAGTTATTATACATAACTTTAATATTTTGGCAATGGTTTCATTAATGGTTTAATATTGATTAAATATTAATGATAATAGAATTGTTTGATATTTAAATCATTTAATAATAATTTTGATATTTCAAAAATTATGATAAATGGTAATAATTATTTTATAATTATTATAAGGTCATGAAAAATAGTGCGACTGTTGTTTAAGTTATCTTTTTGGATATTGAACTTCGGGATAGAGTCTTAGACTCAATTTTTACCCGATAAAGTTGTCGGTAGACCGACATGTTTCAGAAATTGATCTAGGACTTAGATAGATTGTTTGGTTAACTGTTTATTTGTGATTCAATGGTTGTTAAAGTTGTGTGACAATGTGATTAGGAATGTGTTGATGTTTGCTTGTGAGTCAACGATTGTTGAACATGTGTGATAATGTGAATAGGGAATGTGCTGACTGCAATAGGCAGTGTTATGTGTACGTTTTGTTGTATTAATCAGTAAAATGATCTGATTAATGATAGGTCGTGATAGAAAAGATAAATCTAAGTTGCGTAATTGTAAGAAGCGCATCAGGCAAGTATACTACCTTTGCATTTTCTTTATGCAATGGAAAAGTGTAAGAATGTTTCAAAATTATATTATTACTGTACAGATTGTTAAAATCTATATTATATACGCCCATTGATTATCAACATGTTAGTATATGATAATTCAGATATATATTTTGTTCGTTAATTTCTATAAATGATTATACAAGTGCCCCACTTGGATAATTATTGTATTTAATCACATGTTGATACACCTTTGATATACATATATGTTGAATTATATATCATTGTTGAACAAGACAAGACCTTTGTAATGAAAATTCGACAGGTATGAACATTCCTGATAATGGAAAAAATTTTATGCGCTACGACGGACAAAGGATGAACGATAATATCGTTCTAGCAATGTAGTATTGATTAATACAGGGTACAACGGGGCTGATCACCCTCCGTGCCCGTAAGCAATGGCCGGTTTATAGATGAATTTCTGTTTAAACCCTTTCGAAAATGAAAACAATGTTCATAATATGTCACAGAAACCCATGTATAGACAATACACAGTTTTAAAAATTTGAAAGAGGGTTGTTATGTTATTGTTATTGGTACAGATTACTTCACAACTATTGACCGGTTGTAGAAGAATATTATAAAAAAAATATTTAAATTCTTTCAACTTATATATATATATATATATATATATATATATATATATATATATATATATATATATAAATACGTGCTGGGCACTCAAATGCTCATCCTTGCTTTATTTAAATGTTTTCAGCTAAGTGTGAACAATTAGAAGGCTCGGCCAGGAACAAGTGAAAAGGAAAGCAAACAGAATATGTTATTAGTATCATTTGTAATAATAGACTGCATTAAGTTAATAATATGGATTATATATCATGTAAAGAATGTAGTAAAGGTTGCGTACTTGGGATTAGACTCTGATAAATGTAAGTTAAGTTTAAGTTTTATATTATGGTTATTATTATTAGTAATTATTCCGCTCATAGAAATGGTATCGTGAAGTACCGAGTTCGGGTTTCAAGTACCTGGATTCGAGGAATTTACATCAAAGAAATCTCCTTCCTACACATTCCTCATAATAGGAATGATTTTGTGGATGCATTAGCAACGTTGGCCTCCTTGGTTCATATACTTGACAAGGAAAACATGCCAAACATTATAATTGCAATGCAAAAAGCCCCAGTCTATGGGAACTATGTTAGAGAAGTATCGGATGAACTACCTCCCATCTACAACCCTTAGTATTAACACATCAAGGAGTATTTACGAGATGGATCTACACCCACTGAGGTGAGCCTAACTAAGAAGAGGCAGATCCATCGACTTGCTATGAAATTCTACTTGAACGGAGATGCACTCTATAAAAGAGATGCAGGATTAGGTCTCCTCAGATGTCTAGATAAAGACCAAGCTCAGAGACTCATGTATGAGATCCATGGTAGAGTATGTGGCCCAGACATGAGCGGACCCCTACTTGTCAAAAAGATCCTTAGAACATGGCATTATTGTCTTACACTCAAAGCTAACTGTGATAATCATGTCAAGAGGTGCTATCAATGCCAAATTCATGGGAATGCTATCCACGCCCCTCCAAGGAAACTCCATAATATAAGTTCGCCATGGCCCTTCTCAATGTGGGGAATGGACGTGATCGGGCCCATCAAGCTCAAAGCCAGTAATGGACATCGATTCATATTCACCATGATTGACTACTTAACCAAATGGGTAGAAGCAGCATCTTTCCCCAGGGTTACTGAAGAAGTCATCATTTCTTTCATCAGAAACAATGTTGTCTATCGATATGGACAACCAGAGGTAATTGTGTCAGACAATACTAAGAACCTCAACAACCAAATGATGGAGGAGTTATACAGAAAATTCCACATCAAACACCTTAACTTCATCATCTACCGTCCAAAGATGAATGGTGCTATTGAAGAGGATAATAAAAACATCAAAAAGTCATGCAGAAAATGTCAGCCAATCACAAAGGATGGCCTGACCTCTTACCTCTGACTTTATTAACCTATAAAACTTCCATGTGTACTTCAACTGGGGCAACCCCCTACTCATTAGCCTATGGGATGGAAGTAGTGCTCCCCATAGAGGTGGAAATGGAATCCCTCAGAGTGTTGATGGAAGCTTAGTTAGATGAAGATCAATGGGTACAAGATAGGTATCACTAATTGTCTCTAATAGACGAAAGGCGAACCGCGACTATCTTCCATGGTCAGCTATATTAGCAAAGGATCGCACGATCCTACAATAGAAAAGTCTGACTATGATGGTTCAAACAACATAACTTGGTTTTAAAGAAGATCATTGACAACCAAGATCAATCTAAGGGAAAATTCACTCCTAACTGGGAAGGTCCGTTTATTGTCAAGGAGGTATTGACAGGAGGTGCTCTCAGGCTACAGGAAATGGATGGCGATGAATTTCCATTGCTTATCAACTCGGATGCTGTGAAACGGTACTATGTCTGAAGTTACCAACAAACAAACATCCTGGTTTTGATCATCAAATCACCAGTCATTCCGATTTTAAACCCTTTCCTTCTTACATACTCTTCTTCCCCTTAGGGAAACATACACTTCAAACCAGCAGCCTGGTTTCACCTCATTTCAAATCTTGCATACAATTTTGGTTATCCTGAAGACGGGATTAAACTTTTCTACGCTTGTAGTTTGTCCTAAAGACGGGATCAAACTTTTTCCACACCTATAGTTTATCCCCCATTATGGGATCAAACTTTCTTCTCCCCGCAGTATAGCCTACACATGGGATTCACATTTCCCTTTGGCTGCGATTCATCCTGAGGGGCGAACTACATCAACCTGATCTCCCTAATACCCGGGAGTACGTAGGAAACCATATTCTATATGGCCCAGTTGCAAACATTTCTGCTCTTTCTCTACAAAAACAAAAATAACAAAAATATTTCTACACCCTTCTTCACCAATAAAGCTTCTGCCTTTCGCATTCAGCGTTGAACCTCTTATACCAGGTTCGAACTATGCAGACTTGATCTCCTCTTCAATAGGAGTACATAGGCAGCCATTTATGGTTTAGTCTAACCCCTAATAGAACAAAAATGCTTGTCATACGGTACGGGTATCAACCTTCAATTCACCACATTTCATCGGTTTCAGATCACAAGGATGGAATTACCCAACCTCTTCTCACAAATAGAAGATTCGGTGACCATCTAAGTTGCGATCTGTGCCTCAAAGATCAATACCAACCCATAAGAGAGTGAATTAACTAGGCTTCTCACAAATAGAAGTACTGGTGACCATATGTGATGCGGTCAATCTCAGACAGGAAAAACCACCCTCCTCTCCACTTTTCCATACAGATACCAGTCCTAAGACACCAAAGATGGTAGGGATACATACAGATCAATGATTCATTCTGAGAGATCTTGCGACGTCTTAATGTCCACCTATCAAGGATAAGTTCAGAATGCATCAAGATCACAAGGCCTTGAAGAAACAGGCAAATATCAAGCAAGTATCAAGGCATAACTAAAAGGGAAGTGAATCAAAATATATTTCCCTACCATACATAATACTGTTTGATATATATAGATGTGTTATAAATGACAAAATGGCTAAGCTAGTCTATGCAGGAAAATACAAAGCTATTTATAGATCTGTATATATGCGGACTATCAGATCTAACATAGCATCCCTCTTTGAAGATGGAGGTAACGCTGCAAGCTCCTGCCCAATGTTATCTACACGAGCTAGTAGATCAGAGGCTAACTACATGGTGGCATAATGCTCATCAATGTATGCACTCATGTCAGCAAGACTGACAATCATCTGAGATCTCACTAAAGTACTGTCTTCAATGGCCACATCCTTAGCAGATAAGGCGGCTTCCCGCTCCACAATCAATGCATCACTGGCTGATCTAGCCTCATCCCTCCCTAACAGAGAGGCGTCTCTCCCATCAAGAGCTGTCAACATCATGGACCTAGCCTGATCTCTATCATAGGTCATCAGATGTAAGCTCTGCTCCAAATGCTGTGCCGAATACTGAGTAACAGTGGCACTCGGGGTGGGAGAATCCATCACAAATGTTGGTAGCCCAGCAGTTAAATCATCGATGGGAATGTCAGCCTCCTGTATAGGCTCCTCATCGTCAGAATCAGTCCCCTGCACTGTGGATACTATCGTAGCCAATGCAGTCTCTGTCTCCATCCATGCGGAATACTCTACAGAACAACCCAGATGACTGACAGAAAACTCAGCCAGCTCTCGCTGATCCCAACAGGTATACAACATGGATCTGTCCTCTGCCGATAAGTGGCGAGACGCTGACTCACTGCCCCCTCATAAGGGTGAAATTCCTGAAACTGATCAAACTGACACATCACGACCAGTGGATGGTAAGTAATCATGCCCCTCAATCCAGCCGGAGGGAGATAATACATGCCCGGAGCATGAGTAATGAAGCTGTAGGGTGAGCTAAGCCCTGAACACGGCAATTTTTGTAAATGGATCCCTAATCCCTGCCAGGAAAGCTAACCACGATGCAGCATCTGTACACTCCGCAGGCTGAAAGGAGTATGACATGGCTATATCATGGGTGAAACAAAACCCCTGCCGTCTAAGTATACCAATCGGTCTCAAGTGTGATATAAACCACACATACAGCATGACCGATGTGACGACCCCAAAATAGGTCCATTCCATCCAACCCATTCCGAGTCGCCAAATACATGGTACAGAAAATAACTACAACTTTATTACAACAATTGTCATACAAAATACAACAACACATATGCTGTGAGTTTGGATACAAATATATACCAAATGTGACACATGTCCCAACCGTGGACAACACCTCACAGTGACACCTTACATAAAGGTATAGTCAAAAACTGTTTTAGAAACTAAAATCTTTGGGAAGTGCTCAAAGAAACCTTCGTACATGGGAGGCCATGCGTCTAGGTTATGATAGATATCATACGGCCACAGAATTATCCTTGGTTGACCCAATAGACCCCAAAGAAAAACGAGAAGATTACTATCATATTCTTCCAATGGTGAGTCTTCTCTTGATTTATCATTATCTCCACTATCTCAAATTGAGAATTATACTTCAAACAAACACCAAGATTATATAGGTAGTGCTCGTAAATATACCCAGCAAGTGGATGAGCACATCCCTGTCTTATGATGACTCGAGGTTGTATGTCATTAGACATTTTGTATAACAAAACACCCTTCCAAAGTTGAATTCACCTCACCCTCAACATCTATAGACCACCGTTCTATTCCCCTGTTATTCCCCGCTCGACCCAGCTACACTTTTATTACCTGAAAGGAATTGTAAAGCAAAAGGGTGAGCACAACTAGCTCAGCAAAGAATATCATGACTAAAGATAATTAAATTATTAATAGCCTTCATCAATAATAAATCAGAGATTTAGAACACATGGTAGATGATAAAACTTTTCAACCATAGTTGCAGCGGAACGAACAATCCATTAAAAGAGTCAAATAGACTATAAAGTCTATTATCTTCTCCACATTAAAAGTCCACCAACAATGTTTTATCCCTGTAACATCAATCAACAATTCCTTTCCACAATCATATGAATAACTAATAACCATAAGTGTGCTTAAAAATTCCTCTTCTCATCTAAGATGAAGATAATTTACATCACCTGTCTTTACCTGAAACATCAAAGATCATGGTTACACCAAATCACATCTCCTGTTCATAATCATACTAATAATTTCATCTTTGCACTACGGCCAAAGATATTCATTTGTATCACCAGTTGGTCATGTTCATCTCAACACATGTTCATCTTTGCACTACTAGACAAAGATATTCAACAACATGTCATCTTTGCACTACGGGCCAAAGATATTCATCAACAAGTCATCTTTGCACTACAGGCCAAAGATATTCATAAACAAGTCATCTTTGCACTACAGGCCAAAGATATTCATCAACAAGTCATCTTTGCAGTACAGGCCAAAGATATTCATCAACAAGTCATCTTTGTACTACATGCCAAAAATATTCATCAACAAGTCATCTTTGCACTACAGGCCAAAGATATTCATCAACAAGTCATCTTTGCATTACGAGACAAAGATATTCATCAATAATTCATCTTTGCACTACGGGTCAAGGCTATCAAACAACAGATCAATAATACTTCATAACAACTGATTTTGAAACAGAACTCAAAAATAACGATCAAAACATGCATACAATCAAAGATAGTAGCCAAAATAGATATTTTGGACAAAAAGAAGAAATTTCATTTTTCGATGAATAGTGCCGTATTCGTGAATAGTGCCGTATACGTGAATAGTGTCGTATACGTGAATAGTGCCGTATACGTGAATAGTAACTCCGACACCAAAAAATAGAAATTTCACAAAAACATCATCACGCTTCGTGAATAGTACTCGTGAATAGTAACTCGTGAATAGTAACTCATAAATAGTAATTCATGAATAATACTCTGTATTCGTACATAGTACCGTATACGTAAATAATATAATATACGTAAATAGTGCCATATACATGAATAATGCCGTATACGTGAATAGTAACCTCGACTCAAAAAGGTAGAAATTCCACAATAAGATCCATACCAATATGTCAGTATAATGATATTGAAAGAATAACATCGTTATGAAGAATATAACATCCCTTAATATTTCTTACTATCCCTTACCTCAAAAGAGCAGTACTTCTGACCGGAATATCAAATGAAAAGTCGAAGAATCCTTTCACCATATATCAACACTCAAAGTATACTCACAATAACAAACTTGATATATAGAGAGAGAAGTAGAGAGAAAGCTTATGTTTCTGGTGTGTTTTTCAATTCTAACTTAGCCCTCTATTTATAGGAAAATGTTAGCACGCCGAAGCAGACTTAACCTGTAACCTGATGGCTTTACCTGCTACTATTCCCACCCACCACATTTGAAAATTCAATTGAGCACATTTCTCACCAACCAAAAGTGGGGCCCACCAATTCTAGAATTTTCTACCAAAATTATTTATAACCTAATTTCCGAATCAGTCACCTCTTAAAATTCATAACAAATTATACGCTCATTTTTAACGGTTCAAAATTTGTGGACATATACTCAACTTATATATGTATAACATATCCAAAAATTACAACGATCCAACGGTCGGATTAAAAATTATAAGTCATGCAATAGAGCTTTAAGAACACCAAAGGAGACTAAATTAATAAAATATATTATTATTTATTCAAAATTCTTACCCACATGTTTTAAAAACTCTAGCATGCCTTCTTTGGTCAAAAACATCAGCCACACATGTGCCAACAACCACAAAAACATTTTTCTTATATAAAATAATTAAAACTTCCAAAAATCAATTATTTCGGAACTCCGAAACTTCAATAATTCATGATAAATAGCCATTTATCAGAAAAATTCTAAACTCGCGACTTTCCATGGGAGATTTCATTCTCTACAACTTTGCAGAAGAAAATTTTTCTAAATTCCAAACAAAAATTGACCGAAATCAACAAACGTGCGATTTTACAGTCTATAATCAATTTTCGGTCAAGAATTGTGTCCACCGACACCCAAAACATATGTTAAATATTTAATGCCACAAAAATACTCTTCCTCCTCATATACTCATATATCCCACATTCATTGTAAAAATATTATATTTTATATATTATTAAAATAATATATTTAAATGAATTATTTTATCAGAAAAAAATAAAATATTAATTTTAAACAATTGTCACATAAAAATTCCCTCCATCTATATCCACATAAAATAAATATTTTCTTTATCATAATAATCAATAATTAATTATTCAAAAATAATATTACAGAATCACAGTACTGACAACCAGGCCGTTCCCAGGATAGAGGGGGCTTTCCAATAAGAATTTCTCCTTACTGGCGCGTAATTAGATGACCAAACCTCTCCTTGACAGAACTTTCTAGACATTGCCAATAATGCTATCTAATAATATTATTCAAATAACACGAATTATTGATCTGATAATGAGAAATATTGTGCAGTGATAATTATTGAAACAACAATAATATAAAATATCAACGCAACAATTATTGAATCAATAAAATAAAATATTGAACAGTAATTACTGTAACAATTATTGAGTAGTGCCTTCTTACGTAAGAATCAATAATTCAAAAATACTGTGTAATACCGTGTGCTACTGTGCAACAACGCGTATTACTTTATCTTACCAACCGGGTATTCCAACAGTGTTAACGGTAACGATTACGTCGTTATTTATAAAAACTTAATTTTGTCGTTTTCTTCATCCAATCGCTTTCTGTTATGGGGCCCACACATGGCTGCGCCGTCGTACGAATATTCCACGACCAAACGAATATTCCCCAACAGCAATGAGTATTTTATAACCACTTGCGTATTTTGAAAAATATTTCATATACCACCCTTAACTTTAACTTTTATCAATTTAACCATTTATTGAATAGAAAAATTGAATACTTTTATTTCATAAAATTCGGGGTCTTACAACCGAGCTACCTGTAAACACTCCAGCCGGATAAGTTCAGCAGTATGTAGCTGACCTCAAAGTCTCTGCAATGATCATCGGTATAAGGTATGACCCTCCCTAAGAGCTCTCATTGCAATAATGATGCCGATATCCAGCTCATCCATATACTGTGGCATGAAGATGTATGACAATACGCACAATAGTAGTACATCCACTTTGGCTGAACGCCAATGATCCTCATGTGTGGTGAAATCCCCGGAATGCCGTGTATAACTATCCTCAGATCCAAATCTGTCAAACAAAAAATGCTGGGATATCACGTGGTCGGATGTAATCTCGTCCTGTACCACTCTACGTCTCAATCCGGTAAGGGTCATGAACTGTCTGTTCATGTCTCCGATATCCATATGCACGCAAGGTCTATCCAGCGGCAGCATCGTCAACCGTGCATACTCCTCCAAAGTAGGAGTCAACTCATGGGTCCCAAATCAGAAAACCTGCCTCTCTGATACCCAGTGCTCTAGCGTACCCTCTACAAATCATGTGGGAACCTAAAACATCAACAAGGTCATAGTATGCTGCAGCAAATCATCTACGATCACCATTTCTGATGGTGATATAGTACCATACCATGAGCGCATACCAGATACCACCAAACATTTTGGGGTATGATCAATACGGCTAACTGTCGAAGAAGACATCTATACGGGCCGTGTCATAAGACTATCCAAGGGTCAATGCCAAATATCTCTGGACATACATACATATGCATAACAATAACATGCATGATACAATAGATGGTAATATGATAGATGGTAATATGATATAGATGGTAATATGATATGGTAATAGATGGTAATACATACATTCCTAAGTATATCATCATCTAATACATCTCTGTACAACTAAAATACATGGAAATAGGGAGAAGCAACCCAACATCCAACAGAGGCCTATCAAAAGATAAAGCGAGAATGGAGCGAAGCTACCCAGCATCTAACAGAGGCCTATCAAAAGAGATAAGGAGAAATACATCAGAAAAAGTCAATGGTGTCGATGTCTACATCATCAATCTTGTCCATCTGATGTAACTCTTCTTGAGTCACTAGATCTTTATCTACAGGGATATTAGGCCTATACAATGGAGGATCTGCACCGGCAAAGCCATATGGGTTACCTGAGGGGCCAGTTCTAGAGCTGGAAGGATCAAAAGTATCTACCTCTGAAGAATCTCTGTCCAAATACCGAATGAAGAGATGTGTTCGATCCAACTGCCGGGTCAATCTGTCAATCTGTGTCACATGAGTCGGATCTCTGACATAGGCTAGTCAATCCATCATCATCATGATCCTGGAACCATATCCCCCATAAACTGTGTGGCACGGGTCTGAGCTCCAATGGTACGAGGGATCCACCAATGCTGAAATATCTCCTGAGTACAGGGGCCCTCTGACAAAGTAAAACCGTTAATCCCCAACAATTGGATGTCAATGACGGGTGACTGCGAAACAGGCCAATAATGCCTGAATGAGGCAAGATCGGCATGCGAATCTCTCATGTAGTGCTCCTGATAGCACGCTCTCCTAAATAGAGCTCCCATCCTTCATCTGTGAAGAGAGGAATCCTGTGAGTGGAAATGACGTACTCAACTCCAGTCGGGTACCCATCCTCAAATCCAACTCCCAAATGCTCCCCAGAGTAGGGAACCCACATGATGACATCCGCTGTCAACAACTCCAGCTGTAGGCGACAATGAGTGAAACCCTCAACAGGGACCTCTGCCAGTATGGAATGATGCCATCTCCGTCCTCATGGATAGGTGTCTAAACCTAACACGCTCACAGGACGCAAACATGGAGGCCTCTCATAGGCCCAAAACTGCCAACACAAAGGCAACATCTGCTGTCAGTCAATACTCTTAACCTATACACAGGAAAAGACAAGAGAAAAACTCACCAGCAAAAATGGGTAGAATCCTAACCACGCCTCGGTCAAGCCTTGCGATCGCATGCGTATTCCAATGAGGAAGTAGGCAAAGGTGTAGGAACCCCAATCACACTCTCCTATACGGTCCACGTGTCGAGTGGCGCTGATCAAAGCGAAGGACACCGTAGAGGAGTTATCTGCTATGAAGAAACCCCTAATGATCATCAGGAACAATCGCCAAAGAATGTGATCCCTGACTCTCACATCATCGGGTATGGGCTGACTCAACAGCCCGCTCATAGCATCTACACTCAAAGGACTTATACGAATAGTCTTGCCCTTGAGCACCTCCGCCGGAACTCCCAACAAGGATCTGTACGGTAGTAGGGGTAATATCTGTCGTGCAAGGCACATGATCCCCTCCAAACCCCATACCTGTGATAAACTGCTAATCCATTGGCGTCATCATCACCTAACAGTCCAGTAAATGGAGTGACTAAGTCTGGTGAAACCATCGCTCAGACAATGCCCTGAGGTAACCTCAGGGACAGTGACAGGGAAGAATGAAATAGAATGCCCCAAATCCCCAGCCATGTACAATCGCACTGTAGTCATCATGCAAAGCCTGATACATAGTGTGGATGTTGAACCAGTTCCCTCGAGGCTGTGTGAAGCCAGGAACCTACATCAAATGCAGATCGACATCAGAATCCTTGAATCCTCATCAATAGAAAATAAGGAAGATTAAAGATCTTACTTCATACCTCATTTGCGTACATGTATGCTAAAGGATTCCTACTCAAGTCACCCAGAAGATCTGGGTTCGCCACTTGAATACCTGGCAATTCCCTACGGGGAACACGTACAGCAGGAGCGGGAACCTCAATCGGTACGTCTTCCTCCTCGTCCTCGACATTCGGCACTTCAACCCGAATAGGACGTATCACCGCCTCCACTAAAAGACGAGGCTATCTGACAGACCGGTGCTAAGGCTCTTCAGAAGCCCTTCTCCGTACATTTGAAGTGGTCCTATGGGAACTGCTCGGTTGATCCAGATCCATAATATCTGGACAACAAGTCTATAAATCACCTCAAAAAGGGTGTGGTAAATTCTTACCTAGAGTTTTTCAAAATGGATTTTATGCATTATATGCATGCATGCATTATTTTAACATACGTCTACAGTAGAGTTAAAAATGCATGGCTACTCAATTCCTACACTTTTGAAAAATTTTGCCATAGCCCCCTTTGTAAATGGGACTATCCACATGCACATAGGCATGACTAGGTGGCCATTCAGTAACACACCTATACACAGTCATATACATCCTACATGCATTATCACATCACAGTAAAAAATCCGTAAGTGTAGTCTAATTACCAGGATTATTTTACTTTTTCTACCTGTACTCATTTGTCCTCAGATAGGATAAGAAATGGCAGTAAAAGGTGTCAATTTGACTGTTTCAAAAGTAAAATTTTTTGCATCATAATGTTCATCATGGTTTAATACTAACATTTGTTATGTTAAATATTTTTATCAAGTCATATCAGTATGCATATTCACTACTATGTGTCTAAATGCATTTTATGTGATAAGTTATTTTCCAACGGATAGAAACTAGAAAAAAATACATGCATATGTTACCAGGACAATGAAGAACGCTTGTACGGTGGTAGAATATATAGAAAGTTATCCGAACTCAGCAGATCTGAAGAAGAGCTCTCAAATTTCTTTCGCAGCGCAGCTTGAAAATGAACAATGAAAGCAACCTTTGGGCTTTACATAGCCACGGTTGGTCGCAGGTCCACCTGCGTATACTGCAGGTGTATCTGCGGCACTCCTACGTGGGTCCCACACCTCTGGCTCACTCTAATTTGTATTGCAAAGGAGGTCACACAAGCTGAAAAGGCCAAATCAGGAATAAAAATGCTACGCGATTGAGCGGGATAGCCTGGAATCCTGGTTTTGTACGGGTCAGAATTGAACTCCCGTCATCTCATTGGTATTCGTCAGAATGCAGGGTATACTATATCGATGAGCTCAGCTTTCACAAATCATACTTGATAATACCCCACAAAGGTCCGATGTCGTCACTGCAGGGTCGCAACCCTAAACCTCCCCGGCGGGGGTTACAACGCAAAACCACGAAATGCTAAACCTCCCCGGTGGGGGTTACCACGCCGAAGTTATAAACTAATGAAGTATCCCCAGCGGGGGTCACACCGCATAACTTTCAAGCATCTATGTATCCTCGCCGGGGGTTACAACGCATTCTCAACCATTAATACACACATCAATGAGGGTCAAGCAGCCTTGACGTCATTTTAGCCGATGGCAAGTAAACCCATCGAAGAAACTTATCCACGTATCCCTGATGGGGGTTTACAACACAGTACGACCATTAACACATACATCAATGAAGGTCAAGCAACCTTGACAATGCACCCAGTAAGGATCTATCTGGTGATACACACATCAGCGAAGGTCAGGCAACCCTGACAACAACAGACTATTATCATTAACTCTGATAGAATGAGGGAATATGTTATACAAATCCTCAAAAAGACAAAGCTTTATCCCCACAGATCTCTTGTATACAAGAGGCACCTCTATGGAATATAAGCCAGTGTCTATGATTAGAGATTTTGGTGATAGCCGCAACGTCAACATTCTTGAAGGCTTGGATCACATGTCTAAGCCATCACTAATTGTCATCCCGATAGGATTACCAGGGAACTGACAGTCATTTCCATCATGCATCACACATTTACATCATGTTGCTACACATAACATCATGTTTACCTTACTTGCATTTTAAGTATCTAGGATTCTTTATCATATCCATGCCTTGCATTGCATAAATATGATAAAGAGGGGCATCTGTAGACACTCAAAATTTTCTGCACGCCTGTTACTAACATTGAAGGAGGGCAGATTCGTCTTTTGGAGATAACCCTGGAAGAAAGCTTACATCCATTCCGGATACTACCAGAAGTTCAAGTTCAAAACCTGGGACACACACCGAGAACATCATTTCCAATCCCGGAACACACACCGGAAAGATCATTTCCAACCTCGGAGATAACCCCAAGTTTTGTCCTTTGCGATAACCCCAAGGAATGTTGTTGCAGTCCCGACGATAACTCCGAAAATGCTTGTTTCAAATACATGCTATCAGCTTCAATCTTAAACCTCCTTCGAGGCACTCATCCCTTAAACCCGGAGCTAATAATGGGTAGACAGGCACACTCACAAGATGACCTTATGGCATTCAAACACTTTCAGCAGTCCAATCTCAGATGTAACCCTAAGCAATGTCTGCTTTCAACTCAAACCGATGATAACCCCGGTGAGGAGTCAAATGTCATCTTTCCACATCAACACTTGCGCGTCGTCTCAACACTTCATATATACATACATACAATAATGTCCCACAAGAACCAAGGAGTTACAATCTCGAGTGACTATTGCGCGTGGCAGTATATCTGATAGAATTTGAAGCTTTAAGACTATGGGCATGGTCCCATCTTTCTGACTTCGTACAACCTCTAATCCATGTCATTGCATAACTCTCGACACAAACGGTCCGAAGAAGGTCACATATACCTCGTTCGGATGCTCGGATTGAAGTTCTGCAAGTTCGAGCAGACAGTATAGTGCACGAGTGCACATACTTCGAGATGACGGGACCTACGAAGCCCGAGGACACCTCGACCAGCCGCAGGTGTAACTGCGGCTATTGCAGGTACACCTGTGGCCATCAGTCTATAAATATAGACCTTGGGGTCAGCCATTTGAGAAGAGAGAAGAGAGAGAAAAGGCGAGGAAGCCTTGTCCAATTTACTCTGTACACACCCATATTGAGTGTTTCCTTAGTTTAAACGTCTGTTAGCTCACATATAGCTATACTTTTATCCGGCGGGAGCTGAGTGTTTATCCACATAGAGTTATAGAAGTCTACATTGGCAGCCCACTGTAAGCCTTCTTACATTCTATAAAGCCTTTCTTTTTATGTTGTGTGTGTTTGCCCGGACTTTGGTCCGTGGTTTTCATTTCTGTCTTTATATATATACTTATATATATATGTATATATTTTATATATGGACTAACATTATCGAGTTATGCCTTGATTGAGCCTAGACTTATGTCTGGAGCGTTTACTTGCTTATATATATATATATATATATATATATATATATATATATATATATATATATATATATATATATATACTTATATATATAAATTGTGGTCAGACTCTGTCTGATGAGCCTAGACTCATGTCTATAGCGTTTATTTGCTTATATATATATATATATATATAAATATATATATATAACTGTTGTCAGACATATCTGATGAGCCTGGATTTTATATCTGGAGCATTTACCTGCTTATATATATATATATATATTTACATTTCGTCCTGCCTGGAGTTTACTTCGTGGCAGTTGATTGCTTTTACAGCTTTATTTACATTTCGTCTCACCTGGAGTTTACTTCGTGGTGGTTGATCATGTCCATATATATATATATATATATATTTACCGCTTTTATATATTTACATTTCCGATCCCCCATGGAGTTGCTTCGTGGTGGTTTATCATGTCTGTATATATATATATATATATATATATATATATATATATATATATATATATATATATATATTTATAGCTTTTATATATGTAACTTCTTACTGCTTTCCATACAAACTAGAGTATCATGTGAGCCAAGGAATCATGCGATCACAGATTCATCCCATTGAATCTAGATTCGGTTCCCATGATGGACGTTTTTTAGCTGTAAGCAGTTTGTACATTATTTACAGTGTCTGAATTTCCTTGGATGGTTGTCATGCCCATGAGGAGTTTGCCACGGCTGTATATTATTTTCTCAAAGATGCCTCACATCTCGAAAATAAAAGCAAACAAGCCGAACATTTAATAATAAAATAGAAGTATCAAAGGCCTCAATTACTATTGAGCGTAGGCTTTGAAAAATCTCTTTTTATAAAACTTCAATTGATATATCTGGTTAGAACTGAATTTTTCTATAAATTCAAACCCTTTGTATATAGGTGCGAACGAGGCATAATTGATCCACACACACACACACACACACACATTTCTATAACAGTTTCTTGAAAAGTGGCGATCACTGTGGCAACACGGATGTCGGGGGGTGCCTAACACCTTCCCTCCGTATAACCAAGCCCTCGAACTCAAATGAATCTCAGTTTCATAGACCCTTTTAGCAGTATCATATCACTGGGTCAATGTGCAAATTTTTTTCAGTGGCGTTGGTGCAACCAATTAAATACACCAACTGGCGACTCTTAAAGTCAAAAAGACGACATTATACATGTCAGTCCTTTTCACTTATTTTTTCAAACAAATCTCACATTAACATGAAAACACTAAAGAACAAGTAACGAAAAGGGACACTAAAAAATCCCGACGTCGACAATATATATATATATATATATATATATATATATATATATATATATTGTGAGACCCTGAATTTTATTAAATGAAAGTATTCAATTTTCTTATAATTATTCTATTTAGTAAATGGTTAAATTAATAAAAGGTTAAAGTTAAGGGTGATATGTGAAATTTTTTTAAAGTGAACAAGTTGTCATAAAATAATCGGTGATAAAAGTATAGTAATACGCATGGTTGCATAGTAGCACACAGTATTGTATAGTATCTTTGATTATTGATACTTACGTGAGAAATCACTCAATTTTATTCAATTATTGTCACAATATTTTATATTATTAAATCAATAATTGAGATGACACAGTTATTCATATTATTATTTACAATATTGACAATGTCTAGAAGTTCTGTCAAGGAGAGGTTTGGTCGCCTAATTGCGTGGCAATAAGGAGAAATCCTTATCGGAAAGTCTCCTCTTTCCTGGGAACGACCTGGTTGTTAAGTATTGTGAGTTATAATATTAATGATGAATAAGTTCGTATTGATTAAAGATGAAATTGATAATTTCATTGTGTGAGAATTATTAGTGTTAGTGGAAATCAACATTTATTTCGATAATAATTAATGTCTGGAGGTTATATGACCAATCGGGTAATTAACCGGATAAATAATCAATTAATTGTTATTAATTCACATGTTAATAACAATGTGTTCACATGTGTGTACTAGTGATTCACATGATTTACTATTAGGGGAGTTGGTGCAAGATTGATAATACTTACATGACTAAATTAAAAATAGAGGTATAGATGAAGGTACTATAGTGTAATTATTTTTTTTCAGATATTTAGAACTATTGAGTCATATGATTTACTATTGATTCACATGATTTACTATTAGGAGAGGTGGTGCAAGTTTGATAATACTTGGATAACTAATTTAAAAATGAAGGAAAATATGAAGGTATTATACTGTAATATTTTGAGCCCCAAAATGTGCAATTATTTAAACTATATTTTCCTATTAATAGAAGCTCATTCCTTCATTATTTTTCACCAATTCACTAAAGTTATAGAGCAATTATTATAGAGAGAAATTATAGAGAGAAAGAACAAGAGAAGTCTGCTACCTCATTTTTCCAGTATCCAGTCTTTTTCTTAGGTAAGGGATATCATTATTGTGGTAAGGGATATTATTATTATTATAGTAAGGGATATTATTCTTTCGTATTCATGAAGAGATTTATTTTCTTTCAATACTCATAAGGGTTGTTATTCTATTCTTTATTATTATGTTGGAATAACCTATCTATGCAAAGTACCGCATACATGGTGAAATTCATCTATTATTCCATTCTTTATTATTCTGTTTGAATAACCTGTCTGTGCGGTCTATCTCATGCCTAGTGAATTCTGTTGTTATTCCATTCATTATTATTCTGTTGGAATATCATGTCTGTCCGGATTACGCATGACCTGGTTCCGTTCTTTATTATTCTATTGAAATATTCTGTCTGTGCAAATTACGCATGACCTGGTTCCGTTCTTTATTATTCTGTTGTAATATCCTGTCTGTGCAGATTACGAATAACCTAGATCCATTCTTTATTATTCTGTTGGGAATAACATGTCTGTGCGGTCTATCGCATACATGGTGAATTCTTCTGTTATTACATTCTTTATTATTATGTTGGAAAAACCTATCTATATGGATTACCGCATGCATGGTGAACAATCCTTTGTATTTATTCCTTATTAAATTGTGAAAATGATCTGTCTACGTGGATTACCGCATGGCGGGTGAAAATTCATTTGTAGTTTCGTATATTCTATTATACTCGTCTGAGATATCATTTCTTTTGTACTTGTCATGGAATATCATTTTTTTTGGTTTTTTTTACGAGTTACAATTCACAGGTTACTATTCACCCAGTTACTATTCACTCTGGTATTATTCACTCAAGTATTCGGGGCACTTTTTGTGTCAGAGTATTATTCACGAGTTATAATTCATGGGTTACTATTCACCCAATTACTATTCACTCTAGTATCATTCACTCGGGTATTTGGGACACTTTTCGTGTCGGGGTACTATTCCCGAAGTACTATTCACGGGTTACTATTCATCCAAAAAATATATTTCTTTTCTGTATAAATTATTTTTGGTACATGAATATTATTTTTGAATTTTACTCTACAAAGTAGTATTATGTTGATAATTTGGACGTTATTGATTTCTAGATAAATTAAATTATAATTCTTTAAAATTTATCCTTGAACTTGTTTTATTGAATTATTATGTCATTGTCATCATCCTTATGCTTATATTGTGATTAAAGTTATCTTTGGCTTACGTGCATAGATGGACTTGGTATTATTATGACCAGGGATTATTCGGTATAATAATAACCATAATGTGACGAATGATGGAGTAAAAGTCCTCATTGGACTGTAGTTCATTGATGGACAGTTGTTGGTATGATAATGACTAGGGATTATTCGGTATAATCATGACCATTGATGATTACATGAATATCCTTGGCTGTGATGCATGGATGATTCGATTTTATTTGTTAAGCTGAGTCTCTGAGATAAAGTTGATGAAATTTTTTTTAAATCATAAAAGATAGTAGATTTTATGCTCTATATGACTCTTATAATAGATTGCTTATTTTTGCTACAGTTGTTAATCTAAAACTTGTTGTCTATTGTATTCTATCAGTTGTTATACTGTTGAAGGCTAAGGATAATTTATTATGTATTATCTTAGTCATAATATTTCTTACTGGGCTAGTTGAGCTCACCCTTTCTTTAATTGTTCTCTTCAGGAAATGAGAATATAGCTGGGACGAGTTGGGAAATAGAGTGATGGTCCAGGATAAATGGCTTTAGTAGTCCTCACTATTCTACGGAATAATGTGATAATAATTGTAATGAGAACTTCATTGAGTGTGGATATTGTCTAGATGACAATATTCTTGTTTAAACTCTCAGCTATATTTTGTCGTATTTTATACGACTGTTGTATAATTAAGTTGTATTTGAATTTATGTACCATGTATATGGCAACTCAAGATGGGTGATGTATACTTGTTTTGGGGGCGTCTCACACACACACACATTTATATATAAACAGTAAACGCTCTGAATATTATATTCGGGCTCAATCGAATTTATATTTAAGTATTTATATATATACAAAAGCAATAAAAAAAACCACAGATCGACGATTCGGGCATACCCACACCACGTGACTCTCAACGTTAGTATATATATATATATATATATATATATATATATATATATATATATATATATATATAAATGATAAAAAGCTTAAAAATCTGAAATATCTTATAGTGGGCTACCGATAAGACTTCAGATAGCTTTAAATGCCAAAAAACTCAGTTTCCACCACTTAAATTTTAGTATGTAGCAAAACACGAGCTTATAAGTTTGTTAAGAGAAGAATCACTCAGTTTAGAGCACTCTAGAAGTGTTTACACGCTAAAATGGACATAGTTTTCTCTCCTTTTTCCTTTTTTTTCTCTTTTTCAAATGAGCTGCCCAAGGCTCTTTTTATAGACCAAGGAACCGCGGGTTTAATCGCGGTAGCGCAGGTCTACCTACAGCTACTCGGGGTGCCCCGAGCTCTACAGGTCCTATCATCTCAAAGTACTTGCACTCTTGCTACGCTCTGTCTAATCAAACCTTCATAACTTTCAATTCGGGCCTCTGATAAAGGCGTGTTGTACCTTTACAGAATGATGTTATCAAGAGCTACACAATGACATGAGATTAGAGGTTGTACGAAGCCGGGAAGATGGGTCTATGACCAAATCTTCAAGTCTTCAAAATCTATCTGTTGTGTTATCTTGTGTAGTAGTCACTCGGGATTTGGGCTATGGTTCTTGTGGGATACTTCATATACTGTGTTGATTGAAATGATTCTGAGACGACGTGAATGTAGTATTAAGATGGCAAAATGATGATTTTTCCCCTCATCGGGGTTATCTCCCGCTCTGCACAGATGTAGCAGTCGTTGCTCAGGGTTATCTTTGAGATTGGGTTGCTGTGAATGCTAAATGTCCTCAGGGTTGTCTCTGAGGTGTGCTTGACCTCCCAGGGTTATCTCTGAGGTTGAAACTAAGTGTCCCAGGGTTGTCTCTGGGGTTATCTCCAGAATTGGAAACTGAGAATCCCGGGGTTGTCTACGGGATTGAGCTGATTTGACTTCCAGGGTTATCTGTGGAAGACAATTTTGCCTTCCTGTAAGGTTAGTAACAGGAATGCAAAATTTCGAGTGTCTACATATAGGATATGATGTAAATGGTATATCTGTACAAGTATTAGAAGTTGAAGGAATATCTATATAGAGTATGTGTATGGTAAGGAATAGATTGGTGTTCTTCTATGATAAGAGGATTAGGTGACTCTAGGATCGAAGATGTCGACATCGGGATTTTTATTTGTCCCTTTCTGTTCTTGTCCTTTGGTGTTTTCATTTTTAGATGAGATTTGTTTGAAAAAACAAGTTTGAAAAGGTCAGACATGTATATATCAACGATTTGACTGTGAGAGTCGCCAGTTGGTTATTTTTAAATGGTTGCACCAACTCAACCGAGAAAAGGTTTTCACAAAGACCTAATGATGTGACATTGTTTAACTGGTCTGCAAAACCGAAATTCGTTTGGGTCTGGGGGCTTGATTAAGCAGAGGAAAGGTGTTAGTCACCCCCCCGACTTCCGTGATAACACGGTTACCTGCCACTTTTCATTAAACTTTTATTTGTGAATGTGTGTGTGTTAGGTCTATGTGCAGTTGTTTGGAAGTAGTGCTATGCCTCGTTTGCACATATATACAAAGGGTTTGTCTTTTGTATAAAATTTCAATTTTAGCAAGATATAGCAGTGATGTTTTGTAAAACAAGTTTTTCAAACCTTTGTGCTCAATAGTAATTGAGGCCTTTGATACTTCCATTTTATTATGTGTTCGGCGTGATTGCTTTTATGTTCGAGATGCGAAGCATCTTCGAGAAAATAAGATACATAGTAGTTCCGAACTCCTTGTGGGCATGAAAGTCATATAAGGATATTCAGGCACCGTAGATAATTTACAAGTTGGCTGCAGCTAAAAAAAGTCCATCACGAGAACCGAATCTAGATTCAGAAGCTGAATCTGTGATCACATGATTCCTAGGCTCACATGAGAAAGTAGTATGTACAAAAGCTAGAAAAAGAACTAGATCTGAGTAAATCTAAACTATTCCAGCTTCAACAGTTCCACTTTAGTCATTATGAACAGGTCAAAGTGAGGAATAGCTAGATTTAGGCAAATCTAGACTGCAGGCTAAAAAACCAAATATCTACATTATGAAAGCAGATAAAACAATTATATATATAAGCTATAAATATATATATAAATGAACGATCAACTGCTATGAAGTAAACTCCAGGTAGGACTTTTAAATGTATATATATATATATATATATATATATATATATATATATATATATATATATATATATATATATATATATATATATATATATATATATATATATATAGTCCGGATCAGGTCCGGACTCCTGGATTTTGTTAAAATCCGGACCTTTTTTTTTTTTTTTTTTTTGCTTCTTTTTTTTTGAAACAACTAAATTTTTTTTTTTATGGAATTGGAATTTTTACATTATACAGTGTTTTGGGCGTGATTTGGATGCCTATAACAAAACATGTCTGTACAGTCTGGGCAGACTGTACATACATTGGTTGGTGTAGGTATTAAAAACACACCCAAAACACTGTATAATTGAAAATTTTCAATTCCATAATTTTTTTTTTTTTAGTTGTTCTACAAAAAAAAAAAAAAAAAAATATTCGGGTCCGGATTTTCTCCCGTCCGGGAGGTCCGGACCTGATCAAATTTCTATATATATATACTACTAATATATATATATATATATATATATATATATAAGCAATAAAAAGCTACGGATTGACGATTCGGGCATACCCACTCAACGCGACTCTCAACGTTAGTAGATATATGTATATGAAAGTAATAAAAAACTTAAAAACCAGAAAAATCTTACAATGGGCTGCTAAGAAGACTTCAAATAGCTTTTGATAACTGAAAACCCGATTTCTACCAGTTAAACTTCAGTATGTAGCAAATCACGAGCTTACATGTGTTTAGAAAGAAGAATCACTCATTTTAGAGCACTCTAGAAGTGTTTATAGGCTGAAATGCACATAGTTTTCTCTCATTTTCTCTTTTTTAAAATGAGTTGCCAAGAGCTCATATTTATAGACCAAGGAGTCGCAGGTCTACCCGCAGTAGTCGTGGGTCTACCTGCGACTGCCCGAGGTGCCTTGGGCTCTGCGGGTCTCATCGTCTCAAAGTACATGCACTAGGGTAACGCGTTGTATGCTCGAACATTCATAACTTTTAATTCGGGCATCCGATAAAGGTGATGAGTAGGTTTTTAACCTACGATTTAACCTTGTTTAGCTTGATATATTGTTAGTTTTTGAGATTTTTCATGTTGCTTTTGATGGATTTTTGTTATGTGTGTAGTAGAATAGGTTGATGATGGTTAAGAGTAAAAATGTGGAGAAATAAGAGATTTTGGACATACTGCATCACCGGCGCAAGGCGCGTTGCATGGAGAGAACTTATTGCTACACTAGCGCGGACCGCGCTGCAATAACAAAAGACCCAGCGTGGGGCGTGCCGGTCAGACGTGACAGATGCTAAGCTATTTTATTTTGCATGCTATTTAGTTGTGTTGGGAGCTATGAGTTCTTTATGTAATAGAGTTATGTTAGGAGTGTGTCAAGGAAGTTATTTCATATTAATTGGGATTCTTTTGTTAAAAACTTGTTGGGTACAACTAGGAGTTTGATTTTTATTAGAATTCCTATGAGATGACTTTGATATGGATTGGGATTCGATTTGGTTCAGCTAAATTAACTTATGCCAAGGAGTAGTGTGCTGAACTTATCCAAAAATTGAATTACACTTGGGAGAGCCAGAATTGAAGGAAGATCTTGGAGGAACAAAGAAAGAGAAGATTTTCACGAAATTTGCCGACTTGAAGGCTAAGGAGGGTGGTGTAGTACTATTCTTCTTTTTAATTTTAGTCTTGTAATTGGGATGATGGTTTCTTTCATTTATTTAGTTTTTAATTCATTAATCATGAACTAAATTACTTTTTAGGCTTGCAATGGATCTTTAATGTTGAATGATAATTATCATGCCTTGATTTGGGTTTAATAAATTATTAATTCAGTTTATCTATTGTGATTTGTATTTAATTTATAAATTACTTGATCACCAATTTTGTGTGGATTTGCATGGATTCGAGAGATGATGTATGAATCTAGACCTAATCACAATAGCATGTGTTCTTGAATTCTATGATTTAATGTAATCTTGATTTATGTTAGGATAGAGATATACCTAGCATCGCATGTAATCGGATAAAGAACTTGGAATTTAAACTCTTCTTAATTTTAATTCACTTAGAGATATAGTGAATTAGTTAATTAGGGTGTTTGACTTAATTCTATCTACTTTGTGGATTTAAGTTAATATGGTATTAGTGCATTGTGAGATGGTTAATTCTACATAACTGTTCTTGATTAACAAACTGAGGTAGTGAATTAAACTGGAATAAGGTGTGATAATTGGATTGAGACTTAAAGTGAAGTTGTAAGTCTAATTCTCAATTATTTGCTTCTAATTATGGTTCTTAGTTGTGTTGATTGATTTGTATTTTTAGTTTTTAGTTTTTATTAGTTATAATCATTGATTTCGATTAGTTTAATAAAATTGGGTTAATATAAAACTGGTAATTGTTAGGATTAATTTCTTGCTATTCTTTGTGCGAACGATTCTTTTCTTATCATTATATTACTTGTTGACCACGTATACTTGCATGTTGTGCATAATTAGAATTCGACCAACAAGTTTTTGGCGTTACTGCCAGGGAATAGTTTTTATTTTAATATTTTTCAATATCAGTTTAATTGGTTCAGTTTTACTTAAACAAAATTTTCTTTTTGTTTTACTCTTTCTTGTTTCAGATTCTTTGAGTTAGTTTATGCAAACTCGGTCTAAGAAGCCAGACTTGCTTCCTTTTGAGAACGATATCGAGAATCGGTTTCAAAGGCTAACTAAGTGGATTAATGACACTAAGGAAAACTTGAGAACTCTGATAAGGAAGAAACAATGGCTGCAGATGATTAGAAAATGATGAGGGATTATGCTACTCCCAAGGTAATTGAGCTTTAGTCAAGTATCACCAGGTTGGCGATTGCTGCAAATACTTTTGAGATCAAGCCTGGGACCATACAGATGATTTAGAACTCAGTTCAGTTTGGAGGATTATCCAACGACGTTTCGAATGAGCACTTGGTTAGTTCTTTAGAAATATGTGACACCTTCAAATACAACGGGGTGTCAGATAATGCAGTCAGACTTTGCTTATTCCCGTTCACACTGCAAGACAAGGCGAAAAGTTGGTTACACTCTCTACTGCGAGGGTCGATTACTACATAGGATGACCTTGCTCAGAAATTCTTGGCCAAATTTTTCCCACCGGCCAAGACTGCGAAGATGAGAAACGAGATCATCATGTTTGAACAGTAGCATGGGGAATCATTGTATGAGGCATGGGAAAGGTACAAGGAATTGCTCAGAAAGTGCCCACATCATAAATTACCTAAATGGGTACAGATGAACTCTTTCTACAACGGATTGAATGGGAATCTCAGGACTAGCATAGATACAGCTTCAGGTGGAGCATTCATGACTATGAGCTACGAGGAGGCGTATGAGCTAATAGAAACAATGGCAGCTAATAACTACTAGTGGGCCACAGCAAGAATGACACATCCTAAGGTAGTTGGGGTTTTAGAGGTAGATGGGGTAACGTCTTTTGTAACGACCCCAAAATTCATACAACTGAATTATCAAATTCGGTCGTTAATAACACGTCTAACTTCAGATTTTACATCATTATTAGATGTTAAACTTAATAAAATGCAGAATAATTTAAACTTTTCTATATTATTACTTTAATTCCCTGAATCAAAACCTTTATCATCTACATGTTTTTTATTCAAATTTATTTTATGAATCACTTCATCAGAGTTATTATAAACTAAAACCTACAACCAGGTTCAATACCTTTTATACATCGGATAAAATTAAACTTTATAACTCAACATCTGTTAAACATCATACATTATCAAATACATCATCTGGAACCTTATTCATGGTTCGAAAACATTAACAACTTAGCCAAAGTATATACATTCGAGTATCGCATATAATTCATATCTTTCAAGTAGCACCGAACTTTAGCTTGAATCTTTAATCTGCAAAAGTTGTTATTTACAAGGTTGAGCTCGACAGCCCAGCAAAATCTAACAGTTTTCATGAATCACGTAGCACATAACAACATGCTCAACATATATCTCATAAATATTGGACTAACATAACATACATGCTACAGTTCGTATAACAAGTATAAAGATTGAGTTCCTTACTCAATTAGCATGCTTTACTCAATTAACGTAGTCATAAATTGACTTTAACATTTCATACTTTCAACATATATATAATATATCACGCTCTTTGCAATAAAGATTTAAAATAGTTAATCATCAAGTTCACATAGCAAATAAAAACTGAAAGACTTGCCTTGATCATTGTTTACCAATAACAGTTTAACATCTTACAGTTATCTGTACTTCACGTGCCCTACACAATTATATAATCATACACATAAACTATTAGTCACATAGCACCTCATAGTAGTTGTAATGTAAACTTTACTTTACATCTCATAACCCTTCCTATTATCAATACACTATATTCAATTTTATTGTGCTAACTTTCGACTTATATCTCACTATATTTCATACTCGAAGTTCATTCAAGTGTTTAAGTCTTGCTAGGAATCATTCTTGGTTTTATATTAAACCCATTTCATATCTTATAATATTCATTTCATTTGACTTAAAATAATTTTTATGTTCACTAACATTTGTTATGGCATTTCGACGTTCTTAGTATGCTTATACAACTTATCTAATACATCATTTACTAATGTTAAGCATCATTATGTTTACTAACATTCATGTTGTAGAAAAACATCTTTTATCGTCAGAAGCACTACACTTACATAGGTGCATGCCCGACACCCTCTGATTGTCCCCGAAAACACAACAGTCCTAAATATGACAATTTTGACCCCTTTCCCGGACCTCAAATCAAAAATCTTAAAGAACAAAAATTGTAGGTCTATTCGTTCTCGTTCCGGATCATCTTAAATCTCATCAATCGGAGTTCGTATGAAAATTTTAGGTGTATTTTAGTAAAACATGTCCAGCCAAATTTTCTTAACTTAAGAAAATCAGCCCCCCCCCCCCCCCCCCCGCCGCCGAGGCAGGGGTTTTCGTACTACAATAGCCAGCCGGGGCGGGGGTACCTTCTGACATTTCGTGAATTAACATCACGAACACTACAGAAAGCCAAATTAGGCCTAAAAACTCAAGGTGTAATATGTTTACAAAAATATAAACTAATGTTTCTAACATGTTTCTAACCACATAAACATCAAAATTACAACCTTTAATTTCACTATTTCTATTATTTCTTCTTCTTTTGACATTCGCAGTGAAATTTTTCACTGTAAATTCGTTTTACAACCAAAACAGTTAGTTTCAACTACGTTGTTTTCGTTTCTTCATATATTTTCACAATCAATAAACAATTTACACTTATACAATGAATTGAGTACCAATTTTAATTCTAATTTAAGCGATATTCATCATATGTCAATGTAAACTTACTGTAATATGATTTCCTCCATAATAAAATATATTACATGAATCAATTTACTCTAAATAATCTATAAACTACATGAAAACAATTTATATCAACAATTATCACATAAAATCACATAATAACCAATTAATCCTTCACACCAATTTTACAGAGAACGTTTCATGTATATAAAAACTAGAACTTTTAGAAAGTATGATTATACCTTTGATTGTCCGTTCAAACTTTGATAGATGATAAGAATGATCTTTTAATTCTCTTCTTCCTTCTCCTCACTCTCTCAAAACACAGAGAATTTCTTCTCTTCTTTTCTCCCTCAAACTCTCCAATCCTCTCTGTTTTCTTTCTTTTTCTAACTTAACGTAGAAATAAAAAACTAACTAATATGCGTATATAACTGACAAAAATATAATTCCCCTCCTTTATTATATTTCAGATATGTTTTATATTTTATTTATTATTATCATTATTATTATTATTATATACATAAATATAATTCAAATTCCATAAGGTCTTGTTTGGAAAAACCAATTAAAATAATGACTTAATCATTCCTTAAGCCTTGTTTGGCAAAACATGATTAAAGCAAGAATTTTAAAAGCTCTAAGGATTTGTTTGGTAAAACCAAATTTAAAACTCTTTTAATTTATGTTAATAACTCATTTATCATATAGTTTATAGTCCCACATTATTTTTTGGATTTCCATATCTAATCTTAGTTAAATAAACTAATTACCACATACTAAATAAATTTTCCACTTAACCAAATATCACAAAATTATAATCTCATTATAATTTTATTTAATAATTAACATATCACTTTAATTGTTAAATTAAAACAACAATATAGGAACTCATGTTTATCTTTAACAACTCTCTAACGGCAAAAATCACTTTTACTCCACTGTGGTTGTAGTGTTTTAAGCAATTAGTCACTGTTCTTTTAAAATATTCAATTGACCCACTGTGCTTTTTAATAATGTACAATCAAGTCATTCCGTTCAATTTGAGTAACAAACGTTAATAATTAAAATAAAATAATAATTTTAAAAATAAAATAATATTTTTCTCTTTTTTTGCCGATCCAAAATTACATTTTTCTAAACAAAAATAACATTTTTAATGGTCTGAATTTATCCCTAAATTTGTCCCTAAATTTATCATATTTTCATCTTCTACATTAAACCTGCCACCATTAATGCTCATCATCTTCAAGCTAGAGGTCGCCACCATCATCAATTATCTTGATATTTTAATGAAGGCTTGAATTCCCCTGGAATTCCCCTGGATTACAGATTTATAAGTTTTTTAATCTAGCACTTATAAGTTTTTTTTACAGAAAGACTCCTTGGATTACAGATTTCACAAGAACGTAGAAGACATGTCACCCACCAAACTAAAAAAATCTAAAATTTGCAGTCGAAAATAAAACCTTACAAACTTTATTTACTAATAACTACCCCATTTATTAAGGGGTAAAGCATAAAACATGGAACTGAAGAGCAAATCATGCAAAATTGTTTATAAAAGAAGATTCAAGGAAAGAATTGTGCAAATTTTATGTGTAGGCATAAACCTCAAAAACAATAGGCAAACAAAAGAAGAGAAAGGAAGAACTAACATTTTCAAAGAAATAGCCCCATTGAAAAGCGTTCTTGATATTCTGGGAATCCCAATGGGCGAAACGACCAGATGATTGATACCTAGATGCCAGAATTAACATATCAACGAACCCTTTTATTAGTGTCATTAGATCTTCGAGGGATATGCCTAGATGAGACCACCCCATTTATCTTTACTCGGATAAGACAAGTCTCTGAAATCCTAAATGAAATGGCAAATTGCAAGATAAGGAGATAGACGAACGACGTAGTATCAAATTCCAGGGGAATTTAAGCCTTCATTTACAGAGCGATAGAGATAGAGAAGGGAGTTTGGGTTCTGGATACATTAATATATATTTTAATGATATAAAATATATATTAATGTAATTAATTAATATTTGACCGAAATAGCCAGTCAACAAAGACACATAATTTATTTTATTTTTTCAAAAAGCCACGTAAGCAAATTGTTAACGTCTGTTACTCAAATTAGATGGAATGGCTTGATTGTACATTTTTAAAAAGCACAATGGGTCAATTGAATATTTTAAAAGCACAGTGGCTAATTGCTTAAAACACTACAACCACAGTGGGGTAAAAGTGATTTTTGCCACTCTCTAACTATTAAATTAAATTAGAGTATTATCTAATAAATTTAATTCACAAATATATACTAACAACAACCACATAAATAAAATATTTATGTAATTTAATAAATATTTTAAATTACAAATAAAATCCTATATTGTTACATCCTTCCCTTCTTACAAGGATTCTGTCCCCAGAATCACAACTCAAACAATTCATTCGTCACATTCTTCCCTCCTTATAAGGATTCCGTCCTAAAAATCACCGAAACTCTACCTTACTCAGGTTTTTATTAAATATCTTCGTTGAATAACTTCATCACATGACCTTAATATAGGTTTTATATTTCCTACTTCCACCATTCTTCAGAATAAATTCTTGTAAGTTTTATTTCATATCTTTACTTAGACTCAATTATATTTGAGTATTACATATTCTTTGACTCGTTCATTATCTTTCTCTAAGGATCATTAACATAAACACTCGGGATATTACATTCACCCATTCTTCTAAGAATTTCGTCCTCAAAATTTTATTTATTAATCTTTATTCATTCAATCTATCAAAATAGATTTTACGTTAATATTTTATTCATTCATTGGTTCTATAACCACTTTCTTTCCACAAAGATCTTTCTAAAATTATTAAACTTTTCTATTAAAAGTTTTACATTATTCTTTGATAACTCATCTTGTGACGTCCCCCAAAATAGGTCCAATTCATCTAACCTATTCTGAGTCGCCAAATATATGATACAGAAAATAACTACAACTTTATTACTACAATTGTCGTGCAAAATACAACAACACATATACTGTGAGTTTTAATACCAACTGTGACTCATGTCCCAACTATGGACAGCACCTCACATTGATACATTACATAAAGGTACAGTCAATAACTTTTTTTAGAAATTAAAATCTTTGGGGAGTGCTCAAGAAAACCTTCGTACATAAGAGGCAATGAATCTAAGTTATGATAGCTATCATATGTCCGGAGAATTATCCTTGGTTGAATCAATAGACCCCAAAGAAAAACGAGAAGATTGCTATCATGTTTCTTCCAATGGTGAGTCTTCTCTTGACATATAACTATCTTCATTGTCTCCCGTTGAAAATTATATTTCAAATAAACTCCAAGATCATATAGGTAGTGCTCGTAGATATACTCAGCAAGTGGATGTGCACAACCATGTCTTATTATAACTCGTAGGTCATTAGAAATCTTGTATGATAGTGATAAAACACCCTTCCAAAGTTGCGTTCACCTTACCCTATTCGGTTCACCAAAATTAAATATCAAATGACATATACAATACGACACACTTATCTAAAGTTCTCAATAAAAGTATTTTCATACTATTTAGGGAGAAACTCAACAACTATAGACCACCGTTATATTACCTTGTTATCCCCGCTCGACCCGGCAACACTCTTATTACCTTAAAGGAATTGTGAAGCAAAAGGGTGAGCACAACTAGCTCAGTAAAGAATATTATGACTAGAGATAATTAAATTATCAATAGCCTTCATCAGTAATAAATCAGAAATTTAGAACATATGGTAGATGATAAAACTTTTCAACCGTAGTTGCAGAGGAATGAGCAATCCATTAGAAGAGTCAAATAGACTACAAAGTCTATTATCTTTTCCATGTTAAAAGTCCACCAACAATATTGTATCCCTGTAACATCAATCAATAGTTCTTTTCCATAATCACATGAATAATTCATAATCATAATTGTGATTCTAAATTCCTCTTCGCACCCAGGACGAAGATAATTTTCATCACCTGTCTTTACCTGAAATATCAAAGATCATGGTTATACCAAATCACAGTTCCTGTTCATAATCATACTAATAGATTCATCTTTGCACTACGGGCCAAAGATATTCAACAACAGTTAATCTTTACAATACAGGTTAAATATATTCAACAACAGCTCATCTTTGCATTACGGGCCAAAGATATTCAACAACAATTCATCTTTGCACTACAGGCCAAAGATATTCAACAACAGTTCATCTTTGCACTACGGGCCAAAGATATTAATATCTCAAAGAAATATATAATCATTTCAGAATTTATATAAACAATAATTATAACAATGTTGATCAATTCACCTTTGCACTTAAGCTAAAGATATTCAATTATAAATTCAATGGTCATGATCATACCAGTCAACAAATCATCTTTGCACTACTGGCCAAAGAGAACTCATAGTCACGATCATACCAATAATCTACCCATCTTTACACTCAAGTCAAAGAAAAATTTCTTCACCGGGATTATAAAAATGTTATATATGATAATAAAAACAATATAATCAACATATAGATTTAATCTCAATAGTAAGATTTATAAATCAATGATTTCATAACACCTTAATCCAAATGTTATAAATTACTTAATAATCTTATAATCTAATATTATTAATATTATCACAATATTTTAATCATTTCTTAAACTTATAAATAATTTATTTTAATTGTTTACACTTTACAAATTAATGCATTTAATCATCCTAAAATGTCAAACTCATAAAAATTTCATTACCAATAACCAAAACCCTCATCAAAAATCTGCATATACCTTATATAGGATTCCAAAGCCATAAAATCCTATTTTTTAATTTTTTTACTTCACATAACATATTTAATTCATTTACTCATAACTAATCCATTTTCATGAAAAATACCAAAGCAGTACAAACAAATTTTCTTTTCTGGGATTTAGCAGAATATAGTCCCATATTGAACATATATTTTTCTCAGAATTTTTAAAATTCATTTACTATTTTTAATATGGCCAAAACTGCCGAATATTTAAACATTTATCATAAATTGTACTTTTGTCCAAAACTTCTGAAATTTAAAGGGCATACTCCTGTTATATTACCAATAAAAATTTCACCAATTTTGGAGTTAACCACAAGGAGTTATAAGAGTTTACTTTTAAAATAGTCTTTTCCCATAAAATTCATAACTCCTAATATATACATCCAAAAATCGCCATTTTTGGACACAATCTAATAACTGACAAAAATATATGCGTATATAACTTACAAAAATATAATTCCCCTCCTTTATTATATTTCAGTTAAGTTTTATTTTTATTTATTATCATCATCATAATAATCATCATCATCATTATTATTATTATTATTATTATTATTATTATTATTATTATTATTATTATTATATAAATATATATATATATATATATATATATATATATATATATATATATATAATTCAAATTCAAAATTCATAAGGCCTTGTTTGGCAAAACCAATTAAAATAGTGACTTAATCATTCCTTAAGCCTTGTTTGAAAAAACAAGAAATTCAAAAGCTCCAAGGCTTTATTTGGTAAAACCAAATTTAAAACTCTTTTAATTTATGTTAATAACTCTTTATCATATAGTGTATAGTCCCACATTATTCTTTGGATTTCCATATCCAATCTTAGTTAAATAAACTAATTACCACATATTAAATAAATTTCTCACTTAAGCAAATATCAAAAAATTATAATCTCATTATAATTTTATTTAATAATTAACATATCACTTTAATTATTAAATTAAAACAACAATATAACAACTCATGTTTATCTTTAACAACTCTCTAACTATTAAATTAAATTAGAGTATTATCTAATAAATTTAATTCACAAATATATACTAACAACAACCACATTAATAAAATATTTATGTGATTTAATAAATATTTTAAATTACAAATAAAATCCTAGATTGTTACATTTTTAGCAGCACAAATTTCAGCGCTATCAAAGAAGGTGGATGCTTTGTCGGGTGCACAAACTCAACAGATTGCTTATATTTGTGAATTATGCGCGAGGGAATATCCTACGGAACAGTGTGCTATTAACCCAATATCAATACAATTTATGGGTAGCTATAATAGGATTCCACATAACATGTATCAGAATGCCTAAAATCTAGGGAATAAGAATCACCTAAATTTTTCGTGGAGTAACAACAAGAATCAACATGCTCCACGACCATCTTATCCCCGGGGATTTCAGAATCAACATCAACAAGCAGCTCCACAGCAAGAGAAAAAGACATATTTAGAAGAGTTGTTGTTGAAGTACATATCGAGCAATGAGGTGGCCATGAAATCGCAAGAAGCATCAATGAAATCACAAGTAGTGGCCATCAAGAACTTAGAAAATCAGATGTGACATCTGGCTTTTGCTTTGAATAATAATCCACAAGGAACTCTACCTAGTGACCTTGAGAAAAATCCAAGGGGGGATCATGAGCAGTGTCAAGCGATCATGTTGAGGAGTGGAAAGCATCTTGAGGGGTAGAACATAGAAAATTTAGCTAAAAAATATGACAAAGAAAGTGAAGACAAAGTGGTTGTGGTGAAACAGGGTGAAGAAAAACAAGTGGACAAGAGAAAGATAGAGGTTGAGTCAGTTGTGTATCCTCCACCACCGTTTCAACAAAGAGTTTAGAAACAAAAACTAGACAAGCAATTTTCAAAGCTTTTAGAAGTTTTTAAGAAACTTCAGATCACCATTCCTTTTGCAGAAACCCTAGAACAAATGCCAAGTTATGCTAAATTCATGAAGGGAATTTTATCAAGGAAAAAGAAGTTAGAGGATTACAAAACTGTAACATTGACGAAGGAGTGCAGTGTAGTTCTACAGAGAACGTTACCTCTGAAGTTGGAGGATCTAGGAGTTTCACCATTCCTTGCATAATTGGAAACATGGCTTTCAACAAATGTTTATGTGACTTGGGGGCGAGTGTAAATCTTATGTCGTTATCTGTAAATACTCAGTTGGGTTTGCCAGCTCCGAAGCCTACAAACATATCTCTACATTTAGCGGATATATCGGTGACCTATCCAAGGGAAATTATGGAAGACATCTTGGTTAAGGTAGATAAATTTATTTTCCCAGCAGATTTCATAATTTGGATTATGAAGAAGACAAAAACATCCTAATCATACTAGGAAGTCCATTTTTGGCTACGAGTAGAACTCTCATCGATGTTCAGAAGGGGGAATTAACCATGAGGGTTCAAGATCAGGAAGTTAAATTCAATGTGTTTAAGGCCATGAGGTTTCCTATAGATGAGGAGGAGTGTTTTCGATTTGATGTGATCGACAAGATAATTAATGAAGACGTGATTAAAATTTTGGTTCAAGATCCGTTAGGAAAACACTTTATTAGGGGATGAGAATTTAGATTACTTGAACATGCTGGATTCTTTGCCTCGAGTTAGTAAATTCAAGGTTCTGTTTGAGCCACTACACACAGAAGAAAAAACTTCAGCTCGGATGAAACCTTCACTTGAGGAGCCACCCGCTCTTAAGCTCAAACCGCTTCCTAAACTCTAGCAGCCCCGAATCCGGGCCCCAAATCGCCGCGGATTCGGTACACTGTTACTATCACTATTTGCGGAAGATATAAACATAAATTGTTTATACAATATATTACACACTATTCCCCAAGGTCGAGTAACCTTAACTTAAACACATTTCGTAAACTATTTATTATACAACAATATTTATCAAAGTATACTATTACAAACTAGCCGCACATTTTATCCCAAGCTGGACTTGGCCTTATCTTTTCCTGTATCTGAACGCATTCGCCTTTTCTGCAATGTTTTATCATGATATAGCAAGGGTGAGCATGAAAGTTGCCCAACAAGTTTAAATACAACAATATAACGATATATCATGATTGAAGAGTATGAATAATAAGTTGGCTATAATTCATCAATATAGTTGAGAATTAGCACGAACAAACTGTTAACTGAACAAGTTTTAAACATGAACAAACATTTCTGAACCAACTGGTAATGAAGGTGATCAGCCTTTCATATCTGACTTATACATGCAAGATGTACATAGTACAATTTTCATGGCAATCAGCAATGATTAACCATAAGCTTGAATAAACACTCTTATTAGAGTTAAGTACAAAGAAAACTTGCATGAACCGTTGATTACCGCAACACAATTTATAACGCTTTACCTGAAGACCTAATATTAATAATATAGATCTCCAATATTAGAATAATATCATCACGGTATAATACTGTTATATTTATACACACAATAACCTAAACACATAGCACATAACCCTATCAGTCTTTACAACACATAAGAGTTAGTATCAGGTCAAACTATTTCAGTCTGACTTGAAACCGACACAATTCTATCATCCCGACGGTCTAGTCGGACGAATATCGAGTTTAAGTTCAATTAAACTCTGCCTAAACACTTAACAATTATCACAGATAATTTCTTATCAGACAAAACATTTTTCCTAGGCTCGTAATAATTTTCTGATAATTATTACCATTTATCAACATTTTTCAATCCTTAAAATCGTATTTAAATGAATTAAATACTACATAATACCTTAATCATTAATATAAAATATTAATGAAAATCATAACATAATATTATAATATAATTATAATATATCAAAGTATTTTTAATACCTTAAAATCATAATTATATGATTTTTAAATCATTAAATCCATTATCTGATAATTGCTATTAATATTTAGAATATTAATATTTTCATGCCAAAATATCAAAAGTTATATTTTATAACTTAAAATATTTTTATAACACTTAAATCATTTTTATATGATTTTAAATCATTTATTCTATTTTTCCATAATTTATTTAATATAATTATTAAATAAACTAATTACCATTAATATTGATTAATTAATGAATTTCATCACAAAATATCAAAAGTTATCAAAAATAACTTAAAATATTTTCTTTTATCATAAAAATAATTTTTCATGATCTTTTATGAATTAAAACTATTTTAAATAATTTATTTAATATTTTAATTAAATAAATAAATACCATTTATATTCCAAAAATATTAAATATTTTCAAAATATACTCAAAATAGTTAAAAACTATTTTTCAGACTTTAAAATAATTTTTCATAATTTAATATGTATTTTTAATAATTAAAAACCATTTTTTTCTATTTATTAATTAATTTCCGAAAAATAATAATAAAACTGTCGCTAAAGGGCTATAGCGACACTTTCTGTCGCTATAGGTGTTCTTGAGTGTTCTTGAGCTTCATAGTCAGATATCGAAGTTGGTAGTTTGACCATCATTTGATCTATGATCCTAAGGTTTTCTGGCCATATAAAAGTGTTTAGATTGTAGTATAAACGTAATGCTATCATTATCTATAAATTTCATGGCAATCCAACAACTGAACATCAAGATCTGCGCAGCCGAAAATCATGTCAGGCCCGTTCTTCAACTTTCTGGGTTTAACAGAAACCAAGGTACCTACTTTGACGCTTTATAATTTGTGTTTTGTGTTCTATTTATGTGATCTAATGGTTTCATTGTGTAGACCACATGACAGAGTACAACTTGAGTACTCTACATTAACATAAAAACATAAGATCTGAGAGATCTAGTCCGGTCAAAGTACGGGTCAGGCACTGTTCTTCACGATTTCTGGGTTTTCCAAATTTCATCAAGAACAGTCGGTCAACGGTGGTTTGACCACTCATATCCTTGGCTCATGCTACGGATCTGGTTGATCTAAAGCCTTGGATATGTAGTTTACACAGCAGGCTATAAGAAGAAAACAACAACATGGTCAAAACATTAAACCACTGCAAGATCAGAAGGATAGAACATCTTGTCAGGCAATCTGGGTTTCTGGGTTTGCCCAGAATTCCAAAAAGCGTGATCGGTCAATGCACTTTGACCGCTTATATCTTTTGCTCTAGACCTGCTATGACTCTGATTCAAGTTGGAAATGAAAGACCACATGGCATAGAACAGATTTATAACATCATATACAGAAAACATCAAATACACACGGATCTAAAGGCCCTGACATATGACTGTCAGACCAAAATTTTCTAGATTTCCAGATTTCCAAAAATGAAAAATTCGAGCTCTTTAATTTTATGGATCTGGGATTTAATAACCCAGATCACTAAATGACACCTTATTACATAACTTTAACAAATCAATTACAACAAATAACTTCAGATTATAGAATTTCTAAATTTTGGGATTTTATACCTTTTTGCTTTGATTCTTGAATCTGGTTCTTTGCTGCTGATTATGGAGAGTTAGGGTTTGATATTGTTTCATCTCCTAACTCCACATCACACTAAATCCCGAATTTTAGAGAGAGAGTGGCTTGGTGAAAAATGAGAAACAATGTAAGTAGCTTTACTTAGTTTTAAATTATTATTTTTTACAATCTTGGATTTAATGCATTTAGAGGTTTAGATGGCTGATAAGCAATAAAGGAGTCACATGGCTATGCTAAGTATATGTCTAGAGTTGTTGAACAACCAAGGATTTAGCAAGATTTGCAAGCTTCCTCATTAAAGAAACACAAAGGGTATTTTAGTCCTTTCCTTTTATTTCTAGATTTCTCAATTGTTGCAACCCTTAGGGTTTAGGGTTTGGAGCATTTTAGGGTTTAGGTTTTAACCCTTAACTTTGTAAATTTAATTTCTAACATTTCCGAATTTTGGTTATAAAAATAGAAAATTAATATTTCTAACTTATAATTAGAATTTTCTAATTATATAAAAATTTCTTAATCATAAATTCATTCTTGCTAATTAGGATTAGCATTTCCTAATTACAATCGCTAATAAAGCAATTAGGGTCAAAATGGTCCTTAGGGTTCAAAACCCTTGAATTAGGGTTTCTAATAAAAAAATTAATTTTCTAATTTAGAAATTAAATATTCGTAATTAGATTAGGGTTTTCTAATTACTCATAAATTAAAAAATTAGGATTAGGTTTTTCTTAATTAGCATTGCCAATTTTAGCAATTAAATCCACAATTGAGCATTAGGGTTTCTGACGGAACAATTTGGGTTCTAAAAATTGGAAATTTGGGTTTGCTAATTAATTAACCTTTGCCCTAATTATTAGTATAATTAATACCACATAAGCATTATAATTATCCTTTCTATTCCCAGATTAGGGCTTCATTTTATCAGAATCTAAAATTAGGGTTTTCAGATCTGGTATTAGGGTTTTCAAATAATCAATTAAGATTTTAGATAATTAATTAGGGTTTTCCCTAATTAATTTAATATTAATGACATTTAACCTTGTATATACATTGCATTCCCAATCTAGGGTTTTCAATATTCGATTTAGGATTTTGGATTTCTAGAACTGAAACTAGGGTTTCCAGAACCGATTTCTAGGGTTTCTTATTAGACGTTAGGGTTTCCTGACTGAACGTTGTCGTTCTTAATATAAACTTAGGGTTTGTCACAGATATAATTTATCTGATCAACCCATGACCCTTAACCACATTCTGAACACATCATTAACCATATACACAGAGCATATTTACATAAATCCTTAATCCTGAATAATTCACCTATATCCTTCACAAAATTTTGAAATCATCAAAATTTCACCCTAATAATATCAAACGCATACACTTATTTTCTATCTAGGTCTATTATTTGACCTTAAATCAATCATTTAAGATTTTAATAAATTGTCCAAATTCTCGGGTTGTCACATAAGCACCTCAGGTATGTTTATTTGGGTGATTCAAATACTTTACTTGATATTATTGCATCTGCGCTTAACGAATTACAGGATAGTAAATTGCCGAGGATTTTGATAGAATACAAGTATGCGATAGGGTGGACAATTGCCGATAGAAAAGGGATCAGCCCCTCCTTTTGCATGCACAAGATTCTCATAGAAGAGGATGCCAAGCTAGCAATGGAACAAGCAGAGACGGCTAAATCCAATCATAAAAGAAGTGGTAAAGAAAGAAATACTAAAATGGTTGGATGCGAGAATTATTTACCCAATTTCAGACAGTTCATGGGTCAGTCCAGTTCAATACATTCTGAAAAATAGTGGAATGACAGTGGTTAAGAACGACAATAATGAACTGATTTTGATGAGGACTGTGACCGGATTGAGGGTTTGAATGGACTATAGAAAGCTAAATAAGGCAACCCAGAAGGATCTGTGACAACCGTAATTTTGTAATTTAATTTTAATATTTATTTGATTGAATAAATATTTTTCGATAAATTAATTATTAGATTAAATAATTAATTGATGAAGTTGTGATAGATTAATTTAATTATATGTGTTATATTTATTAAATTGATGTGGAGAATTTTATTATTCGATGTACGTATTTATGTGAGCTTATTGAATTAAAAGAAATATTTAATAAGCCTTTTGTTATTTTAATTAATTTAATTATTAATTAGAGATGTAATAATTGATATTAGTATTAAATGAGAAAATTTAATTATGTGATAGTAACTTAGTCTAATGATTATAAAGACATGTTAGACCTATAATGATATGTTAAAATAAATTCTTAACATGTCCATAACACAATTACGTGTGGATTGAATGATCGAATGCATAATTAGTTTAATTTTTCGTGAAGTCTTAATTTTACACTTAGTGTAATAATTGACTAAGTATAGTCATGAAGTTGATATTAGACAAAGAATAATGTATGATGTTTAGTACGTTATTATTGACTGGAATTGTGAACGTAATTTGTATGTAGGATTTAATTCAAAGAACGAGTTTGTTTAAGTGTAATCTACGCACGAGGCAAGTTTCTAAACCTTATCTTGTTACATTGAGCAAGTTTTCTAACTCTACATTTACGTTGAGCAAGTTTCTTACCCTAAACTTTTGTTTAGCAAGTTTTCTAACCATACTTGTTATCATTATATAAGTTGATTAATTCATCTTTTGATATTGAGCAAGTTCTCATTTTTATTGATCAAGCATGTCTTGTATATTAAAGTTTATTAATCTTCAAGCATGATGTTGTTATACAATAATTATTCTATTGTATACCTTTTGAGATGTTATTCAAGTTAAATATTCATTTACTGTTAAACCTTGTTAGACTAGTGAACCCTTATTGATTCGACTAGTACCATAGTTGATGAGCGTCCTAAATTTCAGAACCCCTTGATGAATTATCCAAACAAAACTTCTTTTGGTGCGGACTCGAATGTCAAACTGAGATGAACAACCCTGTTTAGGGGATTATTTACGCTTTAGTGTTAAGATATTGTGCACAGTATGGTACTAAGGGCTGATCCCCCTAAGTACGAGAAGAAGAGTCCATAGTCTTATGACTGTTAAAGGTTTCAAGTATAAATACTTGACAACCTAGGACATAGTTCAAGGTCTTATGACCCTCAGAAGTTCTTTTGATTCTTGTTATTCATTCTTGATTCAAAAGTTGAGCTTTATTTCAGAAGTTGTTAATTCATTCGCATGTTATTATTAGTCATTTGTTATATCATTATACTTGTGGGCAATTGTGCTCACTCTTGCGTAAAAATAACATTGCAGTTAAGAACGAAAGAGCAGACGAACCTTTCACTAGTAAAGGCAAGGGCAAGCTTAGCAAGTAATGAAGACTGATTATTTATGTGGTTATGTAATGATATTTAGAATTGATATTACTTAAGACTTATTTGTTTAAGATTCCGCATAGATGTTTTAAGGTTAGAGTAACCCGGGATTTATTGTTATTCAGTTGATGTAATCCCATAAGGGGAGAGATTTTATTATTATGTCTATATATTGTATGGTTTGCATTTTATTTACGGGTAGATAGATAGATGATGTTTGTACAGTGAACACCAAATCCTGTGGAAATGGAAGTACCGAATTTGGGGGTGTCACATGTTGGTATCAAAGCTGTAGGTTATGAACCTTAGGTGGGGGAACAACCTTAGGTAGTAGCCTTGTAGGAGATCGAGAACATAGTAGTGGTAAACTCTTACCGAGTTCTAAGAAATGAATTTCTGAATTCATTGAAGATAAGAAAAGACTTTATGTGCTTATGTGTTAATCTATGTGTTCGCTAGCACGGATTAGTAACTAAAACTTAAAATTTTGTTGTCAGGATGTTAGATGTTGGAGGAGCTAGTCGAGCTAGGGAGGAGGAACCCCGATTACCTATATAGGAGTAGCCCCGAGACATTCATGTCGTCAAGGAACAACTTGTACAGAGAGACCCATCTCCATTGAACACTGTTGCTGGTCAGGAGCATGAGCTGGAGACAGATCCAGAGGAGGATGCTGAGGAAGAGGAAGAAGAAGACGAAGAAGAGGAGTTCCCACCGAACTCCATTGATGCAGAGATGTGTGATGCACTCTATGATCATAACGTAGAGTTTTAGGATACAGTTCGGGATCTGACTGAGCAGGCGGTTAGTCAGCAGATTACTATTGAGCAGAGGGATAGAGAGGTTGTGACTCTTCATACATATTTGGGAAACGTGGAGTGGGATCTGGTTCACGAGAAGGGTCAGACCGAGGATAAGTCCGCAGAAATAGAGAAGTTAAAGAAGGATCTGAAGGAGAGCTCAGAGAGGCTTGCCATAGCAGAGGAGGACTGTGTACGAGAGTCACGTCGTGCTGATCGTGCAGAAGATGATCGCTGTGCGAAGAAGGCTAAACTTGAGGAGACGCACTCTTCACTACTAAATGCAATGGATGTGGTCCAAGATCGAGTTAGGAAGTATCCAATCCAGTTTGAGGATCTACCATCATATATGCTAGATCGCAGAACGATGTGCCGCATCATGGAGGAGGAATGTAGCAAGGCCATCCAGCGCCTTAACAGACAATGATAGTATTAGTTTAAATATGTGAAAACTATTTGATAGTTAATGATGTAAATTCCGATATGTTTATAAATAAAGGAATATTGTGATGATTTAAATCCTATAGATTCTTTATCTCGGGACAGTTGATATAAATAGTAGTGGTGTTATCTTATGATGTAAAGACATTTGAATTAATTGAAATGTCAAAGTTTATTTGAAGTAATGTGTTAAGTGAGTTATGATTAAATGTTTAGTTAAGTCTTAAATGTTCTAGAGATTGAGTAAAGATCTAATAAGCGTATATTCTTAACAGAAATATGCCGCCTAGAAGACAAAACCGTCAGCAAGCCCAAGAAGGGTCAACAAACAATAACAATGACACCAATGCTAACTCCGTTCAGAAATTGGTAAACATTTTAGCTGGAGCACTTAATAATCAACCCCAAGCTCCACCAAATACATCCGTTTAAGGACTTCAAGGCGGTGGGACCGCCAGAGTTTAAGGGTTCCATAATCCCAATTGAAGCTCAGACGTGGGTAATGGTGATGGAGAAGGTGTTCGATGTTGCTAGGGTAAGGGAAGATCAGAAGACTGCATATGCATCGTTTATGCTGAAGTCTGAAGCCAACTATTGGTGGTAGGAAAACAAAGTGAGAGGAGGTGAAGGTGTAATATCCTGCGAAAGATTTAAAGAGATTTTCTTCGATATGTATTTCCTAACCAGTTCACAAAATCAGATGGAAGTCTAGTTTCTAGAGTTGAAGCAGAGAAATATGTCAGTAGCTGATTATGCGGCAAGGTTTAACGAGTGGGCTAGGTTCGCCATATACCAAGTGCACACTGATGAAAGGAAGGCAAGACGATTTGAGCAGGGACAGAAGGCCTGGTTATATGTCAAAGTGTCAATGTTCCAATTGAACACTTTTGCGGGAGTGTTAGAGAAGGCCATACTTGCTGAGGGTGGAAGTGATGCAGTAATGAAGTATAATCAGGAGCAGAAGAAGAAGAAGAGTGAGAATGAAGGTAATAACAAGACTGGTGGGAGTTGCACTGGGGGTAATCACAATCAGAGGAGTAAGTGGTCTGAAAATTCGTCGGCCGAAAGTCAACAGGGAGGGCAGAAGAAGAGGAATGAACCATGCCTAACCTGCGAAAAAATGCATTTGGGAGTTTGCCTGAAGGGGAAGTGAGTGTGCTACAATTGTGGTCAGGAAGGCCACATAGCACCAAACTGTCCGAACCCAAAGAAGGGTGCATGCTTCACATTTGGATCAAAGGACCATCTTGCAAGAGATTGTCCTAAGAAGGGATCGGGAGGGACGAGTTCAGGAGGAAACAGAGGAAATACTAGTGGAAGCACTTTAACCATTGCAGGACCAACCGTAACCAATAGACCAACAGCCAGAACGTTCAACATGACAGTGCAGGACATGGTACAGTCTCGTGATGTGGTGTCAGGTATCATTTCGATCAATAAAGTTAATGCTTATGTGTTATTTGATTCGGGTGTTACTTGCTCATTTATATCTGATTACTTCGCTAAGAACTTAGAATTGTTTAAGGACGAGTTAGAATACCCCATGAACATAGAAATTATGAATAGAGAAATTATCCCTATTAAATATGTGCACAAGAACTGTAGAATAGATATTAAGGGTAATATCATGAACGCAGATCTTATCCCTATTCGACTTTGAGAATTTGATGTAATTTTGGGTATGGATTGGTTATCCAATTATGGGGCGGTAATTGACTGCCAGAAGAATCGTATTAACCTTATGACTCTGTCAAAGTTTGTGTTTTATGGTAGCAAGTCGCCTAGATAAGCGAGTTATCTGACGATGATGCAGGCCAGAAGATTGTTAAGGCAAGGCTGTGTAGGATATCTAGCTTACATAGTCGATAGTCGTAAAGAGAATCCGAAAATTAATGAGATTCCGGTAGTGAGTGATTTCGCAGACGTATTTTCGGATGATTTGTCGGGACTTCCTCCAAATAGAGCAGTTGAATTCGTTATCGATTTGGCTCCAGGAACGGCCTCAATATCGAAGGCACCGTATCGAATGGTACCGGTAGAGATGAAAGAACTGATGGTCCAACTACAAGAATTACTGGATAAAAAGTATATTCAACCAAGCGTATCACCGTGGGGAGCGCTGGTTTTATTTGTGAAGAAGAAGGATGGAACAATGCGAATCTGCATAGACTACAGAGAACTGAATAAGGTCATGATTAAGAATAGGTATCCATTACCGCGAATCGACGACTTGTTCGATCAGTTAAAGGGAGCAAGATACTTTTCGAAGATAGATTTGAGAAGTGGTTATCATCAACTGAAGGTGAGACCAGAGGATGTACCGAAGATAGAGTTTAGGAAACGATATGGTCACTACAAATTTTTGGTAATGTCATTTGGCCTAACGAATGCTCCTGCAACATTTATGGGCTTAATGAATGGAGTGTTCAAGCTGTTTTTGGACAAATTCGTGGTGGTATTTATAGATGAAATTTTGGTATATTCGAAAACCAAGGAAGAACACAAAGAGCATTTGAGGTTGACATTAGAGACATTGAGAAGGGAGAAGTTGTATGCTAAGTTTTCGAATTGTGAATTCTGGATTGAAAGAGTACAATTTCTTAAACATGTGATTGATAGAGATGGGATTTCAGTGGATCCCTCCAAAGTCGAAACTGTGATTAACTGGGATCGGCCGAAGACGCCGTCAGAAGTAAGAAGTTTTCTTGGATTGGCGGGTTATTACAGAAGATTTATTCAGGATTTTTCCAAGATTACAACTCTGCTGACGAATTTGACTAGGAAATCAGTGAAATTTGTTTGGACGGAGAAGTGTGAGGAAAGCTTTCAAGAATTAAAGAGGAGGTTGAGTTTAGCACCTGTGTTATCTCTTCCAGATGACACAGGAAATTTTGTGGTTTATAGTGATGCATCGCATAAAGGACTTGGCTGTGTGCTTATGCAGAATGGCAGAGTCATTGCGTATGCGTCGCGACAACTGAAAGATTATGAGAAGGGGTATCCGACCCATGACTTGGAGTTAGCTGCAATAGTTTTTTCTTTGAAAATTTGGAGGTACTATCTCTATGGGGAGAAGTGTGAAATATATACAGATCATAAGAGTCTGAAATATATTTTAACACAAATAGACTTGAACATGCGTCAAAGAAGGTGGTTGGAGTTAATTAAGGACTACGATTGTGAGATTCTATACCATCCGGGTAAGGCAAATATGGTGGCCGACGCCCTAAGTAGAAAAGGTCGGGAGAAATTCATGATGTTGACCACTCAGGAGTAGCTAATTTTAGCAATGGAGAAGCTAGAATTGGAAGTGAAGTATCCTATGGAGATTGACGAGAAGCTGTTCCAGATGCAAGCTGGTACAACCTTACTGGATAAAGTTAAGGAGGCTCAACTTCAGGACGAAGAATGTGAGAAAGTAAAGAAGAAGATATCTGAAAGGACTGAACCTAGATTCAAAATAGACAGTGGGGGACTACTAAGATTTCAGAGCAGAATTTGGGTACTGCCAGTACCAGAGATTAAGGAAGAAATTTTGAGCGAGGCTCACAACTCAAGATATTCGATTCACCCTGGTAGCACCAAGATGTACCAAGATCTTCGACAACACTTTTGGTGGCCAAATTTAAAACGAGAGGTTGCAGAATGTGTTGCCGAATGCCTGACATGTTAGAAAGTAAAAGCAGAATATCAGAGACCGAGTGGATTGCTACAACCATTAGAAATTCCAAAATGGAAATGGGAACATATTACGATGGATTTCGTGGTTGGCCTACCGACGACTCAGAAAGGCTATGACACAGTACGGGTTATTGTTGACCGATTGACGAAATCCGCACACTTCCTTCCGATCAGAATTAGATTCAACCTAGATTAGTTGGAAAGGTTATATGTGAAAGAGATTGTTTCAAGGCACGAAGTTTCGGTGTCAATTGTTTCTGATAGAGATCCGCATTTTACGTCGAACTTCTGGAAACATCTACAAAAATACATGGGTACACAGTTGCGAATGAGCACAACATATCACTCTCAGACAGATGGACATAGTGAAAGAACAATTCAGACATTGGAAGATATGTTAAGAGCTTGTATAATGGATTTTAAAGGAAATTGGGATGACCATTTACCGCTTGTAGAGTTCGGTTATAACAACAATTATCACGCTAGTATAGGAATGCCACCCTATGAAGCGTTATACAGTAGAAAGTGCAGAACTCCACTATATTGGGATGAAGTTGGTGAAAGACAATTACTAGGACCAGAATTGGTAGAACAAACAGCAGAGATAGTCAAAGTGATTCAAGCGAGATTGATAGCAGCCCAAGACAGACAGAAGAAATACGCCGATCCACACCGTAAGAATGTTGAGTTCGAACCAGGTAGTTATATGATTTTAAAGGTCTCTCCCTGGAAGGGAAAGATCAAATTCGGAAAGAAAGGGAAATTGAGCCCAAGATTCATTGGACCCTTTGAAGTTTTGAGAAGGGTCGGAGAAGTTGCTTATGAGGTAGCCTTACCTCCATCTCTAGAGAATGTCCACAATATTTTCTATGTCTCAGTCCTACGACCCTACAAACCCGATTACAAGAACGTAATTGAATATGAACCCCTACATTTCGACAAAGACTTTTATTACGAAGAAATTCCTGTTCAAATTATCGACCGAAAAGAACAAGTTCTGAGAAATAAAGTAATACTTTCTGTTAAGATAATTTGGAGGAACCACAACGCTGATGAAGTTACGTGGGAACTCGAAGAGAATATGATGAAAAATTATCCTTATTTGTTTACTTAGATTGTTATAAGCGGTTCTTGAGACAGAATCTTTGTAAGGAGTGAATGTAACGGGACGAATTATTTGAGTTGTGATTCTGAGGACATAATCCTTTTAAGAGGGGAAAGATGTGACAACCGTAATTTTGTAATTTAATTTTAATATTTATTTGATTGAATAAATATTTTTCGATAAATTAATTATTAGATTAAATAATTAATTGATGAAGTTGTGATAGATTAATTTAATTATATGTGTTATATTTATTAAATTGATGTGGATAATTTTATTATTCGATGTACGTATTTATGTGAGCTTATTGAATTAAAAGAAATATTTAATAAGCCTTTGTTATTTTAATTAATTTAATTATTAATTAGAGATGTAATAATTGATATTAGTATTAAATAAGAAAATTTAATTATGTGACTATATGCATTATTGAGAAATTATTATATTTTATTTAAAATAAATTATATAAGATATTGATTTATTTTATAATGGATGTGACATTAATTAAACTATATGATAACAGTTTATTAAATTAAATGGTTTTAAAACCCTTTATGTTATCCAAACATGGCACTAAGGGAAGTTGGATGCAGTTAACCCATGACTGGGTAACTGACCACCAATGCGCGTCAGTTCTTCTATTTTTATCAGACGTCTTCTCTTTTTTCATTATTTGCCTAAGTCTATAGAGCTTAACAGAGAGAAATACAGAGAGAGTTTGAGAAATTTTTGAGAAAGATTGTGAGTATTGTGATTGTAGTAGAGAGAATTGTCATCCTTGTTCATCTACGCTTGGGTAATCCTCTTCAACCCAAATTTTTATTTTACGTCTTTTAAAGTTTTCATGAATATGGCTTTCATTCATTCTGTAAGTCTCTGTAATTGAAAAATGGTGTTGTTGTAGGAATATATGTAGTAATTCGAGTAGCATAACATGTTTATTGTATATTATATGGGTTTCCATATCTTCAGTTTCATGAAATTATACAGTAAAAGATTTTAAAGTAGGTAATATGGCCATATGGCCTTATACATATTTTTTTAATATGTCAAACATAATGGGTTTTACAAAATTTCCACTAATATGTGATTATGCATGCTAAAACGAACTAAATGAAAGTTGAATGGGTGGATTTGGTCTTATAACGAATCTATGGCGTTGAATTTTAGGATTTATGTTCAAAACATCAAGAACATCAAGAACAGTGCAATTTGCATGCTTTAATTATGTGATTATGTGTTTTAAAGGGTTAAAATCACTATATAAACTTTGGGTTAGTGATTATATATGAATTCAAACATGTGGGTATGTTTAATTTGGGGAATTAATGATCATGTAGTGCTTAATTCTCTGAACTCTGTGTTCTTCGCGAATTGGGAATCAAATTCTGGAGTGTCGCGCCACGGCGTCAACTCCAGAACTGATGTCCCGCGCCGCAGCGCCACCGCGTCGCAGCGCCAACCCCAGCACTGATGCCCCGCGCCGCAGCGCTACAGCACCATGTACCTGAGCCTCAGCGCCACGGCGCCGCAGCGCCAAGACATAGTATAAAAGTAGCGCCACAAATTTTATGAATAAAGATTTAAATTTCTCGAAATATTTTTTTTGAATATTATGGTGTGGATTTGATATAATGTTATAGTTGTGGGTAATATTTATAAATTTTGCCAAGTATTCAAGTTGTTATATAATATTCGATTGGTTGGGGAATATTCTTTTTGTCGAAAAATATCAGTACGACGGCACAATCATTGGTGGACCCCACAACGGAAGTATTGTCGTAGTTAGAAAACGACAGAATTATCTTTTATTAAAAATAATGGCGAAAGTGTTACCGTTAAAACTGTTGAACTACCCGATAATAAAAGTACAGTAATACGCGTGGTTGTATAGTAGCACATGGTATTGATTATTGATGCTTACGTAAGAAGTCACTCAATTATACTCAATTATTGCTACAGTAATTGTTGCATCATATCTCTCATATTATTGATTCGATTATTATCACAGTATCATCTGCATAATATTTTATATATTATTAAATCAATAATTGAGATGACAAAGTTATTCATATTATTAAATTGCAATATTTATAATGTCTAGAAGCTCTGTCAATGAGAGGTTTAGTCATCTAATTGCGAGCCAATAAGGAGAAATCCTTATCGGAAAGCCCCCTCTTTCCTGGGAACGACCTGGTTGTTAAATATTGTGCGTTATAATATTAATGATGAATAAGTTCGTGTTGATTAAAGATGAATTTGATAGTTCCATTGTGTTGGGATTATTAGTGTTAGTGAAAATCGACATCTATTCTGATGATAATTGATGTCTGGGGGTTATATTGATAAATCGGGTAATTAATAGGATAAATGAGCAATTAATTACTATTAATTCATATGCTTATATAACTATTTATTCACATATGTGTACTATTGAATCACATTCTTGTACTATTAGGGGAGTTGGTGCAAGATTGATAATACTTGCATGACTAAGTTAAAAATGGAGGTATAGATGGAGGTACTATACTATAATTCGTATTTTCTCATGATTATAACTATTGATTCACATGATTGAACTATTGATTCACATTATTTACTATTAGGGGAGGTGGTGCAAGTTTTATAATACTTGCAGGACTAAATTAAAAATAAAAGAAAGTTAGAGGTATTGTACTGTAATATTTCGAGCCCCAAAATGTGCAATTATCGAAACTATATTTTTCTATAAATAGAAGCTCATTTTTCCTTCATTTCTCACCAATTCACTAAAGCTTTAGAGCAATTATTATAGAGAGAAATTATAGAGAGAAAGAAGAAGAGAAGTCTGCTACCTCACTATTCCAATATCTAGTCATTTTCATGAAGAGAGCTATTGTTATTCCATTCCTTATTATTATGTTGGAATAAACTGTCTATGCGAAGTACCGCATACATGGTGAAATTTTGTTGTTATTCCATTCTTTATTATTCTGTTGGAATATCGTGTCTATGCGTTTACGCATGACCTGGTTCCATTAATTATTATTCTGTTGGAATAACCTGTTTGTGCGGTCTATCGCATGCCTGGTGAATTCTTTTATTATTCCATTCTTTATTATTCTGTTGGAATAACCTGTCTACGCGGACTACCGCATGCATGGTGAATTCTTCTGTTATTTCATTCTTTATTATTCTGTTGGAATAACTTGTCTATGTGGATTACCACATGCATGGTGAATGATCCTTTGTATTCATTCCTTATTAAATTGTGAAAATGATCTGTTTACGTGGATTACTGCATGGCGAGTGAAAATCCATTAGCAGTTTCGTAATTTTTTTGACCCTCAAAAATTCAGAAAAAAATTGAAATGATAATTTGATGAGTTTTCTAGATTGTGTCCAAAAATGGCGATTTTTGGATGTATAGATTAAGAGTTATGGATTTTATGGGAAAAGACTATTTTAAAAGTAAACCCTTATAACTCTTTGTGGTTAACTCCAAAATTGGTGAAATTTTTATTGAGAATACATGTATATAACAGGAGTATACCCTTTAAATTTCGAAATTGTTGGACAAAAGTACAATTTATGATAAATGTCTAAATATTCGGTAGTTTTGACCATATAAAAAATAGTAAATGAATTTTAAAAATTCCGAGAAAAATATATGTTCAATATGGGACTATATTCTGCTAAATCCCAGAAAAGAAATATTTTTGAGACTGATTTGGTATTTTTTATGAAAATGAACTAGTTATGAGTAAATGAATTAAATATGTTATGTGAAGTAACAAAATTGGAAAATATGATTTTATGGCTTGGGAATCCTATATAATGTATATGCAGATTTTTGATGAGGAATTTGATCATTGATGATGAAATCTTATGAGTATGGCATTTTTGAATGATTAAATGCATTATTTGGTAAATTGTAAATAATTAAAATAAATTGTTTATAAGTTCAAGAAGTGATTAAAATATTGTTATAATATTAATAATATTAGATGATAAGTTTATTAAGTGATTGATAATATTTGGATAAATTTAAAGTCTTTAATACTTATCCTTGTTTTCGTTTGATTAATGCTTATATAATTGTCATCATCCTCATGCTTATATTGTGATGAAAGACATCTTTGGCTTAAATGCATAGATAGACTTGGAATGATTATGACCAGGGATCATTCGATATAATCATGACCTGTAATGTTATAAATGATGTGGTAAAAGTCCTCAGTGGCCTGTAGTGCATTGATGGACAATTTTTAGTATGATTATGACCAGGGATTATTCGGTATAGTCATGACCATTGATGATTTAATGAATATCCTTGGCCCGTAGTGCAGGAATGATTCAATGATGTAGTTTATTTATTAAGCTGAGTCACAGCGATAAAAATTGATGAAAACATTTTAAAACATAGAAGATAGTAGATATTATGCTCTACTTGACTCTTCTAATGGATTGTTTATTTCACTGCAGTTAAACTTGATGTCTATTGTATTTTATCAGTTTAACATTGTTGAAGACTAATGATAATTTATTTTGCATTATTGTAGTCATAATATTTCTTACTGGGCTTGTTGAGCGTTCCTTTCTTTCACTGTTCTCTTCAGAAAATGAGAACGTAGCTGGGACTAGTCGGGGAATAGGGTGACGGTCCAGATGATAGCATTAATAGTCCTCACTATTCTGTTAAATAGTGTGTCAATAAATGTAATGATGACTCCATTGAGTGTGGATATTGTCTAGATGACAATATTCTTATTGAAACTCTTAGATTATATTTTGTCATATTTTACACGACTGTTGTATAATTAAGTTGTATTTGAATTTTGTACCATGTAAGTGGCAACCCAAGATGGGTGATGTATACCTGTTTTAGGGGCGTCACAGTTGGTATCAAAGCTTAGGGATATGATCCTTGGCTGAGATGTGAGACAAAAACTAGGAGGGGAGAAACGGGAAATTCCTTTTTCTAGTATGACCTACCTAAGTTTATTTGGTATTTAATTGGTCGGTCAGAGTATAGGGATAATATGTGATATATCAATTAACCCTTGTTTTGTGACAGTGTTTGAAAATAGCATCTGAAAATGTTGAGATAAGCAATGGAGCAAAATAATATGACCATATCGCAGTACGAGGCTAAGTTTGTGGAGTTATCCCAATTTTCATCCCATTTGGTCGATAAATGAGGAGAGAATGACGCGAATGTTTCTAAGAGGTTTGAAACCCGATATACGTCAATACCTCATTTCTCATAAACTTTGTTTATATTCAGATGTTGTGAATAGGGCTCAGTTATTGGAGCACGATAATGAGTTAGCACAACCAGAAGGTAACTACCAACAACAAGATAATAATCGTACCAGTGGCAACGGCCATCAAAACAATGATGACCATCGTGGGGGAAATTATCATGCCAAGAATGGTAACCACTTCGGTGGTAATCATGGCCAAGATAATAGAATTGGAAATTTGAAGAAGAGAAGGTCATTTAGCTTGATTTTATTATATAGTGAAGTCAAGTCCAGCTGGGATGGTGGCGCCAAAGGTGGATACGGACAAAACAAATTCGGTGGTTTCAGGAAGAGCGTTTTTCGTGACTTCTCAAAAAGCGAGTAAACTGAACGAACTTAGCAGGCGTTAGTTAATTATAAATTCTTGCGAAGTCTATACATTATTAGATTCCGGTTCTACCCATTATTTTATCTCACTTGCTTGCGCTCAACGTTTAAATTTAACTCTATAAAAGTTAGACTTTGACTTGTCGATTGAAACTTCGTTAGGAGAAACCTTCATTTAATGTGTTATCCAAGTCTTGGATAAGAGTCGCAATTTTTAAATGATATTTCTATTGTTAATAAATTTCCTGACGTATTCTTGAAGACTTCTTCGTCTACCCCTAGAGCGTGAAATAGAATTTTGTATTGACCCCAGTACAAAACCCATTTCGTATAACTTACAAATGATGAAGATAGATTTAAATACTCTAGGGACCCACGTGAAGATAACGAATAGACGATTAGAATCGACTTTAATCGATAAAGTTAAAGCCGCTCAAACTACACACCTGGAGCTGATGAATATGAAGAAGAAGATTCAAGAAGGCGTTATTCTAGAAGCAAGAGTCGATGAATAAAGAGTTAAAATCTGAAATGAAGTCAAGGTATCCTCATCTATTCGGCATACCAGGTACGTACATAAGTTTCGAGGGCGAAATTTCATAAGGAGGGGAGACTGTGAGACCCCAAATTTTATGAATAAAGATTTAAATTTCTCAAAATATTTTTTTTGAATATTATGGTGTGGATTTGATATAATGTTATAGTTGTGGGTAATATTTATAAATTTTACAAAGTATGCAAGTTGTTATATAATATTCGATTGGTCGAGGAATAATTTTTTTTATCAGGAAATATCCGTATGACAGCACAATCATTGGTGGACCCCACAACGAAAGTATTGTCGTAGTTAGAAAACGACAGAATTATCTTTTATTAAAAATAACGGCGAAAGTTTTACCGTTAAAACTGTTGAACTACCCGGTACTAAAAGTACAGTAATACGTGTGGTTGCATTGTAGCACACGGTATTGATTATTGATGCTTACGTAAGAAGTCACTCAGTTATACTCTATTATTACTACAGTAATTGCTGCATCAAATCTCTCATATTATTGATTCGATTATTGTCATAGTATCATCTGCATAATATTTAATATATTATTAAATCAATAATTGAGACGAAAAATTTATTCATATTATTAAATTATAATATTTACAATGTCTAAAAGTTCTGTCAAGGAGAGGTTTGGTCATCTAATTGCGCGCCAATAAGGAGAAATCCTTATCAAAAAGCCCTCTCTTTCCTGGGAACGACCTGGTTGTTAAATATTGTGAGTTATAATATTAATGATAAATAAGTTTATGTTGATTAAAAAAGAATTTGATAGTTCCATTGTGTTGGGATTATTAGTGTTAGTGAAAATCGACATCTACTCCGATGATAATTGATGTATGGGGGTTATATTGATAAATCGAGTAATTAATCGGATAAATAAGAAATTAATTGCTACTAATTCACATGCTTATATAACTATTTTTCACATGTGTGTACTATTAAATCACATTCTTGTACTATTAGGGGAGTTTGTGCAAGATTGATAATACTTGCATAACTAAGTTAAAAATAGAGGTATAGATGGAGGTACTATACTGTAATTCGTATTTTCACATGATTACCGCTATTGATTCACATGATTGAACTATTGATTCGCATTATTTATTATTAGGGGAGGTGGTGCAAGTTTGATAATACTTCCAGGACTAAATTAAAAATGAAAGAAAAGTTGGAGGTATTGTACTATAATATTTCGAGCCCCAAAATGTGCAATTATCGAAACTATATTTTCCTATAAATAGAAGCTCATTCTTCCTTCATTTCTCACCAATTCACTAAAGCTTTAGACCAATTATTATAGAGAGAAATTATAGAGAGAAAGAAGAAGAGAAGTTTGCTACCTCACTATTCCAATATCCAGTTTATTCTAAGGAAGGGGTTTTATTTTTTTTCATTTTCATGAAGAGAGCTATTGTTATTCCATTCCTTATTATTATATTGGAATAACCTGTCTATGCGAAGTACCGCATACATGGTGAAATTCAACTGTTATTCCATTCTTTATTATTCTGTTGGAACATCCTGTCTATGTGAATTATGCATGACCTGGTTCCATTCTTTATTATTCTGTTGGAATATCTGTGCGTTTACGCATGACCTGGTTCCATTATTTCTTAATCTGTTGGAATAACCTGTATGTGTTGTCTATCGCATGTCTGGTGAATTCTTTTGTTATTCCATTCTTTATTATTCTGTTGGAAAAACCTGTCTACGCGGACTACCACATGTATGGTGAATTCTTCTATTATTCTATTCTTTATTATTCTGTTGGAATAATCTGTCTATATGAATTACCACATGCATGGTGAATGATCCTTTGTATTCATTCCTTATTAAATTGTGGAAATGATCTGTTTACTTGGATTATCACATATCGAGTGAAAATCCATTTGTAGTTTTGTAATTTTTCTGACCCTCAAAAATTCTGGAAAAATTTGAAATGATAATTTGATGAGTTTTCTAGATTGTGTCCAAAAAGGGCGATTTTTGGATGTATAGATCAAGAGTTATGGATTTTATGGGAAAAGACTATTTTAAAAGTAAACATTTATAACTCTTTGTGGTTAACTCCAAAATTGGTGAAATTTTTATTGGGAGTACATGTATATAACAGGAGTATACCCTGTAAATTTCAGAATTTTTGGACAAAAGTATAATTTATGATAAATATCTAAATATTCAGCAGTTTTGGCCATATGAAAAATAGTAAATGAATTTTAAAAATCCCGAGAAAAATATATGCTCAATGTGGGACTATATTCTGCTAAATCCCAGAAAAGAAATATTTTTGGGACTGATTTGATATTTTTCATGAAAATGAAATAGTTATGAGTAAATGAATTAAATATGTTATGTGAAGTAACAAAATTGAAAAATAGGATTTTATGGCTTGGGAATCCTATATAGGGTATATGCAGATTTTTGATGAGGGATTTGATCATTGGTGATGAAATCTTATGAGTATGGCATTTTTGAATGAATAAATGCATTATTTGGTAAAGTGTAAATAATTGAAATAAATTGTTTATAAGTTTAAGAAGTGATTAAAATATTGTTATAATATTAATAATATTAGATGATGAGTTTATTAAGTGATTGATAATATTTAGATAAATTTAAAGTCTTTAATATTTATCCTTGTTTTCGTTTGATCAATGCTTATATCATTGTAATCATCCTCATTCTTATATTGTGATGAAAGTCATCTCTGGCTTACGTGCATAGATGGACTTGGAATGATTATGACCAGTGATCATTTGGTATAATCATGACCTGTAATGTTATAAATGATGTGGTAAAAGTCATCAGTGGCCTGTAGTGCATTGATGGACAATTTTTGGTATGATTATGACCGGAGATTATTCGGTATAGTCATGACCATTGATGATTTAATGAATATCCTTGGCATGTAGTGCAGGGATGATTTAAAAATTGATGAAAACATTTTAAAACATAGAAGATAGTAGATATTATGCTCTACTTGACTCTTCTAATGGATTGCTTATTTCGCTGCAATTAAACTTGATGTCTATTGTATTTTATCAGTTTAACATTGTTGAAGACTAATGATAATTTATTTTGCATTATTGTAGTGATAATATTTCTTACTGGGCTTGTTGAGCATTCCTTTCTTTCACTGTTCTCTTCAGAAAATGAGAACGTAGCTGGGACTAGTCAGGGAACGGAGTGACGGTCCAGATGATAGCATTAATTGTCCTCACTATTTAATATTCTGTTAAATAGTGTGACAATAAATGTAATGAGGACTCCATTGAGTGTGGATATTGTCTAGATGATAATATTCTTATTAAAACACTTAGATTATGTTTTGTCGTATTTTACACAACTGTTGTATAATTAAGTTGTATTTGAATTTTGTACCATGTATTTGGCGACTCAAGATGAGTGATGTATACCTGTTTTGGGGGCGTCACGTTATAGTTGTGGGTAGTATTTATAAATTTTGCAAAGTAAACAAGTTGTTATAAAATATTTGATTGGTCGAGGAATATTCGTTTTAACAGGGAATATTCGTACGACAACACAATCATTGGTGGACCCCACAATAGAATTACTGTTGGAATGAAAAAACGACTGAAATATCCTTTTATAAAAATAACAGCGAAAGTTTTACCGTTAAACTGTTGAAATACCCGGTGGTAAAAGTACAGTAATACACGTGGTTGCATAGTAGTACACGGTATTGTACAATATCTTTGATTATTGATGCTTACGTGAGAAGTCACTCAGTTATACTCAATTATTGCTACAATAATTGCTACATAATATCTCTTATATTATTGATTCAATTATTATCACAGTATCATCTGCATAATATTTTATATTATTAAATCAATAATTAAGACGACAAAATTATTTATATTATTATTTGTATTATTGACGATGTCTAGAAAGTTTTATCGAGGAAAGGGGTTTGGTCACCTAATTGCGCACCAATAGGGAGAAATCCTTATCAGAAAGCCCCCTCTTTCTTGGGAATGATCTGGTTGTTAAATATTGTGAGTTATAATATTAATGATGAATAAGTTCATGTTGATTAAAGATGAAATTGATATTTCTATTGTGTTGGGATTATTAGTGTTAGTGGAAATCGATATTTATTTGGATAATAATTGATTTTTGGAGGTTAAATTGACCAATCGGGTAATTAATCAGATAAATGAGTAATTAATTGCTATTAGTTCACCTGCATATAACTATTTGTTCAGATGCATGTACTATTAGGGGAGGTGGTGCAAGTTTGATAATACTTGTAGGACTAAATTAAAAATAGAGAAAAAGATGAAGGTACTATTCTATAATAATTCGAGCCCCAAAACATGCAATTTTCGAAACTATGTTTTTCTAGAAATAGAAGCTCATTCTTCTTTCATTCTCACCAATTCACTAAGACTCACAAGAGCAATTATATAGAGAGAAGCTATAGAGAGAAAGAAGAAGAGTATTCTGCTACTTCACTATTGCAGTATCCAGTCTTCTACTAAGGTAAGGGATGTTATTTATTTCTTATTCGTAAGGGATATTATTTTTGTTCAATATTCATATGAAATAATATTTTTTCCATACTATGTAATATGTAAGTAATATTATTTTGTTTTGTATCCCTAATTCGACACTCATTTTGTTGAAGTATTGCTTCTATACTCTGAAATTAGTAGAATATCCTTGAAATTTGCGCTTCATCTATTATCGTTTCACAATGATATTTTTCTGCACATTTTTGTTAAATTTTAAGCTTTTCATGCTGAAGTACTATTCATGAGTACTATTCATTTATACGGCACTATTTATACGTACAGTACTATTCACAAAGTAATATTCATGACATACTATTCATGGGGTACTATTCAAAAAGTACTATTTACGTGGTACTATTCATATGGGTACTATTCACCTAGAGTACTATTCATGATAAAAATATATTTCTTTTCTATCCAAATCATTTTTGATATAATATTATTCTTGAATTTTACTCCACAAAGCAGTATCATGATGAAAATTTGGACATTATTGAATTTTGGATAAATTAAATTATAAATCTTTAAAAATTTATCCTTTTTTTTCTTTTAACTATATTCTTATAACATTATCATTATCATCATGCTTATATTGTGATGAAAGTCATCTATGGCTTACGTGCATAGATGGACTGTTGATTGGTATGATTATGACCAGGGATTATTCGGTATAATCATGACCGTAATGTTACAAATGATGTGCTTGGCATGATCATGACTATTGGTGAAAACATGAATATCCTTGGCCCGTAGTGCATGGATAATTCGTGGTTGTGATACTGATGAATATCATTGGCCCGTAGTGCGTGGATAATTCAGTGATGTGGATTATTTATTAAGCTGAGTCTCAACGATTAAATTGATGATAAACTTTTTAAATCATACAAGACAATATATATCATGCTCTATTTGACTCTTCTAATGGATTGTTTGTTCCGCTGCAGTTAAACTTGATGTTTATTGTATTTTATCAGTTTAACACTGTTGAAGGCTAAAGATAATTTATTCTGCATTATCTTAGTCATAATATTTTTTACTAGGCTAATTGACCTCACCCTTTTGCTTTCATTGTTCTCTTCAGGAAATGAGAACATAGCCGGGACTAGTCGGGGAACGGAGTGATGGTCCGAGATAGTGTTATAGTAGTCCTCACTATTCTATGAAATAGTGTGATAATAATTGTAATGAGGACTCCATTTGAGTTTGGATATTATCTAGAAGACAATATTCATGTAAAAACTCTCAGCTCATGTTGTATAATTAAGTTTCTCTTTGTATTTTGTATCATGTATTTGGCAACTCAAAATGAGTGATGTATACCTATTTTGGGGGCGTCACAATTGGTATCAAAGCTTAGCGATATGATCTCTGGTTGAGATGTGAGACTATAACTAGGAGGGGAGAGACGGGTTAATCCTTCACTTGTATGACCTACCTAAGTTATTTGTTATTTAATTGGCCGGTCAGAGTATAGAAATAATATGTGGCATGTCAATTAACCCTTGTTTTGTGACAATGTTTGAGAATCACATCTGAAATTGTTGGAATAAGCAATGGAGCACATGAGACCGTTGAGTCACTATAATAACCCGATATTTTCTATATAATTAAATCAGAAATTTTGTGTATAATTTTTTTTATTTTTAAAGGTGGGAATATGTACAAGTTAAAGTGTATGTATATATGTGGTAAATAAAAATATATTTATTACATGAATAATTACAAATAATTTTATTTTAGAATTATCGATCATTATAAATTATATTCTTATTATAAATTAATGTTGTAGTAAAAATATTTTTATTATTTATTTTCTATGAAAATATGAATATATATTATTTAAATAATATATGAAATGATTATTTGAATTATTATAATTATTATTTTATTATATGAATTTATTCAGATTAGTTAAGTTAATTATTTTAACTTAATTAATAATATTATATATGCAAGATAAATCAGATATGGAATCCAAACCCTAATTCTGGATTTTGAATATGTAATGAGAATAATAATATTATATTTTAGTGCTATAAATATGTACTGTTTGTACGTATTGATAATAGTTGGTCAATTATGGTGCAGTATTGGAAAACCCTAGTATTAGACTGATAAACCCTAATTTGAAACTCAAATACGAGTTCAAGACTGCTTAGTAACTGTGTTATGTGATTAATGATTAGTATTATAGATTTTAATCTTAATTAGGAAAACCCTAATGACTAGAAACCCTAATTACTAAAATAAAACCCTAATCGCTAAATTATAAAACTTAATGCTAATTAGTAGACCTTAAACCCTAGTGTTCAAGTCTAATGTAATTAGATAACCTATGTTAATTGTAAGACCCCGAAAATTTTTAAATAAAAAGGAATTTCCTTTATTTATTATTTTCAAATAGTAAGGGTTGATTTGATTAATGTGGTTAGTTATGGGTTTAATGCGCAAATATTTTAAATAAGCAGGTGGTTATAAAATATTCATTGTTGTCGGGGAATATTCGTTTGGTCGTGGAATATTCTTGCTGTCGGGGAATATTCGTACGACGGCGCAGTCTTTTGTGGGTCCCATAACGGAAAGCGATTGGATGAAGAAAACGACAAATATAAGTTGTTTATAAATAACGGCGTAGTTGTTACCGTTAACACTGTTGGAATACCCGGTGGGTAAAGTAAAGTAATACGCGTTGTTGAACAGTAGCACACGGTATTGCACCAATTATTGATTCTTACGTAAGAAGGCACTACTCAATAATGGTTACAGTAATTACTGTTCATTATTTTATTTTATTGATTCAATAATTGCTGCATTGATATTTTATATTACTGTTGTTTCAATAATTGTCACTACACAGTATTTTCCATTATCGAAGCAATAATTCATATTATCTGAATAATATTATTTGATAACATTATTGGCAATGTCTAGAAAGTTCTGTCTAAGGAGAGGTTTGGTCACCTAATTGCGCGCCAGTAAGGAGAAATTCTTATTGGAAAGCCCCCTCTTTCCTGGGAACGGCCTGGTTGCTAGTACTGTGATTCTGTAATATTATTTGTGAATAATTAATTATTGATTTATATGATGAGAAAAATATTGATTTTATGTGGATATAGATGGAGAACATTTTTATTGTGACAATTATTGAAAATTAATATTTTATCTTTTTCTGATAAAATAATTCATTTAAATATATTATTTTAATAATATATTAACGGTGATATTTTTATAATGAATGTGGGATATATGAGTTTATGAGGAGAAAGAGTATTTTTGTTACCAAAAATATTTAAAGCATATTTTATGTGTCGGTGGACCCTATTTATTGACTGAAATTTGATTATAGCCTGTAAAATCGCTCGTTTGTGGATTTCGGTCAATTTCTGTTTGGAATTTGGAAAAACTTCTTTCTGCAAAGTTGTAGAGAATTGAATTTCCTAAAAAAACTCGCGAGATTCGAATTTTCTGACAAAAGGGCTATTTATTATGAATTATTGAAGTTTCGGAGTTCCGAAATAATTGATTTTTGGAAGTTTTAATTGTTTTAATTAACAAAAACGTTTTTGTGTTGGTTAGCCTCATTAAAAACATGTTATGTTGCTGAAATCAGATCTGAAAGAGTGGGCGTAGAATTTTTAAAAAATATATAATATTTTATTAAATTTTCTGCTTTGGTGTTCTAAGCAATTTCCTATAAATAGGTGCTTAGGTTAGAATTGAAAATCACACCAGAAACTGAAGTTTTCTCTCTCTATATTATCGAGCGTATTCTTGTGAGTATTTTGAGTATACTTTGAGTATTGCTATACGGTGCAAGTTCAAGTCATAGCCTATATCCGGTGTTTCAACTAGAAGTACTGTCTTTCGAGGTAAAGGATGTTATTTTCTTTTCAAATGATATTATTTCTTCAATATCATTATACTGAAATGTTGGTTGGAACTTTTTATCAAATTTGGAACTTTTTCATGTCAGGGGTTACTATTCATGAGTTACTATTCATGAGTTACTATTCACGAGTTACTATTCATGAATTACTATTCACGAGTTACTATTCACGAGTACTATTCACGAAGCGTGAAGATGTTTTTTTTGTGAAATTTCTATCTTTTGGTGTCGGAGTTACTATTCATGTATACGTCACTATTCACGTATACGGCACTATTCACAAATACGGCACTATTCACCGAAAAATGAAATTTCTTCTTTTTGTCCAAAATATCTATTCTGGATACTAGTTTTGATTGGATCTATGTTTTGATCATTCTTGAATTTTACTTCAGTATGATTATTTATGAAGTATTTTTTGAAATCGGATTGTTTAAAGTACGAATCCTTAATACATGTTATTTTGTTTCACTGGATTCGTTTTCTTTAAAATATTTTTCATCATCCTCAGTCCTAAATGATGGTGTTACTGAATATCTTTGGCCTGTAGTGCAAAGATGGTTGATTTTATTATGAATATCTTTGGTCCGTAGTGCAAAGATGAACAGGTGTTGAGATGGACATGAACAATTGATGAATATCTTTGGCCCGTAGTGTAAAGATGAACAGGTGTTTAGATGAACATGACCGACTGATGAATATTTGATTTGATTTGAGATATATATTGATTGATGTTACAGGGATAAAATATTGATGATGGACTTTTAAATTCATAGATGTTAGTAGATTTTATTCTCTACTTAACTCTTCTAATGAATTGTTGTTTCCGCTGCAGTTGTTGATCTAAAACTTGTTGTCTATTGTATTCTATCAGATTTTTCCCTGTTGAAGACTAACGATAATTTGTTGTATATTATCTTAGTCATAATATTCTTTACTGGGCTAGTTGAGCTCACCCTTTTCCTTGTTGTTCCATCTTTCTTCTCAGGAGACGAGAATGTAGCGAGTACTAGTCGGGGTATGGAATGAAGGTTCTAGAGAGAGTTGTTTAGTAGTCCTCACCATTTTTTTTGTAAAATTATGTATCAATAATTATGATGGGGATTTATTTGCATGTGGATATTGTCTAGATGACAATGTTTGTATTCAAACTCACAACTTATGGGTTGTAAAAGTTGTAGTTGTTTCTGTACCATGTATTTGGCGACTCAGAATGGGTTGGATGGAATGGACCTATTTTGGGGTTGTCACAGTTGGTATCAAAGCTTAGGGATATGATCTTTGGCGGAGATCGGGGAATAGAACTAGGAGGGGAGAGACGAGTAAATCCTTCGCTAGTGTGTCCTACCTAAGCTTATTTGTTAGTTGGTCACTATATAGGGATATTATGTGATTTATTGATTTCCTTAATTAACCCTTGTTTTATGACAGTATTTGAGAATGTCGACTGAGAATATTAACAGTGGAGTAAATGAGACCGTGGAGATGCCTGTACTTACCAACGAGGAGAATGTGCAACAGGCTGGCAATGTACCTCCCGTGAACAACGCCACTGAGCAGACGCTGAACGACGGGATGTTTAGGAGCTTTTTGCAGTTCATGCAAAATCAGACGAGGGAGACTCGTGTTCAAAATACGGGAGGAAATGATAGCAATTCACGGGTGGTGACAGCTAAGCAGTTCAAAGAGTTGGGACCACCAGAATTTAAGGGAAAGTCCGATCCGATCATGGCGGAAACGTGGGTCAAGCAAATTACCAAGATATTCGATGTCTTGGGATGCACGGAGGAACAGAAGGTTCCATTCGCAACCTTTATGTTCCGTGGCGAGGCAGACTACTGGTGGGAGTCTGTGAAGCGTACACATCTAGCCGCACTCAGCATGTCATGGGAGACGTTTCAGAAACTTTTTAACGAAAAATACTTTCCTGAAAGTATTCGTCATATGAAGGAAGTGGAGTTTATTAGACTAGAGCAGAATAACATGACGGTGTCCCAGTACGAGGCGAAGTTTGCGGAGTTATCCAGGTTTGCACCTCATTTGGTGGAGAATGAGGAACGTATGACGCGAATGTTTTTGAGAGGTTTGAAACCCGGCATACGTCAGTATCTCTATTCTCATAAATTTTCTATCTATTCAGATGTTGTCAACAGGGCTCAGTTGTTAGAGCGAGATAACGAGTACGTTCAACCGAGGGACCATAACCAGGATCATACCGAAGATAGCAGTCATCAGAATAACGATAACCAGCGGAGAAAGAAGAATATGGACAAAGGCGGTAACCACTCTGGTGGTAATCGTGGCCATGAAAATAGAAGAAGCGAGTCGGGAGGAGATTTTAAAAAGAGGAGATTTAACAACGACCATGTGAAGACGACAGTGCCAGCAGCAACTGGTTCCAAGGGAGGAGAAAGACCACCGGTCGTATGTTACAAATGCGGAAAAGAGGGACATATCAGTCCAAACTGCCCACAACAGTTCAAGGTATGCTATAATTGTGGAAAGGAAGGACATATCGCTCGAGAGTGTACGGTAGCGAAACCAATTCCAGCGGGGATGGTGATTCAAAAGGCTATCCCAGAAAAGTCAAAGTCAACGGTTCCTGGAAGAGCGTTTGTCGTGACCGGTCAAAATGCGAGGAACCCGAACGAGTTTAGCACGGGTTAGTTAATTATAATTCTTGCGAAGTTTATACCTTACTAGGTACCGGTTCTACCCATTCTTTTATCTCTCTTGCTTGTGTTCAACGTTTGAACTTGACTCCGGAGAAATTAGACTTTGACCTATCTATGGAGACTCCGTTAGGAGAAACTTTCATTACATCCGTTGTTTAGAAATCTTGCTTGATTCAATTTGGCACATCACATTACCTGTTAACCTTATTTCTATAGAGATATTTACTTTTGATGTGATTTTAAGGTTAACTACTCATCATGCCAAAATTAATTGCTTTTGTAAGATTGTTAGTTTTCATATTCCTAAGCAACCTAACATTCGAACTCAAGCAATCAAACCATTGAAGTCAAACATTTTTATATCAAGCCATGAAGTCATTCGTTTATTGAAAAATGGATGTCATGTTTTCTTAGCCCATGTCATGGACTTGAACAAAAATACATCAGATTTGAATGATATTTCTGTTATTAGTAAATTTCCTGATGTATTTCCTGAAGAATTTCTTGGCTTACTCCGGAGCGTGATATTAAATTTTGTATCGACTTGAATTCGGTACAAAACCCATTTCTAAAATCTCATATCGAATGGCTCCTATTGAACTTCAGGAGTTAAAAATCCAACTGTAGAAGTTGATACCCGAGCCTTTATCTGGTGACTTCCTTTGTGGAATGCACCGAAGCCAGACTCTTCGTAAGGGACACAATATTCGCTGCGATAGTAAACTGATAGGTGTCATTGTAACGTGCTATCCAAGGTTGGGATATGAGTCACAGTTGAGAACCACCTAAGTCGATAATCGAAATACGTAGCTTTCTAGGTTTAGTTGATTATTATCGGAGATTCGTTGAAGGATATTCTCGAATCGCTGTTCCATTAACGCAGCTGACTCGTAGAGATACAAAATTCGAATAGAGTAATGAATGTGGGAAGAGCTTCGAAGAACTCAAGAGGAGACTCATTTCGGCACATGTTCTGACCATACCGTCTTAGAAAAGCGAACGTGGTAGCTGACGTGTTGAGTAGAAGATCGTATACAAGTACGAGTACAATATTGTCAAAGACTCATTTCGTATAATTTACACATAATAGAGATGGAGATGAAAACTCTAAGTACGTACGTGATGATATACGAGTATAATCGACTTTAATCGACAAAGTTAAAGCTGTTCAAGCTACACACCGGAGCTGGTGAATATGAAGAAGCAGGTGCAAGAAGTTGTTATTCCAAAAGCGAGAATTGGCGATGTGAGCAAAGCTCAAACCTTCGATTTATTAATCCATTTGAAATTCTCGATCGAATAGGAACTGTGGTCTATAGACTCGTTTTACCGCCAAGTATGTCGCGTGTTTATAACGTTTTTTTTATGTACCGATGTGGACGACCCGAACCATATTATTGAGTTAGAACCAGACGAAATAGCCGAAGACTTAACGTACGAGGAGGTACCTGTCAAGATGTTGGATGGGAAAGAGCATGTCCTACACACGAAGGTCATACCACAAGTTAAAGTTTTGTGGAGGAATCATGCAATAGAGGAAATGACCTTGGAGTTGGAAACGGAAATAAAGCGAGGTATCTTTACCTTTTTGAAACACCAGTTACGTACGTCAATTTCGAGGACGAAATTTCATAAGGAGGGGAGGTTGTAAGGACCCCGAAAATTTTTAAATAAAAAGGAATTTCCTTTATTTATTATTTTCAAATAGTAAGGGTTGATTTGATTAATGTGGTTAGTTATGGGTTTAATGCGCAAATATTTTAAATAAGCAGGTGGTTATAAAATATTCATTGTTGTCGGGGAATATTCGTTTGGTCGTGGAATATTCTTGCTGTCGGGGAATATTCGTACGACGGCGCAGTCTTTTGTGGGTCCCATAACGGAAAGCGATTGGATGAAGAAAACGACAAATATAAGTTGTTTATAAATAACGGCGTAGTTGTTACCGTTAACACTGTTGGAATACCCGGTGGGTAAAGTAAAGTAATACGCGTTGTTGAACAGTAGCACACGGTATTGCACCAATTATTGATTCTTACGTAAGAAGGCACTACTCAATAATGGTTACAGTAATTACTGTTCATTATTTTATTTTATTGATTCAATAATTGCTGCATTGATATTTTATATTATTGTTGTTTCAATAATTGTCACTACACAGTATTTTCCATTATCGAAGCAATAATTCATATTATCTGAATAATATTATTTGATAACATTATTGGCAATGTCTAGAAAGTTCTGTCTAAGGAGAGGCTTGGTCACCTAATTGCGCGCCAGTAAGGAGAAATTCTTATTGGAAAGCCCCCTCTTTCCTAGGAACGGCCTGGTTGCTAGTACTGTGATTCTGTAATATTATTTGTGAATAATTAATTATTGATTTATATGATGAGAAAAATATTGATTTTATGTGGATATAGATGGAGAAAATTTTTATTGTGACAATTATTGAAAATTAATATTTTATCTTTTTCTGATAAAATAATTCATTTAAATATATTATTTTAATAATATATTAACGGTGATATTTTTATAATGAATGTGGGATATATGAGTATATGAGGAGGAAGAGTATTTTTGTTACCAAAATATTTAAAGCATATTTTATGTGTCGGTGGACCCTATTTATTGACTGAAATTTGATTATAGCCTGTAAAATCACTCGTTTGTGGATTTCGGTCAATTTCTGTTTGGAATTTGGAAAAACTTCCTTCTGCAAAGTTGTAGAGAATTGAATTTCCTATAAAAACTCGCGAGATTCGAATTTTCTGACAAAAGGGCTATTTATTATGAATTATTGAAGTTTCGGAGTTCTGAAATAATTGATTTTTGGAAGTTTTAATTGTTTTAATTAACAAAAACGTTTTTGTGTTGGTTAGCCTCATTAAAAACATGTTATGTTGCTGAAATCAGATCTGAAAGAGTGGGCGTAGAATTTTTAAAAAATATATAACATTTTATTAAATTTTCTACTTTGGTGTTCTAAGCAATTTCCTATAAATAGGTGCTTAGGTTAGAATTGAAAATCACACCAGAAACTGAAGTTTTCTCTCTCTATATTATCGAGCGTATTTTTGTGAGTATTTTGAGTATACTTTGAGTATTGCTATACGGTGCAAGTTCAAGTCATAGCCTATATCCGGTGTTTCAACTAGAAGTACTGTCTTTCGAGGTAAAGGATGTTATTTTCTTTTCAAATGATATTATTTCTTCAATATCATTATACTGAAATGTTGGTTGGAACTTTTTATCAAATTTGGAACTTTTTTCATGTCAGGGTTACTATTCATGAGTTACTATTCATGAGTTACTATTCACGAGTTACTATTCATGAGTTACTATTCACGAGTTACTATTCACGAGTACTATTCACGAAGCGTGAAGATGTTTTTTTTGTGAAATTTCTATCTTTTGGTGTCGGAGTTACTATTCATGTATACGTCACTATTCACGTATACGGCACTATTCACAAATACGGCACTATTCACCGAAAAATGAAATTTCTTCTTTTTGTCCAAAATATCTATTCTGGATACTAGTTTTGATTGGATCTATGTTTTGATCATTCTTGAATTTTACTTCAGTATGATTATTTATGAAGTATTTTTTTGAAATCGGATTGTTTAAAGTACGAATCCTTAATACATGTTATTTTGTTTCACTGGATTCGTTTTCTTTAAAATATTTTTCATCATCCTCAGTCCTAAATGATGGTGTTACTGAATATCTTTGGCCTGTAGTGCAAAGATGGTTGATTTTATTATGAATATCTTTGGTCCGTAGTGCAAAGATGAACAGGTGTTGAGATGAACATGAACAATTGATGAATATCTTTGGCCCGTAGTGCAAAAATGAACAGGTGTTTAGATGAACATGACCGACTGATGAATATCTTTGGCCTGTAGTGCAAAGATGAATATTTGATTTGATTTGAGATATATATTGATTGATGTTACAGGGATAAAATATTGATGATGGACTTTTAAATTCATAGATGTTAGTAGATTTTATTCTCTACTTAACTCTTCTAATGAATTGTTGTTTCCGCTGCAGTTGTTGATCTAAAACTTGTTGTCTATTGTATTCTATCAGATTTTTCCATGTTGAAGACTAACGATAATTTGTTGTATATTATCTTAGTCATAATATTCTTTACTGGGCTAGTTGAGCTCACCCTTTTCCTTGTTGTTCCATCTTTCTTCTCAGGAGACGAGAATGTAGCGAGTACTAGTCGGGGTATGGAATGAAGGTTCTAGAGAGAGTTGTTTAGTAGTCCTCACCATTTTTTTTTGTAAAATTATGTATCAATAATTATGATGGGGATTTATTTGCATGTGGATATTGTCTAGATGACAATGTTTGTATTCAAACTCACAGCTTATGGGTTGTAAAAGTTGTAGTTGTTTCTGTACCATGTATTTGGCGACTCAGAATGGGTTGGATGGAATGGACCTATTTTGGGGTTGTCACATTAATTAAGTAACCCTAATTTGTTATTTTTAGAAACTAAATTTTCATTTCTGTCCTAATTAGAAATCCTAGAAAAAAATCAAAATTTATGGAACCATATGGTTAAACCTTAAGGGTTAAACCCTAAGGGTTTGCCAAGTTACCAAATGGCCATTAAAATCATAAGCCAAAAGACCAAACTACCCCTCTTGTATTATTATGGCCAACTTGTCAAACTTACCAAAACTTTAGTGGTTGAGCAACCCTAGCCTAGCCATGTGACTACAAAACCTACATATCAGCCAATTCACCAGCCAAATTCATTGCATACAAGTTATATATATATATATATATATATATATATATATATATATATATATATATCAAGAGAGAGAAATGTTCATTATTTAGCTCATTTATTACAAACTCTCTACCAAGACCTTCTCTCTCTAAACCCATGAAAATCAAAGGTGATTCAGTTCCCAAATCAAGCCCCACTATCACTCCTAACATATCAGAAGCTCAGATTCAAGAATTTGTTCGTAGAAAGGTATAAACCCTAAACAAAATCTAATCCTTGATCCTCTATTAGATGTTAGATTTTATGTTAAAACATGTTGTATGATGTGTAACTAAGTGATCTATTTTGGTATCTTGTAGATCTATAACATCTAAGTGCACGAATTTGAAGTTTTTCAAAATTTGGAAAATTATTAAAATGATGTCTGACAACGAATGTCAGGTCTCCTAGATCTCTTTCTGTTTATTGTTTTGGTGTTTTAAATGTTTAAAGTTGTAGTATGCTATGAGATCTATATTCTGGAACATGAATTAAGGTCAGAGCATGAACAAATTGCAAGATATGGGTGGTCAAACCCTGTTGACTGACCATGACTGAACAAGTTCTGGGTAACCCAGAACTTGCCCAGAACTTTCTGACAGTATGTTAATGCATTTAGATCATGCATGTGTTAGTTGTTTGTTCTTGTTGTTGTAATAAGGTTGTAGTATGGTATATGGACTACAGTTTAAAGACTTTAGATCATCTAAATAACATATATATGTGATGTAGTGGCCGGTCAAAGTAGCATGGTTGAACACGAAAATAGTTTTCTGGGTAACCCAGAAAACTTATGATCATGGTTTCTGACATGCTTTGACCGACATAAATCTGCTTGATCTATTGTTGTTATAGTGATTTTATGTCTACACATTGAAACCTTTAGATCACAAAAAGAACATAAGGAGCATAAGTTATGGAAGCCCAAAGTAGAGCAGTCGAACTGTTCTTCATTTCTGGGTAACCCAAAAAATGAAGAACAACTCTGACAGCTTGTTCTAGGTATTATATCTTGCTTGTGACACCCCTAAAATAGGTATACCTCACCCATCTTGAGTCGCCAAATACATGGTACAGAATACAATTACAAACTTAATTATACAACCGCCGTGTAATATACGACAATACATAAACTGAGAGTTTTAATAAGAATAATGTCATCTAGACAATATCCACACTCAAAGGAGTCCTCATTACATTTATTGTCACACTATTTAACAGAATAGTGAGGACTACTAATGCTATAATCTGGATCGTCACTCCTTTTCCCGACTCATCCCAGCTATTTTCTCATTTCCTGAAGAGAACAGTGAAAGAAAGGGTGAGCTCAACTAGCGCAGTAAGAAATATTATGACTAAGATAATGCAGAATAAATTATCAATAGTCTTCAACAATGTTAAACTGATAAAATACAATAGACATCAAGTTTAACTGCAGTGGAACAAGCAATCTATTAGAAGAGTCAAGTAGAGAATAAAATCTACTATCTTTTATGGTATAAAATGTTTTCATCAATTTTTATCGTTGAGACTCAGCTTAATAAATAAAACACATCATCTAATCATCCATGTACCACGGGCCAAGGATATTCATTAAATCATCAATGGTCATGACTATACCGAACAATCCCTGGTCATAATCATACCAAAAACTATCCATCAATGCATTACAGGCTACTGAGGACTTTTACCATATCATTTATAACATTACAGGTCATGATTATACCGAATGATCCCTGGTCATAATCATACTAAGTATGTAAGACCCCGAAAATTTTTAAATAAAAAGGAATTTCCTTTATTTATTATTTTCAAATAGTAAGGGTTGATTTGATTAATGTGGTTAGTTATGGGTTTAATGCGCAAATATTTTAAATAAGCAGGTGGTTATAAAATATTCATTGTTGTCGGGGAATATTCGTTTGGTCGTGGAATATTCTTGCTGTCGGGGAATATTCGTACGACGGCGCAGTCTTTGTGGGTCCCATAACGGAAAGCGATTGGATGAAGAAAACGACAAATATAAGTTGTTTATAAATAACGGCGTAGTTGTTACCGTTAACACTGTTGGAATACCCGGTGGGTAAAGTAAAGTAATACGCGTTGTTGAACAGTAGCACACGGTATTGCACCAATTATTGATTCTTACGTAAGAAGGCACTACTCAATAATGGTTACAGTAATTACTGTTCATTATTTTATTTTATTGATTCAATAATTGCTGCATTGATATTTTATATTACCGTTGTTTCAATAATTGTCACTACACAGTATTTTCCATTATCGAAGCAATAATTCATATTATCTGAATAATATTATTTGATAACATTATTGGCAATGTCTAGAAAGTTCTGTCTAAGGAGAGGTTTGGTCACCTAATTGCGCGCCAGTAAGGAGAAATTCTTATTGGAAAGCCCCCTCTTTCCTGGGAACGGCCTGGTTGCTAGTACTGTGATTCTGTAATATTATTTGTGAATAATTAATTATTGATTTATATGATGAGAAAAATATTGATTTTATGTGGATATAGATGGAGAAAATTTTTATTGTGACAATTATTGAAAATTAATATTTTATCTTTTTCTGATAAAATAATTCATTTAAATATATTATTTTAATAATATATTAACGGTGATATTTTTATAATGAATGTGGGATATATGAGTTTATGAGGAGAAAGAGTATTTTTGTTACCAAAAATATTTAAAGCATATTTTATGTGTCGGTGGACCCTATTTATTGACATGAAATTTGATTATAGCCTGTAAAATCGCTCGTTTGTGGATTTCGGTCAATTTCTGTTTGGAATTTGGAAAAACTTCCTTCTGCAAAGTTGTAGAGAATTGAATTTCCTATAAAAACTCGCGAGATTCGAATTTTCTGACAAAAGGGCTATTATTATGAATTATTGAAGTTTCGGAGTTCTGAAATAATTGATTTTTGGAAGTTTTAATTGTTTTAATTAACAAAAACGTTTTTGTGTTGGTTAGCCTCATTAAAAACATGTTATGTTGCTGAAATCAGATCTGAAAGAGTGGGCGTAGAATTTTTAAAAAATATATAACATTTTATTAAATTTTCTAGCTTTGGTGTTCTAAGCAATTTCCTATAAATAGGTGCTTAGGTTAGAATTGAAAATCACACCAGAAACTGAAGTTTTCTCTCTCTATATTATCGAGCGTATTCTTGTGAGTATTTGAGTATACTTTGAGTATTGCTATACGGTGCAAGTTCAAGTCATAGCCTATATCCGGTGTTTCAACTAGAAGTACTGTCTTTCGAGGTAAAGGATGTTATTTTCTTTTCAAATGATATTATTTCTTCAATATCATTATACTGAAATGTTGGTTGGAACTTTTTATCAAATTTGGAACTTTTTCATGTCAGGGGTTACTATTCATGAGTTACTATTCATGAGTTACTATTCACGAGTTACTATTCATGAGTTACTATTCACGAGTTACTATTCAAGAGTACTATTCACGAAGCGTGAAGATGTTTTTTTTGTGAAATTTCTATCTTTTGGTGTCGGAGTTACTATTCATGTATACGTCACTATTCACGTATACGGCACTATTCACAAATACGGCACTATTCACCGAAAAATGAAATTTCTTCTTTTTGTCCAAAATATCTATTCTGGATACTAGTTTTGATTGGATCTATGTTTTGATCATTACTTGAATTTTACTTCAGTATGATTATTTATGAAGTATTTTTTTGAAATCGGATTGTTTAAAGTACGAATCCGTAATACTGATATTTTGTTTCACTGAATTCGTTTTCTTTAAAATATTTTTCATCATCCTCAGTCCTAAATGATGGTGTTACTGAATATCTTTGGCCTGTAGTGCAAAGATGGTTGATTTTATTATGAATATCTTTGGTCCGTAGTGCAAAGATGAACAGGTGTTGAGATGAACATGAACAATTGATGAATATCTTTGGCCCGTAGTGCAAAGATGAACAGGTGTTTAGATGAACATGACCGACTGATGAATATCTTTGGCCTGTAGTGCAAAGATGAATATTTGATTTGATTTGAGATTATATTGATTGATGTTACAGGGTAAAATATTGATGATGACTTTTAAATTCATAGATGTTAGTAGATTTTATTCTAACTCTTCTAATGAATTGTTGTTTTCCGCTGCAGTTGTTGATCTAAACTTGTTGTCTATTGTATCTAT